>MU204353.1:749210-775708 GCA_017309775.1 Paedocypris sp. Pulau Singkep
AGAGAGAGAGAGAGAGAGAGAGAGAGAGAGAGAGAGAGAGAGAGAGAGCAAGAGTTTGTAAACACATCAATAACGCAAAGACAGTGCAGCTTCTCTTCAGGTGATGAAAATGACTCGGCTTCAACTCTTCCATCAGTAAAACACATTAGTGTTGCGCGGGCACAAACACACACACATACACACACACACACACACACACACGTGTCAGAAAATGGCGTCACAAAACTGCTGCTGGATAATGATAATAATAATAATAATAATAATTATAATAATAATAATAATAATAATAATAATAATAATAATAATAATAATAATGCATTCAATTTTTTATTTATTGGCGCTTTTCAAGGCACTCAAGGTCGCCTTACAGAAACACAACATTCACACACACACACACACACACCGATTGGCCGGTGAAATACGCACCTGACTCTCTGTGCCGTCTGCACGCTGGGCAGCTCCACCGTCACCGTGCCCTCGGCGTTGGTCTTCCCGATCAGGTAGGGCTTGGAGCGCAGGATGTCGGGCGCCGTCATGGTGGAGACGCGGTGCTGAAGGCCTCCGGCGCTGTTCCCGCGGTTGGTGAGCAGGAAGGAGTACTGGGTCTCCGGCTGGAGGTTGGTGATGAGCTTCTGTGCCAGCTTCCCGTCCACCTCCACGCTCTGCCCGTTATCATACAGGATCTGCCACACACCAGCTGCGGTCAACCTTCATCACACACTCATCAGTCCACGCTCTTCACAAGCGTGACCGCTGACATCTGCATCATTCCACACTACGTTCCTCTAGGACTTCTCAGCAACCAATCTCAGCTCCAAAGGCTCAAGGTCCACGGCTCAGACGTGGTCAGCGAGAGCTTAAGCGTTAAGAGTGTCTACGCATGAAAACCTACAAATAAAGCTTTGACCAAAAACTACATTTCCCACAATGCCCTTTGACCACGGTAGCTTCCACATCAGCGAGTGGAGTTGAGATATAACGATCCCGAAATGTAGACGAGAAAGGTCGATGCGGACGGAGGACTGTTTCAAGGAAGGCGAAGGCTTGTTTGGGCTTCTTGGAGAAAGACCGCTCTGTCTTTTGTGTTACGAGGCAATGTACGGAGTAACATCTGCATCGACATTTTGACACCAAACGCGGCAGGTAGGTACGCTAAAGCTAGCCTTCGAGAGAAGCACCATATTGCCCACGAATTAAGAGTTTGCCCAAGAAATCCACAGCCAACAACGAGGCTGCAGGGAGAGCTAGCGTCACTGTGGATGCAGGAACTGGCCACGCCTCGGTCCTTCTCAAAAGCAGTGCTTGCTGAAGCTCTGTGAGCAGGTGTGTCCCAATCAGTTACAGACTTTTAAAAAAATGTCAATTCATCACGAAAGCGAGCGGACCGAGTGAAGGAACTAGAGCTAGGAACTAGCAGGAACCTTCTTCACTTGGACAGTTTAAAGCATCCAAGAACTGAAATTGATCGACGGAGATCAAGCTTCTAACAATCGAGTGCAGAGGAACGGCGTCCACGTCTCTTACTGTGAAGGGCTGCGCAGGGTTGTAGCTGTCGGGAATCTCCCAGGTCAGCAGCACCGACGTCTTCATGGCAGCCTTCACGTGGAAGTTCTTTGCAAACACTGCTAAAAGAAAGTCAGAGCGGGTGAGTCAGACACGGCGCGGTGCCCTCGCCATCCCCGATGAAGGCAGCGCGTCCTCCACCGCCTTACCTGCGGGACCCCCTCACGACTCTCAGGACTAGCCCGGTCTGGCGTCTTACCTCACGCGTACCACTCACCCCACGCTAACCCCGCCCTAGGACGCTAACTGGCACGAGCCGGCACTACCCTAACGCTGGGTATCGACTGGAGGAGGTGACGGGGGGGCAAACGGGGCGAGGGGAGTTCGGAGCCTCATACCTTGGTGGACGGGCTGCGTCCGGAACTGGACGCTGGGACTGTAGGGACCGGGGCCCTTATGGGTGAAGGCACAGATTTTAATATCGTAAGTGGTGTCGGCTTTGAGGCCGTCGAGCGTGACGGTGGACTCTGGCGCGGTGATGAAGAGCTCCGAGGGGCTGCGGGGGCTGTTGATGTCTTTGTACTGCAGGGCGAACTTGACGATGGCTCCGTTTCGCTCGGCCAGTGCCACCGGCTCCCAGCTGACCTGGATGGTGGTGGTGGTGCTGCTCTCGGCTATGATGCCCTGGGGATAACCGGAGGGCGTGTCCTCGGGCGTGCTGATCTCCTTCGTGGTCTCCTCCCCGAACCCGATTTTGTTGCGGGCGGAGAGGCGGAAGGCGTAGGACGCGCCCTTGTGGATCTCTTTGGTGGTGTAGTGGTTCTCTCGCTCGGAGAACTCGATGACGGTCAGGGGCTCCACGTCCGTGCGGCCGAAGCGCAGGCGGTAGCCCAGCAGGGTGCCGTGGGTGTTGGGCGGCGGGTGCCACTGCAGCAGGGCCGTGCCCATGTTGGTGGGACTGACCATGAGACGAGGCTTTTCGGGGACTGCGGAAGACAGAACACACTTGACTGTCACCTTCAGCACGACTGGAGGAAAGTAGGCCGACACCTTGCTCAAGGACTGCGCTACCAGCCGGGGACTTGAACCCGCGACCTTACGATTACAAGTCCACCTGCTGAACCGTCAGGCCCGACTGGACCCTAAATATAGCGGTGATCTGCATCGCTCCTGTTTGAGATTTTGGTGTTGGAGACTAAACTGTAATTCACTGTGATAATAGTCTGACATAATGTGAAATTGTGTCACAAAAGTAGAATGGCTGTTTCAATCACTCTGTCAAATGTGTGTGTGCCAAACAAATGTGTGTTGGTCAAAAACAAAATTGCAAAATACCATTGACCTAAAGCATGAAAACACCAGTGGTGTAGAGTACTTGAGTAAACTTTAGGAATTTTTGTACATTTGGTAAATATAGTAATTATAGTAAATTCATATTTTAGACTACTTTGTAATTGTACAGAGTATCAAATATATAAGCAACTTTTAAATTCACACAGTACCAGTAAAATCATGTAATCAATAAAGTACCAGTACTAATACTAGGCTCAGTGTTTCAATGTCTAAAGAATTACAGATATGTATACATATGGTATATTTTTAAAATGTACAAAAATTCAAAAAGTTCTCAAGTACTTTACACCTCTGCAAAACACACTCAAAAAACAAGAATATATCATATTTGAGAAATGTCAGGGGCTATATAAATGTAAATGTATTCAATTGATGTATTATATAAATGTATTCAATTGCTCAATTTCAACTGCACTGCTTGTAATTGTATTTCAATGTGTCTGAAAACAGGTATTACTAACACGTAAACAATACATTGTATTAATACATTGTTTGTACATACAGTCGACACATCTCCACACGGCCATTTTTCCCCAATAAAGCGGAAGACATTTGCGTTACGAGATATGACTTGGGATTCGTCCCAATAAAGCGGCTACTCCGTTTAAGCGGTGGCCTGATGAAGCCGAGTCGACTATTTGTAAATCATACATAAATCATGAAATGGCAGCAACAGACACGATTCGCCAGATCCTTCTCGTCTCGGCCGGGCTATTTTGGCATGAAATGTATTTCTTAGTGCAAGTGTGACAATTCCCAGAAACTCATTCTGAAAAGCCATTAAACTCAGCGTATGTGACTGAACTCATTCAGATTCATTAAATACAGATTATGCTTGGGTCACTGAATCAAGTCTTGAGCAAAATCGGCTTGTACCTGAACATCTATTCTCATTATTACGCTTTGAGAGAAAGCGCACGGGGGTTTGTCGGTGGGTAAGGACACGATACCAAACAGAAATCAACAGTGCTGACATGTGCCTTTGCTCCGCCGTTACTCAAGGACGGGCGTGAAGAAAGGCTTTTCAGCGAGCTGAATAACGGCACAATTAGAGGCGGCGGAGAAAAAGCGGCGATTGTGCGTTTCAAGCCTTTCTGCGATAATGGAGACAGTGTGTGGCTTTTTCGCTTCTCTTAGAAACGTCTATTTTGCCGTTTCTCTCAGAGATTTCTTCCATTATTTTCCTAACCCCCGTGAGCATTTCAGAAGCACAGCCGTAGGCGAGTGGAATCACAATGGCCGCCGTCGCCGTGAGGGCAATTACAGGCATTCACAGCTAATAGCCGCGGGCAACGGCGAGTCAACCCACCCGCTCCGGTGGTAGTGACCAGCTTGGGTTTGCTGCGAGCGCCGTCCCCTTTGGTGGTGTAGGCAGCCACCGTGACCGAGTACATGGTCTCGGCCAGCAGCTCTGTCAGGACGCACTCCTGCAAACGGAAAGACCCAGGCGGTTTAGAGAGCCACCAAGAAACGGCAAGCGAGTGAGATTAGCACGAATGGAACGGCGTGGCACTCACGTGTTCAGCCGAATCATCGTATTCCCACTAATCCCGGAGTCCAGAGCGGCGAAAGACAAACACACACAAGAGCAGAGTTGAGAAGAAGACAACAACATTCATCACGTTTAATTCCGCGGCATCCGCAGCCGCTTGCATGCATTACAGCTGAGTTGCATCATTCGCTGCGTCCCTGGGATTGAGGGTGATAATCGCGGCGTGAAAGTTGTCCGTAGCAGCAGCTCACGGGGACGCTACGAGAAAGACGCCTAAAACATACGTTTCTCTAGTGCCGCAACGGTTCATCGACTAAATCGATGACGATGGTGTGTCGCTCTTTTGTGTGTGGCTGAAATGACAATAAAAGCTTCTTTGGCTTTGACTTTGGTAATCGACAACTGAAATTTTCAAATATTCATGGATTCTTCGACGCAAATTAGCAAAATAGTGAAGCGGCTGAGATGTTGACTTTCTGGACAATTGTGTAGGGCAGTTTGTCTCAAACGACGGAATCTTTGTCTTTAATGTCAATTTGCAATCTGCTGTCGTTATTATCCTGGTGTTTTTGGTATGTAAAGTGCATATCGGGTAAATCTGAAGGTAACCCCGCATAATGGACATGCTTTATTAGCGAATAAGGAACAACCCCTTTTAACAAAACATTGGTGTAAATGTGTTTAGGTTTGGCTAATAAATGTTCCAATGACGTTGTATGGTCTTTGCATTAAAAAAACAAAAACTAAAATGAGCTTTTTGCTTAACACTGCATACACAAAACAAAAATAGAAATTGTTGCCCGATTAATCAATTAATTGAAGATAGGAACTGCTTTATTTTGCTGTAAATGTGTATAATAAATGCCCACCCCCTTCCGATTAATCAATTAACCAGGAAAAATAATCGTCTGAATAATCGATTCCCCAAAAAGCCCTAAGACGGACACGGTTTTTCATCCCAGATTGTATTCCTCAGACAGGCTCCGTTCCAAACGCCACCGGCTGCTCACAGATGTACATCGTAAAGCTAACGAACGGCAGCTGGTTTTCACCTGGTCATTAATGGTCATCAGCTGATCCTGCTAAACCATTCCCACCAGCGACACACATCCACAGATGCCCGGAATCACGGCAAGAAAGTCCAATTTAAATCACGGTGCTGGGCCAAACACCCGATGACCAGATGGAAAACAACTGTCGAGTCGAGCAGCAGCCGCCGGCCACGTCAAACAGATTACCGCGCTTCATTAGGCCATCTGCAGTGCATTCTGGGATCACGACTGTCCAAAACCCGTGGCCTTCGCTTACGAGGCATCGCACTGTCCGTCTTGCAGTTTTTGGCCGAGTCGCCGAATAAACCGACAGCGCCGCAAATCTCATCGAAACTTCCCGAGAAAGCGGCCGACAGAGAGGGAGGAGGGTGTGCGTCTGTGCAGGTGGCACGTACCTGAGCGTCATCAATCAGGATGTCCTTGATGACAGGGTGTCCAGCAGCTTCGCCATTAACCATCCTGACATAGTGCACCTGGTACCCGCGGATCTGCCCATGCTGTCTGTTCGGCACCGGAGACCGCCACAACACTTTAACAGATGTGGAGTTGATGGCCTCCACCTCGACTTTGCGAGGAGGGCCACTGGGCACTGAGGGAATTATGGGACAGAAGACAAAAGGTCAAGCTTAAAGAAGACACCTCCGGGTCAGCAGGACATCCCCCGTTAGCCAAACACTAGAGAAGCGTCTACGAGATGGATCTACTGGATCACACTCACATCTCCACAATGAGAAGTCAAAAACCAAAAAACAACAGGTAAAAAAAAAAAACAAAAACAATCCCCCAAAAAAAAGGGTCACGTCGCCGACCGGATCTTGGAATTTCCGTGTTTCCGAAAAAACAGAAAAATGGATTTAAATATGGATTCAGAATTTGGAAAAAAGAAGCCAAGCGGAGCGTTTCAGCAGTGTGAAGCACTCGGAAGGAGCTTGGCTGTGAGATAATGACAAGAGAAGAAGAAGAAAAAAAAAAAAAAAAAAAACAAATGGAACATTTTGAAGAAAAATGTCATTATAATGGGCGCAGAGGGGGGGAAAAAAAGCCCCATTTGAAAAGACCGACTGTCGACGGACACATCTCTTTATGTATGAAAATTACTTTCTCTCCATTAAAAAGGCGTTTCGTTTATCTTAATAAGAGTAAAAAAAAACACAAAGACGTTCGGGACCGTGTGGGAAGTGAAAGGTCGCCGCAACAAGGGAAGTCGTCTCGGGCAAAAGCGTCAAAAAAAGAGCTTGGAAAAAGTGGTCAAGCGCTGGTTGCAAAAGCTCCGGGTTAGTAGGGTTAGTGGAGGGGGTCTCGGGGGGGGGGGGGGGGGGGGGGGGGGGGGGGGGGGGGGGGGGGGGGGGGGGGGGGGGGGGGGAGCGAGGTGTTCGTTAGACATACCGTCCTCCTCGGTACGGACCAGCTGGGGCAAACTCTCAGGCCCTTCGCCCGCCTCCGTGTGGGCGCTCACAGTCACGCGGTATTCCCTCCACTTCTCCAAGTTATCCAAGACATACTGGGACAGTTCCGGAGGTATGTCTGCGATTCGCTTCAAGGAGGTGTCGTCTCCTTCCGTGGCGGCGTATTGGAGGCTGTAGCCGGTCACTATTCCGTTCTGGAGTTCGGCCGGCGGAGCCTTCCAACTTACCACAACGCTGCTAGAACTGGGACTAGTGCACCGGACGTCCTGAGGGGGAGCTGAGGGCTCTGATCGGAGGAGCGGGGCATTGTGGGAGGGTCCGTTGGTTTGGTTTGTGGAGGCGGGTGGGGTGGTCGGATCCAGGTGAGGGTCACGTGGGGTCGAGAGGATTTTTTTGTTTTTGTAGTCGAGGTGGAAATGATGAAGATGGTGAAAATAAAAGAAAAAAGGAACACACAATGGCATTAAATGAGGATGGGGCAATTTAAAAACAACGACGGAATGGAGAATGTTCAAGTGAGGCATAGCGACGCAAACAGAAGGGAACGGAGATGGCAAAACGTGGCAGAAAACAACGCAAACGTGAAGGGTGGGACGGGTGAAGACCCTAAACTACAGACTCTACCGGCCTAATTATTAAGGTTTGTAAATCTCTACCCATACACACTTTAATCCCCTAAGCTCTTAAAAAGTCTGCCCTGACTCACCTAAGCCCACATCTGCTTTTATCTGGCTGCGCACACGCAATCTCGCCGCCTTTAATCGAATCACCGCTCACTTCATACAGTCAAGAGCTCAAGCCGAGTCTCGTCTGCTTTCCCACAACGTATCTAAAGGACTGGCATGTAAATCGCTTCCTGTTTCCTCCAAGCGGTTACCATCAATCCAAACTATCAAAGGTTGATGTGTCAGCTCCGCAACCACAGGAAAAGCCTTCGCTCACCAACCTTTCCGAGGCCTGTTGGTTTGAGGTAAGAGCCTGGTGGTCCGAGAGTGTGCGACTGATCACACGACTGCCACATGCCAGATACTCACCTGACGTGCACCGCTCCTCAGAAAACCTCAGATTTACTCCGATTACGGCAAAACCAGTGCCAGAGGTCAGGACGCCCGAGCTTGTGAATTATGCATCAGGTGACGTGGTATTAATCACGGGCACGGGGGGGGGTAAAGGACTCTTGGGGAATAAATATGAGGTCTTCTGGGAATGCGGCTCCATTTTTAAGCTAGACTTCTCCACACGGTTCCACAGGGAACTCTACTCCACTGAGCCAATGCCATGTCACATGACGAGCTGTTTTACCTCAGAAACACCAGCTTTACTGGAGGAGACAGCACTTTACCGCAGGATCGCTCGGAATACACACGCCACTGTTTGATTGGACGGATTTGGAGGATTTTAGAGTCACGCTGCGGACAAGCTTAGCATACAGGACGACGGCCTAATAAAGATCTGTTTTCAGCTTCCACCCCTACATACAATGTTTTCCTAAAAGTTCCTGTTCAGCCTAACGGATACGACGCCATTAAATCCAAGCCAAATCGAATCGAGACCAACCGACGGAATCCTAATCGAAACAAGCCGACCCGAGGACGTAATGTTTGCTGAAGCTGCTCGACCGCAATTACGGCTATAAAAAGTCCGAGTGAAACTGGAGCCCTTGTATTGTGATGCTTGGACGAACGAGCCTCCAGAGTTCTACAGAAAGTTTCCTACAAAGATCATCATTCGCCAGCGTCTGGTTATGGTAATAAGAGCTTATGTATATTTATCCGGCCTGTATAAACTGGCCGGAATCTTCCGTCAGAGCACCTGTATAAACAGAGCAGCCTTCACCGCACGTCCTCAGCCTGATCTTAGGTGACAGTCGCTCGTCATCTTCATCCTAATCCACCGCGACACGTCAAACTCGGCTCATCTACACGCTGGAGATGTTCACCACGACATTCCCACGGCGGGATTCGGGAAGGTTAATCTGGCTGAGATGTTTCCGAGGTAAAACAGGTCGCCATGGCTCGGTCAACTACAGTCATGGTCCCCAACCCCCGGTCCGTGGGCCGGCACCGGTCCGTGGAGGAAAGGGCACCGGGCCACCGAAGAATGGAATCAGATTAGTGCCAAAATCCTCAAACGTATAGAAATGTATTTGGAATAAAAAAAGAACGAAAATGATTCACATTTTCGTATTGTTTTTATTTTTTTTCGTTCAATTTTCAAATTTTCGTTAGGCTGCATTTTCGTTCTAAATCGGAAGCATCTTGTGCAGGTCACCCGCGTCTCCGCCGCACGCGCGACTTTACTCAAACACTATTGTAGTAATGGCAAAACGGGGCGTGTCATCTGTCAGTCAAAAGTCAGTCGAACCAAAGATGCTTCTGATTTGGAGAACAAAATGCAGCCTTTTTTAGTTTCTAAGCTGTAGAACTTTGGAAATATAATCAAGTCTAATTTTAAAAAGGCGTCTGACTGACATATATTTATAGAAAGTTTAAATGTCATAAAGTAAGTACTGTACCGTATTAAAAATGTTAAATCACTTTATATTAATCTTTTGGCATAACTGGTTTTTTTACTAAATGAAAAACTAAAATCAGAAAATGACACTCCCCACCACGGACTGAGGTAAAATGATCAAACGTTGACCGGTCCACGACGACAAAAAGGTTGGGGACCACTGAACTACAGGAAACGTAAGAAAACAAGGCATTCTGGAGCTTCTAGAGGTGTCTAGGTCTTCTCTGAAGACTCGCCGAAGACCCTTGTTTTCTTGTGGTTCCTCGTCGGGATGCTCTACGCTAGCCACTGGGACGCTCTCCTGCTCCTGCTCTCGGGACGAAGAAGAGCCGATAGAGAAGAAGACCTACGTGTCTGCGGCGTCTCGGTGGAGATCTCGTTGGTGTAGGCACCGATGCCGTGCTTGCTGCGAGCCGCCAGCTGAAAGGTGTAGGTGGTGAAGGGCTTGAGGTCCTTGAGTAGGTACGTGGTGGTGGGCTCAAAGCTCACACGCTTCTGAGGAGACACACACACACACACACACACACACACGTGAGCTCTGGGCTCTCCAGGGCGTGTGGAGACGCAGACCTCCTCTTTATCGTCTCCCTTCTTGTACAGCAGCTCGTAGCCGGTGATCTGATTGTCCTGGCCCGCCTGAGTGGGGGGGTTCCACGACAGCAGGACGCTGGTCTCAGACTTGGCCTCGCCCTTGAAGTCCATGGGTTGAGAGGGCACTGGGCACACACAGCATCCGTGTGGTGAGGACTAGTTAAGGATGCACTGGTTCTACTTTACCACTTTTTCGGAAAATGAGTCCAAATACTTGCAGCAGTCGCCGATGCCAAGTACTTATTAAAAACATGATTCAGTCATATATTTGAAATAATTTATAAAAAAGGAATTGATAAAATGTGTTTAAATTGAAAACAATGCAGTCTGCAACATATTTTTATAAATATAATTATAGAAAATGTAAACAGTGGCGGTGCAACTCAAGTACCGTAATTATGCAAATATAAGCTGATTTTTCAGGCACAAAATAAAATTAATGAAATTTAAAAACAATTAAATACATTTTCTTTTTGGTTTGCGTTAATTACATTCATTTTCTCTTTTAAAATACCATTTTTTCTTCATTTAACAAACCTAACTTGTGACTTGTGTCGCTTCAATGTTGTTTTACTTAGCAATAATAAAATAATCTATTTTAGCGGTCGTAACT
This sequence comes from Paedocypris sp. Pulau Singkep, assembly GCA_017309775.1. Taxonomy (NCBI): domain Eukaryota; kingdom Metazoa; phylum Chordata; class Actinopteri; order Cypriniformes; genus Paedocypris; species Paedocypris sp. Pulau Singkep. Next base: position 759,735 of record MU204353.1, read on the forward strand.
ACACCTCCCATCATGCTTTGCTGCTCACTGGTTCCCATGAGCCTTTGCACTAACAGAGCAGAGAGTAAAGCTGACTGAGCTGGTTTATGTTAGACATAAATGTTACAACAGTGTTTTTCTTATTTGGAAATTTCTTTTCACATTTTCATAAAACAAATAGTTCCGGGGGTCTAGGTGGGAGAATAATAAAAGTAATAAAAGGGTAAAACAATAAAAGTGAAGGGTCGTCTGGTGGGTTGCCTGAGTGTGGCGTGGTACATTTTTGTGATTGAAATTTAACCCTTTACTTTAAAGCACATTGTATTATTTTTACACATTTAAAAAAATACAGTGGTGACTCTTTTAACAGAAATCCCATATAACGAAAGTTTTTGTCAATAAAATATCATCTCTATTAACAATATGATTTCCTATAACGAAAGGCAACACAATAAATTATGAATTTTACTTTTAACTAAACTAAAAATGTTGATAGGAAACAAATGCGCGTTCCCGTAGGCGGAAATTATCTGCCATTGTGAATGTACGGGATCAAACTAGAGTCAAAAAGATGAGTGTGTGAGCAACGAGGAACGAGCGCAGCTAGAAAGAAGGAAAACCTATTTTTATCTATACATTAGTCACACAGAACTCATGTTATATGTTTAAATACCTACTATGTAGCATGTTAAATGACATATATTACCAATATTTTTTAAATTATTGAAACATTTACAGATCCTTGGAACGGATTACGGCTTTTACATTACGGTTCATGTAACGAAATTTCTATAAAACGAAACTGCTGGTGACACGACTTAATTTCGTTAGGAGAGGTGCTACTGTACTTAAAAAAACATTCATTTCATTTATATTTTTATTAGAACTACAGTAATCCCTCGCTACTTCGCGCTTCGACTATCGCGGATTCACTGCTTCGCGGACTTCTTTTCTTTATTACGTACGTACGTATATTCGCCGATTCATTTTTTCTCGACCGTATTAATTAATATTAAGTGTTTGTCGGGGAGATGCTTGTCAACATTACTTTAATAAAGAATTACGTGGAAAAAAAGTGTTTTAAAAGTCAGAATAAGTGTTAAATAAACACGTAAACGTCGTGCCTCTACTTCGCGGATTTTCACCTATCCGCGCTTGGAACGCATCTGCCGCGATAAACGAAGGATCACTGTACTATGTGGAATAGAAAAAAGAAGTTTCACGCTTTCCTTCTGGCACCCAGCCGGTGCCTCCCTACTCACAAAAGTGTCCTCTTTACGCTTTGACTTTGAGACACTCGGGGCGTTCACCTCCAGTCTTGGCTATGATCTGCAGGTCAGCAGAGAGCGGCCCGTCGCCCACCGAGGTGAAGGCCAGGACCTTGATGTAGTAGGTCTTGTTGGGCGTCAGGCCGGGGATGGTGAGGAAGTTGGCCGTCCTGACGATCTGCTTCTCCCACTGGTTGACGTGCAGAGCGGCGTCGGTGGTGTAGTAGACCCTGTAGCCCGTGATCTGCCCGTTGGCCTCCTCGGGCTCGTCCCAGTGGATGATGGCGGTGGTGGCGCTCAGCATGCGTCCGCGCACCTGTCTGGGGGCCGTGCTGGGGGCCTGCTCCGCCGTCTTGGCCTCGATGGAGTCGCTGACCGGCCCCCGCCCGATGTTATTGACCGCCAGCACGCGGAACTGGTAGTCTGAGTAGGGGCTCAGGCCGCCCACGCTGTAGCGGGTGGTGGCCACGCCGTCGATCTCTTTGTAAGAGTCCTCGGAGCTCTTGGGCTTGTGCTGGATGATGTAGTAGGAGACGGGATCGGGGTTCCCAGAGTCCCAGGTGAGCGTGATGCTGGTGGCCGTGCGCTCCGTCACCTGGGGCAGGCCCGGAGCTCTGGGTAGAGCTGAGGACACACACACACACACACAGATAGAGGTGAGGTAAATGCGACTGGCATGAGCGCCGCTGATAGCAGCATGTGTTCGCTGTCTGCTTCACATCTCACGCACTACGGGTTTATGCAAATCGGGGGACGGACGGGGAAATGTGCTGAGTGGAATTACTAAACGACACACACACACGCACACACACACTCTTCATGCACCGAATATGGAATACTACAACAATCTGGACGGTTCCACGATTAGGCCTAAAATAGAAATCGCGATTAGTTGAAGATTTTAACACGATTACGATTAATGAACGCTTATTTTATTCAGTTAATAATTTTTTTGCGCTCAAAGACACATTTTTAACGATTAAACAATATAAGTTCTGAATTTCGATTTCGATTATTTTTCGATTAATCGCCCATCCCTAGTTAAACCGGCCGTATTTATGCGAATATAAGCACATACCAAAATATTTTAGGCAAAAAATAAATATTATTTTTTTTTTAAATAAACTAAACGTTTTTTTAATGGGATTAATCATGGTTTTTAACTCCCAAAATGTCTAGATAGTTTTATTAGTTTAGAATAAATGTTAAAATAAAATACAATTTTGCATTTCTGTTGCATCTAATTTGTGTCAAAGTGTTTTTATTGCATTTTGCATTCTTTGGTGTTTAGATTCAGCTACTGTTATTAATCTTTTTTTTTCAATTATAAATAAAAGATGATTTATTAAATCACAAAGCAATGAAAAAAATTAATTCATGATTTAATAATCACAAAGCATCAAACTGTCTCAATACCTCCATCATGTTGTATGTAGCTTATTTGACCGCCTGTGTTGTAAAAGTAGCAACGTATTTTACTCATGATTTTAGTTTTGTGCACTTAAAAGTATCAAATGCAACAATCGGAAATCGCAACATTGATCAGAAAAATCGCGAGTAGGTTTTTCCTCAAAATCGCGCGGCCCCGGCGGACAGTTCCGATAAGTGTGCGAAAGTCGTCGTGTTTGAAGTGTCGTAAAGCCGCGCGGCGAAAGGATTCTCCTGGAGGTGTGGAGTCGAGTAAACGCCGTTGTTGTGTGCGTGTCGTCGTATCGATAATCTATCCGCCGCCGCCGCCATTAGCATTCAGCGAGGGTTAGCCGGTCCCCGCGGACACTCCGCGGGTTAAAGTGTCAGCACGCTCTGCCAAAACACTAACAGCCAATGTAAAACATGGCAAGAGCCGCGAGTCCTGACAGCAGCGCCACGATAAGGAGAAAAGCATGTTCCCCCCCGAGGAAAACGCAACTCTGCGGTTTGTTCCCGCCGCATCTGGAACCTTCCACAGGCCGTAATTTATTGCTGTAATTCGGAGTGTGTTTGCCGAGCTGATGATGGCGCAGATAATGTTTAGTCTTCTCGCCGTCTCCGGGGGCATATTATGACTAATGTGATTTTGTTATGTCTGCGGGACACAATGTGTGTGTGTGTGTGTGTGTGTGTGTGTGTGTGTGTGTGGAGCAGCTGTGTGTGTGTGTGTCCGCCTGTCGCAGACAAGTGTGCGCCAACCAGTGACGGGAAAAACGGCGTTATAAATAAACGGCATTACTAACCGAGTTACTTTTAGAACGAGTAATCGAACCCGATTACTTTTTCCTCCGTTACAACGACGTTATTTTTACTGACAAAAATGTTGCGTTACTATAATTATGCTCACCGAAGCGGTTTTGGTCCAATCAGAGTCTGTTGTTTTTCCCTCTGGTGGGTGTGTTCGGGGGCGGCACTTAACTGGTGGGTGTGTCTGCGCTGATGTGATGATTGGCTTAGATTAAATGTCCATTTACCACACGGAAGTTTGCGCTCGCCCAGCAGGAGTCAGCGACAAGCCCAATTATATTGAGAGCAGAACACTTCTTGTTAAACTGTTTACTTTTGTGAATTTTATTCATTTACTTTTGTTACATTCCTTAAGAAGCGTAATTTATATTTAGACTTATTTGTTGGCCAGTTGTGGTCTGTACAATAAATAATTAAAAGGGATTAGAAGTATTAGACGTGATTGGATCTATTATTCACAATACTAATGATGATATTTACAATACTATTTTGAATTTGATTGGCATCTCTCTCATTGTCCCACAACAATATAAAAATAGTGTAGAATAATGTATATAACAATAATACTGTTGGGTTTTATCCTGTTGAATTTATTGTTTTTTGTCTGTGGTTACACCTTGTAAAGCACTTTGTGATTTTATCTGAGAAAAGTGCTATATAAATAAAATGTACTTACTTACTACTAATAATAATGTATTGTATTTAGTGTTTATTTCATTCATTTAAATATTTAATATTGACAGCAGCCAAATTATTTGACACATTAAAAAAACAAAATGTCACAAAAGTAACGCAACAGGTAATTAGTTACTTTTATAACAATGTAACTCAATGACTAACTCATCATAGTTACTTGTTGTTAGCAGGAACTAGTAACGGTAACTACAGTAATCCCTCGCTACTTCGCGGTTCGACTATCGCGTATTCACTGCTTCGCAGATTTTTTTTCTTTATTACGTATATTCGCGGATTCATTTTTTCGCGCGTGCGGCGGTGAGATGTTTGTTAACATTACTTCAATAAAAAATACTACGTTTTCAAAGTCTGAATAAGTGTTAAATAAATACGTAAACGTCGTGCCTCTACTTCGCGGATTTTCACCTATCGCGGGCGGGCTTGGAACGCATCTGCCGCGATAAACGAGGGATCACTGTAATGACTTTTTAAAAAGGAAGCCGCTGCAGACGGAAGGAGTGATGTCAGCAAAGGGGCGGAGTCTCACCTTTGACCGTGATCTGTGCCACCGCCTCGATCACGCCCAGCGTCGACATGGCCACGCAGGTGTAGTTGGCGGACTGGCGCACGTCGGTGAGCTCCAGCACGTTGCGTCCGATGGGCATGTCGTCCTCGGGGGTCAAGTCCTCCGACCCCAGCATCCACTTGACGTAGGGCATGGGCGAACCCACCGCCACGCAGGTGATGTTGACGCTGCCACCCGGCATGATCTCGTTGTCCGTGGGCGGGATGGAGAAGCGGGGCGGGACCCGGCGGACTGGAAGGAAACACACGCACCTCTAACTTCCTGTGGGGACGGCGAGGCCTCGGGACGGACACACACACACACAGGGACCTGAGTCTATTACACACACACGACACACACACACGCGACACACACACCTTCCTCCGGGACAGTGGGGAGCGACACACACGCCATGCACGGGCGGGGCACTGGAGGGCCACAGCATGCGGGATGCTGCGTTGGCTTCCAGTCGATGTGGGGGAATGCGGCCAATCACATCGCCACATCAGACAGGGGGCGGCGCTGCGCTAACGGCTAGGCTAACGCGGCTGTGAGCCTCTGCCAATCAAAAAGTGGACACCGGCCCGGGGGAACCGTGAGGGGACAAACCGATGGGATGGGGTGATGGACACGGGACCATCGTCTGGGGGGGCGGGGTCAGTCTCGAGTCCGTCATGCAAACACACACACACATCAGTCACAGGGGAAACTGGAATTCTGGGAGGCAGGAGCGAGTGTGTCACAGGAAATCAACAGGTCTATTCAGAGCAGGGGTCAGCGGGACGGAGACAGATGGGACAGACTGTGGCGTGTTATTGGACGGCAGGGGGGTGGGGGGCGTGTCCAGGCTCCAAAATAACTCCACTGATGTCAGTGTTGCTGCTCATACACTCGGGCGATCACATGACACCAGCGAAACACTATCTACCCGCAGAACTTAATGTTCCGCCTGAGTCGCATTTGACCCGCTCGGGAATCTTCATCACGCGGGGGCGTTGCTTTTAAATACCGTATTTACGCAAATATAAGCACACTCTGAGTTTGCAGGCAAAAAAAAAAAATGTTTTAGTCTTTTTTTTTACGTTTCTGGTTCAATCACGTTAATATTCTCGTTAAAATAGTGTATTTTATTTAACAAACCTGACTTGTGACTCGTATCATTTTGATATTGTTTGACTTGAATAACATATAACGAAAAGTCGATTCTAGTGGTCAGGACTTCACGTCCCAAGATGCTTTGCTCTCCAGTCAGACTCTGCACATGCTCAGAGAATTAGTTTCAAGCTATCGGTTCATTCGACGCCATAGCAAAGGATTATTTTACCCTGTGCAGCGACCCAGCGTTTTGATTGTGTGTGTTCCTTGGATTTTTTTTACTACTAGTTTTCTTCATTTTCGACTGTTTCGACTATTTCTGCGATGACACATTGGACTCTTTTGTAGCCGGTTGCGCTAAGCTAAGCTCAGCGGTTGTGGATTGTAGTTGTTTGTTGTAATATAAATGACTGTATGTAGTTTAATCTTACTTCTTCCAGTGAGTCTAATGTTTCTTTATTCCTGTTATAGAGTCAATAATAGCTTCTACTGTAGCACGTCTGCCTGCGGAACATTGTTTAACACTATATACACACACACATATGTGCGCCGCTGCAAAATTACCATGCGATTCTGTTTATTTGTGATTGCTCCTGACTTGAAATACGGAAAAATTGGGCGCTTATATTTACAGGCATATTTGAAATCTGCGGTTTTTGAGCGTCGAAAATTCGAAAAAAAAAGGGTTGTTATATTTGCGTAAATGCGGTAAGTCATGTCATGTCAGCGGAGCAGACGTCTGGGCAGAAGGTCCCGTGGGTGTTCACGAGCCGGTGTAAATCAGCTGCTCAGAGGCTTCGGCGGGAGTCTAAGAGGTTTTAAGCCTCCGCCGAGCATCTTCAGCTCCGATGACATGCTCCATCTCCGCAAATCTCCGCAAATCCAGCAGAGAGGGAAGAACGGGACGGAGCGATAAGCGCTTCTTCACGCCCGTGGCACGTGTCGTCGCGCTTCCCCGCAGATCCAATCTGTAATTATCCCAAGCACAGCTCCAATCCCATCCCCATTCATCTCCAATCGGAACGTGGTTATTGCCTTCGGAACGCCGCTCGGTGAGATGTTAAATTCTCCTTTAAGTGTGTTTTTTATGACAAGCAAAGATGGAGAACTCTGGAAGGAATGGAGAACGAAGAGCTGGTGATCTGTGAGCTGGAGATGTGGAAGCAGGACCACTGACATGTGGAGGCCATCAGAAGGTTCCAGAAGGAGCGGACCACCATGCAGCCACACGCATTCAGACCCACATGCACCACTTTTTGCTCGGGCAGAGCAGCCGATTCACAATTCCTCCCCGATCACAGAGGACGGAATAACGGAAGCAGACGAGACAGAAGGAACCCGAAGCCGATCCACACGATGCAGAACAGAACCGGGGGACGGGACTCTGACTAACGCTCGGTTCCGAGTTTGATGATGGTTTGATAGAAAGAAAAGAAAAGAAAACACACCAACCTTCTCGCAGCTCTGAGGGATGTGGGGAATTGATGCGGAAAGAAAGTAAAATGAGGAGAAAAAACAAGGGAGAACACAGAGAGAGTGAAACAGGCCACATTCAACCCAGAGAATTGCTGCTAGAGACAGAGAGACACGAGCTTCACGCTTGTTCTCGCCGCCTCGTGAAGCTCGTGTCTGCCAGCTCCGTCTCCTTCTGCTGGACTTGGGGTTAAAGGTCAACGCAAATCAGGTCTGTGCGTTATCCCCTTAAACCGGCCAATCGACCATCAGTTTGGCGTTGACCTAGACGTCTCGGATCTCACAGCGACTTGGACTGTAAATGGCTAAATCTACATTTCTCTGTCGCCTGTGCCAACTATTCTTCATATTCGTCACTATTCGTTTACAATCGGCCGAGCTGGTGCTTGCCACGCTCAAGGGGGCGGGGTCGATTCCCAGAGCAGGGAGGAGTTTAACCCTCCTGTTGTGTTCGGGTCAAGTTGAAAAAAAGTTTTCAAATATTTCAAAAATAGGAAAAAAAGCGCTGAAGCTTCTCCCGCTCGGCTTATTTGGTGTAAATATATTGATTCAGTTCACATTTTTGTAACACCTCTTGCTACATATATTACAAAGATTGTGTTCAAGTCAAATTGACCCGTGTTACAGTAAGTTAAAAAAAAAAAATACTTTCACTTTTTAAAACTTCTCCCGCTTGTTTTAGTGTAATCTACATATACACAAATGTTTCAGTTGACATATTTGTAAAAAATACAAAGTACGACAAACGCGTAAAGAAACTGAAAAAAATATTATGCATAGTATGTGTACTTGTATTAGTACTTGTACTTTATTGATTGCGTGAATTTACTGGAACTGCGTGTATTTAAAAGTGGCTTATATTATTAATACTCGGTACCAAAAATACCAAAGTACAAAGTTGCCAAAAACATTTAAACAAATATTACAACAAATATTTACAGCATTTAAAAAGCATCCTGAAGTGTACTCAAGTACTTTACACCACTGCTGAACTTTTTGGTTTCTGATACCTCTATGCATAATAAAAGTCATCAGGGTCAAAGTGACCGGCCAACACTAACAGGAGGGTTAATATAGGATTTATATAAAGCTGATGCTAAGTGCACGTGATGATTTATTTCACCGAGTCGGATAAAAACAAAGAGCAGATCAAATGAACCTTCTTTGCGGATGAACACAAAGAAACGAAAAAACGATTGTCGCACGAGAATCAAAAGAACAAGCCGCGGTGGCATTTACTAGCCGCCACAGATTACAGTAATCTCATTATTACAGATGTGGCCTGATCCGTCGCTGTGGAGACACCTTCACTAGACTGAAGAATCGCTAAATCAGAGCGTGGAACTCTACAAGCAACGGACATAACAGGAACTAGTCTGAATCCAGGCTGCGCAGTAAAGAGAGAAGCTGGAGAGAAGAGAGAGGTTAAGCTCTGGTTAGCCACAGGCATTTAACTAGGGTGACCAAGTCTTTGTTTTACCTCATGTCCTCGGAAGGTTCTAAAAATTCACAAAAAATGTCAGATTTTCACTCTCCGTTAAAGGACTATTACACGTGAACGTAGGTTCGCCACCGGTGCTTTAAATGATTTGAGAACTGATTATTTAAAAACTGATTAATATCTGAGAAGTGATTATGAGACGATTGGCACGAGATGCTGCTTTAAAAAATAAAAAAAAAACTAAAAAAAAAAAATAGGGGCTATTTTTTAAAGCAGCCTCTCGTGCCAATCGTCTCACAGGTGTGTTATGAAGACGTCGCCCTTTCTACTTCTGATTGGCTGACACACGATGTCATCGCAAGTTTGATTGGTCTACGTAACTGTCTGGGGGGGGGGGGGGGCTTTAAGCTGAATCTGCAAAAGTGTTTCAACGCTTGTTTGTTCTGTCAGACACGTACATATTCATTTATCACCTGAAACGTTGTGGTTATTATGTCTCAATATGTGCCTATGCAACAAAAATGAACTAATAAATTGAAACAATCTATACTATAAAATTATCTATCATTTCAAAACCTTTTATATGACACCTGCCCACTAGTTTAGCAACATTTTGGTCTGGAATTAAGAAAATCACCATATAAATAAACTTAAACTTAATATTGCTCACTAATAGAGTTATTTTACGTATTATATTTAAATATTATTATAGTTATAATATTCATGCATAATATATATATATATGTCAAACGATTAATTAACTAGTTAATTGCACTTTTCTGACCAAATTAATCGTGATTAATCACGATTAAATGACTGAAGCTTGTAATATTGGATATTGAGGTGCAATATGAAAATAATGTCAACTCAACACTAAATATATATAGTTGAAGTTGGATTTTCTAAAAGAAGAGTTTTCATGTAGAACAATATTTCAGGTTATTAATTAATTAATTAGAAAAAAGTCCAAGACTATTATTTTGTTACATTGTATTTAAGTTTTTAAAGATTTAGTTTCTTTTTTTTTTAAGACAGCAGTTTGTTTTGCACCATTGAACCATATTAAAGCGTGTTCATCAACCTACGAGAAGCCCGTCTGAATTTGTCTCGAGGCCGCGCCCGCTTTTCTACGGTCACCCTAGTTTAACATTGACGTTAATAAAAGAATCCACAGCATCAGACCTCAAGCAAGAGCCACACCCGGTGCCGAGCGAACACCTGACGCTCCTACCTCTGACATACAGGTTGGCCGGGGCGGAGTAGCGGGTGCCGTCGTTGTTGGTGGCCACGCATTCGTACTTCCCTTGGTCGGACTCTTCGCTCTGCTCGATTTGCAGCGCCCCTGGACAGCAGGAGAGAACAGGCCGGACACACAATCATCATCACGCACACCACACCGCCTCACTCAGCACTCTAAGTCTGGACTAGCTGGGGCTTAGCTAATGCTAAAGCTAACGGCGGGAAGCGGCGTCCGCGGGCCTTTAGACCGCGAGGCTGCAGGGTAGAAACCGTCCCGCTGAAAGGCCTAACGCAGGGTTCTATTCTCTAGGCCCGCTGCATCATGGGAAGGCAATTTCTGCCGAATTTCACGGCGGATTCGGGATTTTTTTTTCACTTTGAAACTTCTCCTGCTCGTCTTAGTGTGTGTAATCTACATATAGACAACAAATGTTTCAGTTGACATATTTGTAACATCTGCTACATGTTTGTTACAATGATAATGCTCGGGTCAGTTTGATCCTTCAGACAAAATTGAAGCTATAAAGAGTCAGAAAGATCAAATACTATTTGTTTCTTTGCAAAAATGATACATAATACACCACTGTCACACACTCTCACACACTCACACACACACACACACACAGAGGTGTAAAGTACTTGAGTACACTGGTGCGCTTTGAGACAAGTAAAACTGTGAAAAGCGCCTTACAAATGCTCAGGAATTGAACTTGAACTTACACTGTAGGGATTTTAGTAAATTTTGTAAATATACAATGTATACGTATGTCAAAACAATTGATTCTAAAAAAAATAAAAGGTACGACAAATGCGTAAAAAAAACTGAAAAAAAAATGTTTTAGACATTGAAACACTGAGCATAGTACTTGTACTTTATTGATTGCGTGAATTTACTGGAACTGCGTGAATTTAAAAGTGGCTTATATTTTTGATACTCGGTACAAAGTACAAAGTAGCCAAAAACACTTAAAGTACAAAGAAATATTTACAGTAGTTACAAAACATCCTAAAGTGTACTCAAGTACTTTCAAGCATCATGAGAAGGCAGTTTCTGCGGAATTTCACGGCGGATTCGGGATTGGCCAATCAGCATGTGGTGCGTACGGCGAGGGCGAGAGAATAGAACGCAGTCTGCGCGTAGACCCTTCAGAGGCGCCGTCCACGACAACAACAACGACAATCACGGCCTCGCTCGCAATTCGGGACATTTTACAACCACGTCGATGGAGAGGAGAACAAACAGTACAAGATACATGTTGCAGGGTTTCCAAAGGCACTTAATCGTACGGGGCGTGGAGAATTGAGCGGGAGTTACTGTTTCAAAAAAAAGTTCTGTCAAATCAGAGACAAGAATGACTGATTATTGATTGGCCGATCGATAAAAAGGGGCGGGGGAAGGGGAGGGGGCAGCCCTGCAATATTATTCCACATCTCACAGGACTGTTCATCATGGGGATGAGTGAAAACTGCGGTACAGCAGCGTGTGACTCAAATAAAGAAAGGTTTACGGTAGAAAAAAGCAGCATAAGGAGCGGTTGGAAAAAAAACACACAACTGAAAAACGTCAAACGTTGCGTCGATTCGTTCCAGGCGGTCGGACGGTCGGGCTTGAGACGGAGGACAATTGGAAAAAAATTGCACCAAAAAAAAAAAAAGCAAAAAAAGAGCAGCACTTGATTCAGAAAAAAAAGAAAAAATATTTCAGAGGCCAAAAAAATATGCTGCTTGTGAAAAAAAAATCTGTTGGGAGAATTTTCGTTACTGGAGCATCACCCGCTAATCGCAAAATCTTTGACATGCAAATCGCAAAGAACAAGAAGTGTGTGTCGGCACAACTTACAACCTTTGACAACCCTTAGCTGAAAAATAAAATGCATTGGGATTAGAAAACGGCGTCAAGAAAGCAACCAACCACTGCCTGAGCTTCGGGAAGCCTCAGACGACACCCATAAAAATCCACCAATGGGATCAGCAGTGTGGTGTCACATGACCCGGTCAAAAACACGTGCATTGAACCTCAGCGTCCAACACCTCCTGAGTAGCTGGACAAAAACGGACACAAAACGGCTGCCTCGGCCCGATCTGCCCTGTGTTCGCTTTTCCCCAACCCTGAAGAATGGAAAAATTAAAAATGTCAAAAAAATGCCAAACAGCCTTCAACCCAAGAAAAGCAAGAAGGAAAAATAGGTGGTAGAAGGAAAAAAAGCACCGCAGAAACTTTATCAAAAAAGTAGTTGTTTGGGCTTTTTTGTTTTTTTTTTGAGAAGATACAGGTAGAGAACAGCAAATGGAGGACAAAGAGCAAAAAAAAAAAAAAAAAAAAAAAAAAAAAAAAAAAAAAAAAAAAAAAAAAAAAAAAAAAAAAAAAAAAAAAAAAAAAAAAAAAGAAACAGGCACGGGATATGCTTGGTTGGGCCGCAGTAAGCATATCAACGTGGCGGAGAGAAACAAAACGAACAAAATAACTAAAGCAAAAGGCTTTTTAAACGAAAAGGAGATGCGGAGATGGCGGTACACAGATGGCGGGAACAGAACGGGATGAGGAGTGGGGGGGTGGTGGGAAGATGGATGGATGCAGACGCATGTGGGACAGGAGGAATGGAGTCAGTCGTTCATTCGGTGAGCTTGAGCTGAGCACTCTTACCTCTTATTGGCGTACCACCTGGGTGGATTATATGAATGCAAATAAGATTAAGAAAGAAGAATCGTTAGTACGAGGAGAGAGAGTCGGGCCGCTTGTGGAGGAAGAATCAAGTGAGCTTTCTGTCATTGACTTTCAGTGGCTACAACAGGAGAGAGAGAGAGAGCGAGAGAGAGAGAGAGAGAGAGAGAGAGAGAGAGAGATGGAGGACAGCACAGCATCGGTCACTTTGGAGGTCAAAGATCAACTGTTACAGTGGATAAAGCAGGAGGACCACCGTGAGATCTGGCGCTGGTGGGGGGCGGGAGTGAGTGGTCAGTACTGTGAGTGAGAGAGAGAGAGAGAGAGAGAGAGAGAGAGAGAGAGAGAGAGAGAGAGAGAGAGAGAGAGAGAGAGAGAGAGGGAAGGAAGGAGAGAGAGCGAGAGAGAGAGAAAATAGAGAAAGAGAAAAAGATAGAGTGCTGAGGGAGAAAAAAAGGAGAGAATGAGAGAGAGAGAGAGAAAGAGAGATAGAGAGTGCTGAGAAGGAGAGAGAGAAAAGAAAGAGAGACGAGGGAGAGATAGTTAGAAACAGAGAGAGGAAAGGAAAGAGAGAGCGAGAGAGAGAAAGCGAGATAAGAGAGAGAGAGAGAGAGAGAGAGAGAGAGAGAGAGAGAGAGAGAGAGAGAGAGAGAGAGGACAGCACATCATCGTCACTTTAAAGGTCAGAGAGCAACTGTTACAATGGATGAAGCAGGAGGACCACCGTGAGATCTGGGAGTGAGTGGTCAGTGCTGTGAGTGAGTGAGAGAGTGAGAGTGAGAGTGAGAGAGAGAGAGAGAGAGTGACCTGTGCTGTCCCATCACCGGCCCTGACCATGTGCTCTGCGTGTGCGGCTGCCTACAGCCCGTGGACACCGTTAGTAAAGAGCATGCCATGCCTCTCAGCAGTAGTTTGAGAAGAAGGAGGTGGTGAAGGACATTAGTGGGAGGCGTGTGTGTTTCGGAACTACAGACTTACCAAAAGACTCTGGGGATTTACAAGAACAGAGAGAAAAAGACAGCATAGAGAATATCATTATACTCCTCAGGCTTCCCGCGGGCCGCACACACTTACAGACAGGGGTCAGGGGTCAACGCGCGCACACACACACACACACACACACACACACGACGACACGCACGCAACGCAACAGGAGGCGGGGCTTAGACGCGTCACTTCCGTGGACCGCGGCCGTCCCGGGTCGTCAGAAAAGAATCACCACGGTGTGGCAAGGGCGTGGCCGGGTGGGCGGGGCCTCACGCGCGGGGGGAAAACAACATGATGATCCTTTTGAGAGAGCCGGGGTGTGGCCGGTACGTGTTTATTACGCATGTCCCGCTGCTTTTGACAAACAGGGGCCGAACACGGCGGCAGCAGTGAATCATGGGTAATAAAGCAAACAGCGACACACAGGGGGACAACGATGCCAACTCCTACAGAAGACCAAAAGAAACCGTGAGAAGGTGTGGGAGGAGACAGAACTGAGGGGGGGGAGCGGGTGCGGCAGCTCTGGGGCGGGGCCAGGGGGCGTTACCTGAGCGCAGCTGCTTGATTCGCCCGCTGTTGTTGCTGGTGTTGACGGGCAGGAAGTCTTTGAACCAGGAGATGTCGGGGTCCGGGTTCCCGCTAGCCGCGCAGAGCATGGTGGCGGTCCGCGTGCGCTCCACCACCTTCAGCTGAGGTCCCATGTCGATAGTGGGGAAGCCCGCGGGCAGCTGGTCCTCTGGAACACACACACACAAACACACACACACACTGGTCAACTGTGAAAATAAGACCTAGTGCCACACCCGCTCACACCCTGAGATCGGTCAGATGGATCGGATGAATCTACAGGAGACAGACCTTCAACATTTGTACATCTTTGGATATCCTGAACCTTGGTTTCCATAGCAAAACACATTTTTGGATAATCAACTGTCATCTCACAGTTCCTTCAAGTTCCTTCCAGGTGCTGGTCATCAAATTAGAACGTCTTCAAAAAGTTGATCTATTTCACTAATTCCATTCCAAAAGTAGAATGTGTATGTTGTATTAATTAATTACACATAGACTGATATATTTCACATGTTTATTTCTTTTAAGAGTGATGATGAAAACTGAAACCCATGAAAACCACAAATTCGTTACCTCAGAAAATTAGAATATTGGTGAGTACCATTACAAAGAAAGGGTTTTTAGAACTGAGAAGTATGAGCATGTTCATCACTCAATACTTAGTCAGGGCTCCTCTTGCCTGAATTACTGCAGCAATGGGGCGTGGCACGGACTCGATCAGTCTGGCACTGCTCAGGTGTTATGAGAGCTCAGGTTGCTGTGGTAGTGGCCTTCAGCTCTTCTGCGTTGTTGAGTCTGGCATATTGCATCTTCCTCTTCACAATGCCCCATAGATGTTCTGTGGGGTTATGGTCAGGTGAGTTTGCTGGCCAATCAAGATCAGGGCCAGGGCCAGGGCCATGGACCTTAAGCCAGGCACTGGTACTCCAAGTCCTGTTGGAAAATGAAATCTGCTTCTCCATGAAGTTGTTCAGCAGCAGGAAGGATGAAGTGCTCTAAAACGTCCTGGAATACAGTTGCGTTGACCTTGGCCCTCAGAAAGCACAGTGGAGCAACACCAGCAGATGACACGGCAACCCAAACCATCCCTGACTGTGGAAACCTTACACTGGACCTCAAGCAACGTGGATCCATCTTCTCCTCTCTTCCTCCAGACTCTGGGACCCTGATTTCCAGAGGTAATGCCAAACTTACCATCATCTGAGATCATGACTTTGGACCACTCAGCAGCAGTCCAGGCTTTTGTCTTCAGCCCTAGACGCTCCTGACAAGGAATGCGACAGCTGAAACCATGTCCTTCATACGTCTGTGTGTGACTCCAGCTGCAGTCCACTCTTTGTGAAGCTCGCACACATTTTCGAATGGGTTTTGTTTCACAATCCTCTCCAGGCTGTGGTTATCCCTGTACACTTGTACACTTTATTTATACCACATCTTTTCCTTCCCTTCTAAAAATGAGCTCCGTGAAGCCTCTTCTGCAATGCCCTTTTGTGTCTTGTCCACCTTGTGCGAGGTGTCAATGGTGGTTTTTGTGGTCAGCTGTCAGGTCAGCAGTCTTGCCCATGATTGTGTAGTCTACAGAACTAAACTGAGGGACCATTTAAAGGCCTTTGCAGGTGTTTTGAGTCAAATAGCTGAGACCAGGTGTCCTCAATATTAAACATTTTCACAATATTATAATTTTCTGAAACGCCGAATTTGGGGTTTTCATTGGTTTCAGTTATATCACTATTAAAATAAATACACATTTGAAATAAAGAGAGAGAGGGAGAAATATATATATGAGAGAGAGAGAGAGAGAGA
>MU204353.1:778010-788010 GCA_017309775.1 Paedocypris sp. Pulau Singkep
GAGAGAGAGAGAGAGAGAGAGAGAGAGAGAGAGAGAGAGAGAGAGAGAGAGAGAGAGAGAGAGAGAGAGAGAGAGAGAGAGAGAGAGAGAGAGAGAGAGAGAGAGAGAGAGAGAGAGAGAGAGAGAGAGAGAGAGAGAGAGAGAGAGAGAGAGAGAGAGAGAGAGAGAGAGAGAGAGAGAGAGAGAGAGAGAGAGAATTCAAATGGCTGATGCTTCTCCAGGTTTAACGTCTTAATGTTTCAGAGCTTGTTTGTGAGATCAGACACATAACTATTAATTTATTACCTGAAACGTAATAGTTAATATATTAATAATCAACTTAATGCCCATGTAACGAAAATGAGCTAATCAATTTGAAACTTTCTATATTCCTAAATTATCTGTCGTATATTTCTGTCACTAATAGAGAGATAGTATGGTTGTTATTATTATATGTATATGCGTATATATCTATATTTTGATATAGTGGATATACTGGATTTTATAACATTAGAGTTGATTTGACACTATTTCATATTAATGATTAATTAATCAAATTATTTACTTATTTATCAACCTGAAAAGAGTCTAGGACTATTATTTTGTCACATATATAAGTATTTACAGATGTATTTTTCATTACAGAAGTTGGTTTTGCACCATTGAAGCATATGACCTCCGAGAATTGAATTTGTCTCGAGGTCTGTTCTCCTCTTTTTTGAAAATCAAAATATGGTCACCCTAGTGCGCGGCATCTCCACAATAAACTCCGCTAATCTGTTTACAAGTTGATTTTTTTTGTGTGTGCAAAGGGCCGACAGAAAACTTTAGAGGTTGATCCGCAGCTTAGCCGCACTGTAATTGCGTATTGGCTGCGGGTGTTTGCGCGTCTTTAAAGCCGCGACAAGGTCGACGCGCGGATGGAGTGGTTTAAAGCCAGACGCCAGCTAATAATTATCGAACGTGACAATGCGTGGCGGCGGGAAGTCGATGGCGTTGGGGTGACGTGTATTGTTGGGAAATCAGAGGCCGAGTTTGTTCTGCGGAGAGGAGGAATCGATCCCGCTCCCGGTCTTTCCCAGGGACGCTTCTCCCGCTCGGATCGCTGGATCTGTTTTCTCAGCAGCGGAGCGTAATTAAATATGGATTTCTCGATTGGCCCGCTGTTTGTCACGCTGCGTGATGGTCTCGTCCGCGGAAGAATTAAGCTCTCGGCCTGTGATGAAACATCTCAGATATTATCGTGTCACATTAAACACCTTCGTCTGACCCGCTCACACGTCCCGATTACAGCAAATCTGCTGCCAGATAATCTCTCCTTTACCGAGAGGAAAGTCGGTAGCGGCGGGAACCAGCCGAGACGCGTCCTTGCTGGAACTCGTTAAAGCCACTGCGGACTATCAGATTAGTGTCTAAGACGCGGACGAAAAACGCTTCACATTTACGTATTCCGCGTACAATTACGTTTAATTTTATTTGCCTGCAATCTACACGTTTTTTTCTGCATTGGATTGTTGTATCGTTTTTTTTCCATTTTTTGGAAATTTTTTTGGAAGTATTTCTGGCCAAAGTTTCACCTTACTCTGATTGGCTGGTGAGAATGTGATTGACAGCTGCTTGACCAGGAAATGTGGGAGGAGTTCAGCGAATGTACACAGTGACATTCACTGCTTTTTTATAAAAATATTACTACACAAACTGTGATTTAAGTGTTATTTTTTAATTGAATTGAATGACTTTATTCATTCCCACTTTGGGGAAATTTCTTTGGTTGACGTGCGGAACAGAGAAACTGTTACATTGAAGAAACAGTGATGACAGTAAAAAAAAAACTATTATTAAAAAGTGTGCAAGGAAAAATAAATATTTTGCACATTATTAATAATTTATTGTGGTGGCAGGTACTTCGGAATAAAAGTACACACTGTTGTTTCTTCACATCAAAATAATGTTTATTATTATTAGTAATGAAAATAATGTTAAAATGCAGCTGTCATTAACGCAGCTGTCAATCACCAATCAGCAGCCAATCAGAAGAAGCGAAGAAATCAAGCCAGAAATCCAAACGAAAAAAAAAAAAAAAAACGGAAGAAAAATCTGAAGCGAAAAAAAAGGTGAAGATTGCAAGCGAAAAAAAGAAAAAAAAGAAAAAAAAACGTAATCGCATGCAAAAAAAAAAATAAAAAAAAACGTAATTTCGTCCATTTCTTAGAAATATTTGTTTTGATATTTTTGCCACTAATCTGATTCCATTCCTTGTCCGGGCATCAAACACAGCTAAACTCATTTCCAGGACTAAATCTTCAGTCACGTAAAGTTCCTCCTCTCCAAGAAAATGATCCCCAAACACGCTCAGTAAAGGCTTCGCATCGGACACAAAAAGGGCTTTAAAATCTGCGACACGCATTTCTCTAGAGGGCAAGACATTTGTACAAGAGTTGGGGATTAACGGTATTATAATGTGCAGAAACATATAATCTTCTGAAGCGGATGACGGCTCCAGCGCTGACCATATGCTGAGGAGAAAAGCTCCACGAGACACAGAAAACTGCTCTTCTGAAGAGAACGTCACACACACGCTCAACTGTAGTGGAACAGATGTGCGCCACGCTACTTTTAAATAGTACTTTTAAATGAATCACTGATTACTACTGTATAGTATTATAAGCACCAGCTTTTTCCAATTTTAGCGGCTCAATAACTTGCGAGGTGCTTATAATCGCCCATTTCAAATATTCACGTAAAAATATGAGCTCGTTTCTTACAATTATGGTTCTGGAGGCAGACGAGCGTGTGAGTTATTTTTATTAGCTCAATAGCAGAAATTAAGAAACGTCGCGACACTCAACAGTGGCTAAATAACACTGGAAGATTCAACGAAAAACAATCGTTAATATTTGAACAGATAGAGCATGTTGTATCCGGTAGTTCGCCGTGCTAAAGGCTAACGTGCTAGCGCTTGATAACGAGACCAGCAGCTGCAAAAGCTTCAGATCAAACAGGAAACAGTTCAAAGCGAAGAACAGCGAGTCAAACACAATCTACTCGCTCTGTCTGCTGCACAGAGAAAAACACCACTGTTCTGATACTTACGTCTAACATAAACCAGCTGAGTCAGCTTTACTCTCTGATCTGTTAGCGCAAAGGCTCATGGGAACCAGTGAGCAGCAAAGCATGATGGGAGGTGTAGTTGCGACCGCTGGAATAGATTATTGATTTATCATCTTTGATTAAAACAATATTGAAGTGATATGAGTCACAAGTTACGTTTGTTAAATAAAGAAAAAATAGTATTTTAAAGAGAAAATAAACGTCATTTAGACAGAAACTAAAATATGGGGGTGCTTATATCCGCGTAAATACGATAGTTACTTTGCTATTTTATATTTAAAATAATTCTAATTACTGTCTGAAAAGTAACTTAGTTACTCAAAATGTAACTTAACTAAATACTTTTTAAAATCCCTATAAGCATTTAAATAATAAATCATTGAAAAATAAAACATACCAGTAAAACAAGAAGTAGCTGAGCCTTTTAGCTCTGAATTGTTAAATCAACAAGTGTATATGTGTGTGTGTGTGTGTGTGTGTGTGTGTGTATGTGTGTGTGTGAGTGTGTGTGTGTGTGAGTGTGTGTGTCGTGAGACAGAGGTTAAACTAAACTGCAGATTCCTTTCTTCACTTTGCGTAAAAACACACAGACACAATTAATCAGCATAACGCCGGTATAAATCAGCGGAGAAATCAGTGCTGCTCCACGCCGCCGCGCCTCTGATTAACTGCGGGGGAGCCGAAAGCAGAAAAACAGGGGGGAAAAAACAAAATAAATAATAATAATTAAAAAAAAAAAAAAAAGGTACGACGACACGAGCGAGGGTCCTCGGCTAACGGCTACGGCTAATTCCGGTTTAATTTGTGCCCGGCGTGTTCCGGAGCTTTTCCCGGAGAAAAGGTTATTGACAAAAACATTTCCAGGCATAAATTAATTGCGGCGTGTTTGCCACATGCTACGCTAGCACTTCTGTCAGCGCTCGCCACTTCCCCCCCCAGCCGGAGGTCGGATAAATCACGCCGACGAGAGCGGAAAAAAGACGGAAAACAGCTGCGTGGGTTTAAGAGTCGGGAAAACGGCGGCAGAGAGAGAGAGAGAGAGAGAGAGAGAAAGAGAGGGTGAGCGAGAGGGAGAGATAGAGAGAGAGGGAGTGATAGAGAGAGAGAGACAGAGAGAGAGAAAGAGAGGGTGAGCGAGAGGGAGAGATAGAGAGAGAGGGAGTGATAGAGAGAGAGAGAGAGACAGAGAGAGAGAAAGAGAGGGTGAGCGAGAGGGAGAGATAGAGAGAGAGGCAGATAGAGAGAGACAGAGAGAGAGAGAGAGACAGAGAGAGAGAGAGAGAGAGGGAGAGAGGGAGAGAGAGAGACAGAGAGAGATAGACAGACAGAGACAGAGAGAGAGAGAGAGAGAAAGAGAGAGAGGCAGATAGAGAGAGAGAGAGACAGAGAGACAGACAGAGACAGAGTGAGAGTGAGAGAGAAAGAGAGAGAGGGAGATAGAGGGAGAGAGAGAGAGGCCGAACACCAAACGAACACCTTTAATTAAGAGTCAGGAGCGCGCGACGGAACATCTGCACACGGCTGGTTAGCGCACCTGAGGAGGCCACGCCCCCGGTGGCGAGGGGGGGGGTCACGGCGGGTCATGTGACGCGGCGAGTAATCAGTGCTGACTACAGAGGAAGAGACTAATTAAAGGCGGCTGATGAGGTCTCAGCGGTGATTAGTTAGTGTTTACCCGCTGAAGACGGATCCGCGCACACGCGTGTTACAGCGCAAACACACACACACACACACACACACACATGCCAGCGAGTGAAACGCAGTGTCATTGATTGTGAGCTTATCACAGGAGATAGTGAAGTTCCTCTCCTCACCGCTTTAATCTGCCCGTGTCACCCGAGCCACAGAGTGTGAGGCCGATCGATCCAGCCACTGGATCTTCAGCTGGAGCTTAGCCTCTCTCTCTCTCTCTGTGTCTATCTCTCTCTCTCTCTCTCTCTCTCTCTCTGTGTCTATCTCTCTCTCTCTGTCTCTCTCTTTGTCTCTCTCTCTGTGTCTATCTCTCTCTCTATGTCTTTCTATGTCTATCTCTCTCTCTCTGTCTCTCTCTCTGTCTATCTCTCTCTCTCTCTCTCTCTCTGTGTCTATCTCTCTCTCTCTGTCTCTCTCTTTGTCTCTCTCTCTGTGTCTATCTCTCTCTCTATGTCTTTCTATGTCTATCTCTCTCTCTCTGTCTCTCTCTCTGTCTATCTCTCTCTCTCTCTCTGTGTCTATCTCTCTCTCTGTGTCTATCTCTCTCTCTCTCTCTCTGTCTATCTCTCTCTCTCTGTCTGTCTGTCTATCTATCTATCTATCTATCTATCTATCTATCTATCTATCTATCTATCTATCTATCTATCTATCTATCTATCTATCTATCTATCTATCTTGCTATCTATCTATCTATCTATCTATTTCTTGATTGCTTTCTCTCACTATCTCACTCCCTATCCATCCATATCTCCATCTCTTTCTCTCTCTGATTATCTCTCTCTTTCGGTCTCTCTCTCTATCTCTATCTCTCGCTCACTCTATCCATCCAACCATCCCTCTCTCTCTCTCTTGCATTCTCTCAATATCTCACTCTATCTATCAATTTATATATTCATCTCTTTCTCTATCTCACTATCTCCCTCTATCTATCTATCCATCCATCCATACATCTCTCTCTTTCTCTCTATCTTTCTCTCTATCTATCTATCTATCTATCATTCTATCTATCTATCTATCTATCTACCATCCATCCATCCATCCATCCATCCATCCATCCATCCATTCATTCATCTATTTCTTTCTCTCTTGCTTTCTCTCACTATCTCACTCTCAATCTATTCATCCATCCATTCATCCATCTCTCTCTCTCTCTCTCTACCCCCCCTTCACAGGAGCTTATGCTTCTCTGCTCCAGATGTGTGTTCTGCTCTGGCTGTGGAGCATGCGGGCGGGGTCATGATGAGATGTGTGTGCGGGCACAGGTCAGCTGTGTGGAGAAGAGCAGATTACCCGCAGACAAACGGCGCAGGGCAGCAGCATTTTACGCTTCCTTTGGCTCTTTTGTGGCGCGCGGCGGGCCGGAGCGGGGGGGGCGGAGTCCTGTTTGCTTCACTTCGCTTCAGATGTGGCGTCCGCCTTTTTTTTCCTCCCTTCTTTTTTTCCCTCCCGAGCGAGAGCACAAAAGCGTGAAGCGTTTTCTCCCGCGGACTGTGACGGGCTTCGTCCTGGATTGTGTGGCTTTCACGTATTGATCTGAGCTTTACTGGCGGAGACAAACGCCATCACGTCCCAGCCGCTCCCACAAATAACCTGCGCGTGCAAGGACTGGAAAAACACGCGTGTCAAGACACTAGGGGTGAAAGTACGAGCGGAAATATATTTTCTATTTTCTAGCGAATCCTCGTTTATTTATCTGTCTGTCTATCTGTCTGTCTCTCTTTCTCACTATCCCACTAGGGGTGAAATTCACATCACAAAATTATCTAGTGAACCCTCGTTTATCTATATGTCAGTCTATCTATCTATCTATCTATCTATCTATCTATCTATCTATCTATCTATCTATCTATCTATCTATCTACCCTCCATCCATCCATATATCTATCTCTCACTATCTCACTCTCTCTCTATCTCACTATGGGTGAAATTCATATCACAATATTTTCTAGTGAAGCCTCATCTATCTATCCATCCATCCATCCATCCATCCATCTATCTCACTAAGGGTGAAATTCACATCACAACATTTTCTAGTGAAGCCTCATTTATCTATCTATCTATCTATCTATCTATCTATCTATCTATCTATCTATCTATCTATCTATCTATCTATCTATCTATCTATCTATCTATCTATCTATCTATCTATCTATCTATCTATCTATCTATCTATCTACCTATCTATCTATCTATTTCACTCTCTCTATCTCACTAGTGGTGAAATTCAAATCACAATATTTTCTAGTGAACTCTCGTTTATCGCGGTAGATAGAGTCCGAGCCCGACCACAATAGCTGAAAATCCGTGAAATAAGGACACCATATTCACGAACATATTTATCAAACATGTACATATTACTGGTAAGTCCTCATTAAGGTAACGGTGGATTCGTTCACTCCAAAGCGGTGTTCTTTTAACCTATCGAGAAGTGTCAGGTGGCGTTCAGGCTCAGTAGCAGTGTGGGCAGAAGCAGAACGCTTGGATGCCATCGCAGGAGTTAAACAGAACGTTCAACAGTCTCGGCACAGCACAGGCGAAAGTTACCTACACAGTCACGTAGCCGCGTCTACGTTTTTGGCGAGAGAGCGACAAACAAAGCGGCCGCGAGAAGCCTCAGTAAGAGCAGATAATCCAAATTATTAATGGACGTAACTAAATATTTGGGGTCTTCATATATCGCGACTTTTTTCGAAATTTCCGGAAAATCCGTGATATATTGCTTTTAGCCGTAAGAAAAAAATTCGCGAACTAGTGAATCCGCAATATATCAATGGTTCACAGTATATCGCAGTGTTGGGGGGGGGGGGTCATTATATTTTTTTAAATGTTAATTACACTACAATTATTCAAAGAAATTAGATGCGGCTGGGAGGGGGGGTTACCTGGATAAGCTTCTGCCATGTTTAATACAGTATGTCTTTTGACAGTAATAGCTCTGGCCTTTATTCGAAAAACGAAAGAGGGGAGAAAGAAAGAGAGAGAGAGAGAGAGAGAGAGAGAGAGAGAGAGAGAGAGAGAGAGAGAGAGAGAGAGAGACAGTGAGGGTCAGAGGTCAAACAGAATATTCAGTGAATTTCTGGCATCTCACAAATTTCTGGAACTTGTATCAGGAGAATCCGTCTTTCTACTGGTCTGTTAATCTGGTCATCCATCGTTTGACCGTGTGTGCGCACGAAGGTCAAAGGTTCATGTTTCATTTCTCCACTGGAAAAACGACATGTTTTTCTGCATTACAATACGGTAATCCTTTTTATTCTGTGTTTCGAGACTGAGTATATGTGTGTGCGTCTGTGTGTGTGTGTGTGTGTGCGAGAGAGCAAGAGTAGAACGTTTATATATATATATATATATATATATATATGTATATTTTTTTAAATTAAGCATATTTACGCCGACTAATGTACTAAATAGAGCAATATAATAGCATAAGAAAGTTACTTTTTGTACATTTTTGTATTTTAATCACTTCTGCGTTTTATCAATTGGAAATTTTGTATTTTTATTTATATTTTATCTTTATATCTTGTTTTCATCGTATTTCGATTCTTTATGTTTTATTGTTTTTCCCCATTTGCACATTTTATTGTGGAACGGTCAAAAACACATTTCACTACATGTTGTACCACATTGTATCATTTGACAAAAGGATTTTTGACAAATAAAATTTGAATTTGAAAGTGAAACACACCGATAGTGTCAATGTTTGTGTTGATGAAATGTGTGTGTGTGTGTGTGTGTGTGTCTCTTTCTCTCATACTCACTCTTTCTTTCTCTCTCTCTCTCTCTCTCTCTCTCTCTCTCTCTCTCTCTCTCTCTCTCTCTCTCTCTCTCTCTCTCTCTCTCTCTCTCTCTCTCTCTCTCTCTCTCTCTCTCTCTCTCTCTCTCTCTCTCTCTCTCTCTCTCTCTCTCTCTCTCTCTCTCTCTCTCCCTCTCTCTCTCTGGAGGCACTTGAGCGAGGCGTGTTAATTAGTCTTTTGTGGTGTCACACAGACAGTAAGTGTACTCTCCATTAGCGTGGAGCAGTGGCGTACGGGCGTGGCTGATGTTCCCGCTCGGCCGCTGACACTTGTTCCGTGATAATAAAGGTTATCTTTTCTATTGGTGGGATGGTAAATGACAGGCGGCTAATCCGGCCACCGGCGCCTTTATCGGCCTCGTCCAGCTGCGGTTTTATCTCTCCGGCCAAGTTGAGAAGAAAAAAGCTGCAGTTTCTCCATCAATCACATCTGTCACGAGGTGGGCGGAGCCAGAGCGGCTGAACACGCAAGATCTCGGTCCACGCCGCTCCATCAGACCTTCTGCTGGTCGTCTGCTACTAGAACAGCCTCTCTACTACAACCCAGATGTTCCTTCAGGCCGCTGTTCTAAAATTCTGTCCTACACGTGAGGATTTCCTACATCGCGCGATATACAATTACGTCACATTCTGTCCACATCGGGAAGTAAAAACAAACAGTTCTATCTATCTTAGAATGTAACAGTGGTAATTAGACAATCATAGTCAAATAAAATGAAGATAAAGAATAAAGCTTGGCGACTGTTCACAAAATGTTCCATTTGCGTGACTGTAAAGATGATTCCTGCTCAGTGACTTTAACCTGAGAGGGTAGTTTACATATTCAGGAATTTTATCTAGAAAAACACGTGTATAAAAGCTGATGAACGCAAGTAGTTCGACGTGCTCGCTTAATGTGAAGTCAGGAAACAGCGTTCTATCTGTATTGTTATAAAATAAATACAATAACCTATATACATATTCAAATATGTATGAATGTAATCGCTTAAAGGATATTAACAGAATAATTACCGACATTGCACAAGTGTGTCTGTATTTTTACCGCGCATGCGTATAGAGTGATGTAGGAAATCCTCACGTCTAGGACAGAATTTTACAAACGGATCCGGGAAGCGAGTCAGGAATGAACGGAGGAGTAGATCTGGAAAATTCTGAAACGATCTGTCCATCCTGAAAGAGATGACTCCTGATCTCCAAGCTGGATTAAGGACGGCATTCCCGGGATGGCCGAGGCGACCTTTGACCCCGCCGAGGATCAGAATCCCTGCTATTCGGAGACTCCTGGAGCAGCTGCGTTCCACTGGATCTTATCGACGCTTAGCGCGATTCCCAAAATACCCTCCATCTGCCGGGAGCGTGAAAGGCCCGGTCCGTCTGTCAGGAATTCCCCAGTATTTCTGGATCCAGGGTTCAGGCCTGAAG
>MU204353.1:790510-795239 GCA_017309775.1 Paedocypris sp. Pulau Singkep
TTCAATCCCATAATAACACACTCTTGTCAATCAGGAACTATCTTGTACATCAGTCAGTCCATTACGGTGGTGTAAAGTACTCCAGGAAATGACCTTTGTTACTTTACGGTTACTTAACGGATTATTGCCTACTTTGTACAAGTACTGAGCATCAACAATAGAAGCAACTTTTACTCTCTACTCCACTACATTGTGATTGTGTATTTGTATCTTTTCTCCGCTACATTTGAATGGACAATAACCGTTACTCGCTACACTGTTATTGTGTGCGATAATTTGCATATTTTCCTACCGCGGTTAATTTCTTACCAAGGTTTTTTTTTGAAACATTGAGGTGTTAAATCTCACTTCTACATTAGGAAATAAAACCTCATAAATAAAGAGTGTCAGGCGTTTTTTTGCGCCTCAACGCAGTGCAAAACTTTTTCTTCACAGACTTTACGACTTTTACTCAAGTCTTGGACGTGGTGACTTGTGTAGGAGTAATTCTCACAGTAAGGTGTCCGTACCTCTACTCAAGCGTGGTCTCTACACCTCTGCTCCGTTAGGTGGGAGGAGTATCTGAGCTAGGACCGCCCCCGAGGGGGAGGAGAGATTAGCTCCACCTACCGCGTAGCACGGTGAGGCGTGTGGTGGCGCTGGTCTCGCCGACGCTGTTAGAGGCCACACACTCGTAGATGGCTTCATCACGTGGCGTCCGCAGCGGCTGGATTCGCAGCACAGAGCCCGACCCGTCATCGAACTCTATGACCTGCAGGGCCAGACCAGACGAGTTACTACGGTTCTTTACCGCTCGGCTGACGACAAAGACCATGCTCACCGGACACACACACACACACACACACAGGACGCAAGACACACACCCACTAAACACACCAGCTGTTGACCAATCACAGCCCTCGATTGGAAACAGACGTCGTGTGGATGTAAGCTCTGCGTGGAGACAAACTGTTACCGTATTTACGCGAATATAAGCACCGCTTTTTTTTTTTTTTTCGAATTTTCGACGCTCCAAAACTCGCGTGGTGCTTATAATCACCGATTTCAAATATAGAAATATATCAGAAGTAAAGAAACATTAGAGACGCCGCGACACTTAACAGAGACAGAATAACACTGGAAGAAGTAAGATTAAACTAAATACAGTACAATATCTTATATTATGAAAAACAGAGACTACAAACCACCAACCGGGTTAGCTTAGCTTAGCACAATTTAGGCAAGGAGTAAAGAAATCCAATGAACAGACAAAATCAAAACGCTGGGTCAAACGTTGAAACAATTGCTCTGAGCATGAGCGGAGTCTGACTGGAGAGCAAAGGATCTTGGGTAATAAAGTCCTGACCACTAGAATCAGCTTTTTGTTACTTATTATTCAAGAAAAAACAATATCAAAATGATACGAGTCACAAGTGAATAGAGAAAAAAATATCGTATTTTTATGAGAATTTATAAAATAACAAATAATAATATAAATATAATATAATATAATTCAATATAAATAATAAAAAATAAAGAAAAAATAAAATAATAATAATATTTAGTTTTTTATTTTTATTTTTGTGCCCGAAAAATCAGGGGGGTGCTTATATTCGCATAAATACGGCAATTAAAAGCAAATTATAATTTCTATATGCAGCACTAACTTGAACATACGCGACATGACCTGACTCGTCAATCCACAAACTAATTACTCACAATCGAGCAAATCGCTTTGTCAAAAACATATCGTACTTCCTTCAGATCGATGTTGACCGACTGACTCAATCTGCGCTAATCGATGAAATGGCAAATAACATCGTCCAACGAGATCCGGTCTGGAGTCCCATCAGAACTGGGGAACAGAAACACATCTGAGGTGGACTCATGCTAACTCACCGAAGCTAACGCTAACTCAGCTCGAGGAAGACGTCTCACCACCACATACGTTTACCGTTGGGTTGACGTGTCACAACAGAAGATTGGATTCGACATGCCGCGTGATTGTGCTAAGCTAATCGCTAACGCAGGCTAACCGAGCAGCGCTTTTTCCGTTCTCCGGTGTGAGCAGCTCGTTTACATTTTTATCAAAAGCGACGTACAAAACAAGAAGCAAGTCAAGCAATTGGTCTAAAATATATGACATGCGCTTGACCATTAGCGGCGGGATTGTGCTAAGCTAATCGCTAAGACAGGCTTTTATTTCCGTTCCCCGGTGTTAGTGTCTCGTTTAAACACGGATTGTGAGGAACATGGAACAGATGTTAATGACATCACAGGTCCACGGGAGACGCAGAGTTAGCACGACACAGACACACGGCGTTAGCGGCACGGCTAGCGGCAGACGTATACTCACTTCTCCAGCTCGCGGCCTTACAGGTTTAAACACAACAACGCTCGACACTCCCAGACGTTTCTCTGAGGCAGAGAAACGCGCGCGCCACTACACGCCAGCGCGGAACACACAGGTCACTTCACATGGGATGAGTTAGTGCGTGAGGGTGAGACGGGTAGCGTTGGGTCTGAGGTGATGTTAGCATGTTAGCTACTGTGCTAGTAGCAGAACGCTGATAAGAATCGCGCGCGGGTTTGCAGACGGCGGACACTGCGGGACGAGCGAGTCTTATCAGCGCTCCGTCTGCTTATCATGCGCGGCCGAGGTGGAGATACACACCTGATACACACACACACACACCATTCAGACCCGAGCGGACGACAGGGGTCACATGATTCCCTTCTCTGGGGCATTGCCACTTCTCGTGCGATAAGTCAGGACGGCGTGACGATTGGTGGACGTTAGTGGCCAGAGAGAAGCCAGATGAGTGAGAGAGAGAGAGAGAGAGAGAGAGAGAGAGAGAGAGAGAGAGAGAGAGAGAGAGAGAGAGAGAGAGAGAGAGAGAGAGAGAGAGAGAGAGAGAGAGAGAGAGAGAAAAAGAGGGATAGCGAAAGAGAGCAATAGAAAGAGAGACAGAGAGTAAGAAAAAGAGATTGAGAGACAGACAGACATAGAGAAACAGAGTAAAAGAGCGAGAAAAAAAGTGAGAGAGAGAGAGAGTAAAAAGAAAGAGAGTGAATAAAAAAGAGAGCGAGAGAATGAGAGAAAGAGAAAGAAAGAGAGAGACAGAGAAAAAGATTAAGAAAAAGAGAGTGAGACACTGGGAAAGGGAGAGAGAGAGGGTCAGAGAGAGAGAGAGAGAGAGAGAGAGAGAGAGAGAGAGAGAGAGAGAGAGAGAGAGAGAGAGAGAGAGAGAGAGAGAGAGAGAGAGAGAGAGAGAGAGAGAGAGAGAGAGAGAGAGAGAGAGAGAGAGAGAGAGAGAGAGAGAGAAAGAGAGTGAGAGACAGAGAGAGGAAGATGGAGAAAGTGACGGAGAGAGATTGAGAGAGAGAGAGACGGAGAGAGAGAAAGTGATGGAGAGATTCCATGTTGCATTTCTCCGTCATGAGGGTGGAGTTTAATATCTCGTGCGGTCGTGACATCACAACACGATGATTGGTGAAGATTAGCGGCGGGGGGAGGGGTCAAATGAGGCAACCACTGATTGGCGGATTATTCCAATGGAGTGATGGCGGGCGTGGCACTAGCGGTTAGCATTCACTGTATCGAGCATATTACATCAGAACAATAGACCTAATACCTCAAAGCGCTGGTTGCTCACTCTCTTCCCCTTCTTGTTCCAGACGATCTTGGGCCGCGGGTCGCCCGACGCCTGGCAGATGAAGGAGGCCACGCCCCCCTGCACGCCCGTCTGGTCGTTCGGGGTGCGCAGGAACTTGGGCGGAGCTGCGCGGGAGAGAGAAAGGCAGCGCGTTACTTGAGTAAACTTTTTGAATTTTTGTCCATTTTGTAAATGTGCAACAAGTATACGCATGAAAAATACAATTGATTCTAAAAAAAAACATTTGTACTTGTACTTTATTGACTGCGTGGATGTATTGAGACTGCATGGATTTAAAAGTGGCTTTTATTGTTGATACTCAGTACAAGTACAAAGTAGCCTAAAATACTAACAAGTAAAAAATGTTTACTTTAATTACAAAATTAAAATAAAAAAGTTTACTCAAGTACGTTACACCTCTGGCGTTTATACAGAAAGAGAGGGGGGGGGGGGGGCTAGAGAGAGAGGGAGAGAGAAAGAAAGAGTGATAGAGTGAAATAGAAAAAAAAGAGAAAGAGAGATAGAATGAGAGACCCAAGGGGGAGATTAAAGGAGATAGAGAGAGATAGAGAGAGAGAGAGAGAGAGAGAGAGAGAGACACACAGAGAAAGAGAGAGAGAGAAAGAGAGATGCACAGAGAGAGAGTAAAAAAGGAGAGAAAGAAATAAAGAAGGACAGAGACAGACAGAGTGAAGGAGTGAGAGAGAGAGAATAAGAAAGAGAGAGTTTTGCACTTTATCGATTGTGTGAATGTATTGAAACTGCGTGAATTTAAAAGTGGCTTGTATTTTTGGTACTCAGTAAAAGTACAAAGTAGCCAAAAACACCAAGAAGTAAAAGAAATACCTACAATATTTACAAAATGTACAGAAATTCCCAAGGTTTACTCAAGTGCGTCTACACACGCGGGCAGATAATCTGAGGTTACGCGAGGATGACGGCGGGAAAGCAATCAAATGAACAGAGGCGAGATGTGAAGATAATCCGCGGGATCTGCTGAACACGGACGAGGCGGCTGATGTCGAGGAGATTACAGCGCGGCGATGACATCACGCCACACGGCTCAGAAGACATCACGTACAACGCCGCCGCCG
>MU204353.1:869959-872459 GCA_017309775.1 Paedocypris sp. Pulau Singkep
TCAAATATCTCTTTCCGCTGCCGGTGATGGACGAAATGTTTAAACGTATATTAAAAATTTACTCCATCTGTTTTTTACGTAATGACTCCAATATTTCTGTCGATGCTGCTGGTTTACATCTGTACAGATGTTTTGAGATGATCAGTGACCGGTCCAGCGTGAACATTACAGGAAACACAAATGGACAAAACGGAATGGATAAAAAAAATGAATTAACAATTAGTGCAGCGTGTTAGAAGTGTATAAAGCAGTCAAAGCCGTTTTATAATTTATATTGTACATGAAGGCTTATTATATCCCGGTTCATTATTGTTTTATGTGTAATGGTTATATTCAAAATGGAAAAAATATATAAATCAAAGCGGAACTATTGTATATTTGTGCTAATTGCTGCAAATGTCAAATACACCGTTTTTAGGCGAATATATTTCAAATTTCCGCCTGAATTTAAGCGCCTGTTTTTCAATATAGCCACAACGTGACGCTTAAAAGGGACAAAATGGAACTGGAAGAAGTAGGATTAAAGTAAATACATTACTTTAGTAAATATATTTGCGTAAATACGATATAAAATTATGAATTAATCTAACACTTGTTAGAGTTGTATAGATCTGTTGAAAATATAACATAATTTACAACTAATTAAAAATGTATAAAATGTTGATTGACTGTCACTTTAGTCATTTGATTATTGAATCACGTATTGTACAACAGTGTGTAAAACACATAAATAAAACGGAATCACTCAAGCGTGATGGGAAAATAAATTAATCTATAATAATATCATCTCTACCTACAGTATTACATCTTTTTCTGTGTTCACTCTTAAATGACATAAACACTTTAGAAGCAGAGACAGTCTCCATCCATCCATCCATCCATCCATCAGAGACTGATGCAGGTGAAGCCGCGCCTCCTTTAATTAACACCTCCATAAATGCCGCTGTAAATTGAGGCGCGTCTGACATTTGCTGCTGTAGACGGAGCGAGCGCCATTCGTCTTGTGTTAACCGGCCGAGCAGCAAACGGCAGCTGTGATTTGTTCAACCTTATTTGCTTGTTTTTACGCTGGCAGATCTTTCGTCAACACACACACACACACACACACACACACACACGCAGAGCGCCGGCGTGCTGACGGATGGACACTGTATGTGTGTGTGTGTGTGTGTGTGTGTGGGACGGACAGAAGCTCCATCACTCACCTGTGTCTACCGGCTCCTGCGGCCTGACCCATCACACACACACACACTTGCATTTATATCATAGTGGGGCCCCACCATTCACTCACATGCATTCTCTCCTCACTGTGACTCGAAGCATCAAAATACCTTTACTCTGACCTTAACAAAAACTCAGTAATAACCTCAGCCTTGAAATGACATCTTGACCCTCAAAAAGATGTGAGAAAGTCTACAACCTGTAATAATAATAATAATAATAATAATAATAATAATAATAATAATAATAATTAATAATATTAATGAGTATTTGTAGGGCGCTTTTCACAGTTTTAACTGTCTCAAAGCGCACGTGTAAATATGTAAGGGAAGTGTTGCTTTTCCTTCATTTGACCTGTGAGAAAGTCTACAACCTTCACATCATTTAAAAAAAAAGCACTAAATACTGAGCTCTTTCACCAGCACCTTAACACTGAAAAAATAAAAATAAATAAAATAAAATGTCTTTGTCTTGTGTTCACGGACTGTGATGCTGTTCTGTCTGGTAAGTTTCTTTTATATAGCCTGTGTAGCCTGTATCTACTGTAGCCTAACCTGCTCCTCTTTTTGTAAGTCACTTTGGATAAAAGTGTCTTTTACAGTCCAAATGACTGTAAAGTAAAGTAAAGTAAAGTAAAGTAAAAAAATCTTCAAAGTTGTGGGGTTCTAGACAAAGACCCCACCACTACACAACCGGGCCCCACTTTGTGCTAAAAACTAGCATTCTGGACCCGGTTTTGAGCTAAATGCATGAACACACACACACACACACACACACACACACACCACACGCTCTGCAGAAACGTCTTGAGATCAAAC
Organism: Paedocypris sp. Pulau Singkep; assembly: GCA_017309775.1. NCBI lineage: Eukaryota > Metazoa > Chordata > Actinopteri > Cypriniformes > Paedocypris > Paedocypris sp. Pulau Singkep. The sequence continues at coordinate 871,999 of MU204353.1, forward strand.
GAGGAGTATTGTGTTGTAGTGCGTGTGTTTTTCTGATGACTCGCGGGTTAATTTTGCCAGTCTGGTTCATATTTCAGAGCCTTTTCTCCGAGACGCTGAGATTCATCGGATCTGTAGAGACTCGCCAGTGACTTATGAAACGTGACATTAACGCAACTCAACATTTACTCGACGTGATGTTTTCAGATGCAGCGGTAAATGTTTCACGGCCGATGTACAGTGATGTTATATTCATAACGCCCCGTTTCCTGCGCTGCGAATCGAGCATTAGAGATAAATGCTGACTTATTTAAGACGCAGAGAGTAAAGAAAGAAGGAGAGGGAATTAGAGACAGAGAGAAAAGAGGAGACGGGGAGAAAGAGGGAGAAAGCGAGAAATAAAGATGGAGGGAGGAATGGATAGAGAGGGGGGGGGGGTGGAAACGCGTAGAACGTGACAGACAAGAGAGAAAAAAGAAGAG
>MU204353.1:874959-878737 GCA_017309775.1 Paedocypris sp. Pulau Singkep
CATCCCGCCAGCACCGCGAGCAGAAGATAACGAAGCTGTGGAGCGCACGTTTGCTCTGATAGAAGTAGGGCAGGAAACAGGAAGTGGAAAACGCGACTTCCTCCCAGCTGTTCTACGGAAGGTTCTGGACTTTGGTGGACCGTTCCTCATTAAAGCCGCATGAAACGTCATAGAAACACTAGAGTGTGTAGCATTTCCTTCCTGTGACCTGGTGAAAGGTCAAAGGTCACAACAGGCCTAGTCTGAACTCCTCTGGTTATAGCCTCACTCTTCTTACACACACACATACACACACTCATTTTCATCTGAGAAGAAAAAGTTAAACTGTTTCAGAACGATGTGAGGAACTCACACGTTGTGCAAAAAAAGCTGATAAAAATGACATACATAAAACCTCTATTAGAAGGTCATGGCCTTCTGTTTTTCAACTCTTCCGTCATGGTGTCCTTCTATTAGAGGTTTTATGGTAAATTACATTTCAATTATACAGTTACAGCTCTGTTGAGACAAATGCTCAGAACTTGAACTTGACTACATTGGGATTTTTTAATACGGTGTTAAAAAAATGAAAAGACAGTAAAAAACGGCTTTACAGTCCCAAGCTGCTGCTGAAACAGAACGATGCAGTTTCCAGTCCGGAGCGTGTGAAAGCAGCAGACGCGAGGTGAGACTGATGGAGACGGACCAGAGGCTTTAAGATCATAATGTAATTAATGCCAGACTGACTCCTTCACTGCTCCACCAGACGCTCAGGAGATGCTGACCACGCCCACCTCTGATCGCTGAGAGTGTTAGTGGCCAATCAGAACGCACGGAGCTTTCACTTACAGCGCTAGTGAAGGTGACCAGCTGGTCTTCTTCTTCTTCTATTATTCTTCTCTTATTATGTTCGGGTCAAATTGACTGGTTTTCAAAGGTAAAAAATATTTAAAAGTATTTAAAAAAAAATAGCATAAAAAACACTTTTAATTAAAAAAAAAAAAAGTATTTTCATTAAATACTAAAATAGTATAAATACTAAAAATACTATAAAAGAGTATAAGTATAAAACAATACTTAAACAGATTTTTTTCACTTTGAAACATCTCCTGCTTGGCTTATTTGGTGTAATCATCATATAAAAATTATAATTTATTCCGTTTACATATTTGTAACACCCGCTACATGTTTATAATACAAAGATTATGTTCGGGTCAAATTGACCAGTGTTAAAATCCAAATTAAATAAAAAATTAATTTAATAAATTAAAAAGGTTTACTGAAAAGTATTTTTTTTCCACTTTGAAACCCTGTAAGTTTACAATCATTGTAGTGTAATCAACATGTTAAAAAATGTTTTTTACTGCTACATGTTTTTGTTACAAAGATAATTTTCAGATCAATAAAAATAGAATTCAGATCAAAATAGAAGCTAAAAATAGTCAGAAAGATCAAATACTAATTGTTTCTTTGCAACAATGAGACAAAATACACCACTGTCTCACACACACACACTGTTTTGTGGAACTTTTTGATTTCTGACACTTATATGCATAATAAAAGTCCTCAGGGTCAAATTGACCCACCAACATAATTGATGCTCCTCTGAACAGAACAGTCCGTTTCCATCACCCCGCGCTAATCGACCGCTTCCCCAGGACCGCGCTTGTTCTGGCAGCGTCGCATCAGATTCGACGTCCCAACGCACAATTAAAAATAGCAAAAATCTGTCGCGGTGACTCGGCGCTGCCAACGACAGCTCACAGACGTCAGCTTCCGGCGCGGCAGGAACAGAAAAGCAGCACCAAAACACGCCATTAAATATTAACCGCGGCTCGGATTGTGTTAAGCAGATGACATCAGATTCGTCTGATTTAGCAGTTTGGAGACAGCGAAGGGAAGAGAGACGAGCAGCGGAGCGTGTCGCCTTAAACCAACGGCAGCCAATTACAGCCTGCTCTCCCTCAGCCCTCATTAATTATTCATCAGGCCGGGTTTCACAGTCACACGGCTCGGTCTGACCGGAGCACTGACATCTGTACGGAGATGATCGCCCGTAAAAACATCGCCAACAACCAGGTGCGGGCACTAAACCAGTGTTAACGTGAAAAGCGCTGTCGAGTCGTCTCACCATATGAATTTTGCAATACCGTGGATACGTCACACAGTTATGAATTAAATTTTTATACATATATATAAAAACACTTTAATACAGTATAACACGTTTGTGTCGTTACAACTGTTAATGACGACACATATACATTTATTTATAGCAACTTTTTGTTGGTCTCGGACTCAGAAAAACGCTATATAAACAAACTTGAACTTGAACATGAACTAATGAAACGCAGAAAGAATAACAGACTGAACTAATAGATCACACCCGCGAGCAGCTGCGACGTCTGTGTACTGTGTCTTTAAGAGCGGCGCCACTGAGCGAGAGAACCGTAAAGACGCGCGCGAGGCGCTGGATCTGCTTAGGTTTATTTCTCAGAGCCGTTTGTAAACGTTTGTTTCACGCGACGTTCGGATTCAGACTCACGTTTTGTCGAGGGAGAGAGTGAGGAGAAAGAAAGCGTGACAACATAAAATCTCTTTCTCTCTGTCCCTTCCTCTCTATATTCTCTCTCTATGATCCCTCTCTCTCTTGCTACAATGTTTCTCTCTCTCTCTCTCTACAATGTCTCTCTCTCTCGCTCTACACAATGTCTCTCTCTCTCTACAATGTCTCGCTCTACAATGTCTCTCTCTCTCTACTTCACTCAATATCTCTACAATGTCTCGCTCTACAATGTCTCGCTCTACCTCACTCAATATCTCTCTTTCTCTCTTTCTACTTCTACGACTAAGAAAATAACTTGTATCTCTCGCGAGCGCTCCGGCGTTCCCCGCCATCCTTCCTGCTGGACGGCTGAAATCTGTCGGTTTGACTTTTCGCATTCGCTCGGACGCAAAGTGAAATCCAGGTGTGAGTGACGAGAAAACCCCAATAACTTCACATCAGGCTGGCGTCCGTCTCCAGGCTCCGAGCGGCGGAACATGGCTGGAGGAGCGGCGAGATGTACGAGACCCGACGTGAGCGTTCAGCCAATCACACGCGTCTGTCTGAAGTCGCGCGCGGACTAATCAGCGCTAAACACCACACACATCAAAGTGCTGATGACCTCACACCACGGAGGCTCATTACCGCCCGGCGCCACGTCCTGATGGCAGCGCTGATACCCGCCGCTTAAAGGTGTGATGACATCACCGCGCGGGACGATTCGCTTTTTTTAATATTTTTTTATCAGCTCTTTGTTTCAGGAACTAATGTGGGTCGGCGGCTTCAAAGACATGCTAATAGTGCGAGCGCTGATGTCAGGAGACCAATTACACCGGCGAGGATCAGCTCACACTCACAGCCCCGACGCTCCTCATCCTGACAGCTCGGAAACACACTCGCTCCGCTCCACTATTCCCACAGCGCCTTTCCCAAGCTCTCCATGTTCCCTCAGACACACTCACACACTCACCACTGTAACACTGCACAGAGTTACCAGCAACACCATGATGCCACACTGACACAAAACTGTAGCTGTAGCCACAGTGCAACACACACACACACACTTTACTGTAACACTCAAAAGTGTAACACACACACACTTTACTGTAACACTCAACAGTGTAACACACACACACACTTTACTGTAACACTCAACAGTGTAACACACACACACACACACTTTACTGTAACACTCAAAAGTGTAACACACACACACACTTTACTGTAACACTCAACAGTGTAACACACACACACACA
>MU204353.1:885533-898033 GCA_017309775.1 Paedocypris sp. Pulau Singkep
AGAGAGAGAGAGAGAGAGAGAGAGAGAGAGAGAGAGAGAGAGAGAGAGAGAGAGAGAGAGAGAGAGAGAGAGAGAGAGAGAGAGAGAGAGAGATCATCAGCTCAGATGTCTTCATGAGTCTTCAGGAGCTGAACCTGTGCAGAGCCTGACATCTGCTGGTGGACTGACGAGCCTGCAGGAGAGAATCAGCTCGGCAGAAGTCACATGACGCTTTGAAGACAGATCAGAACTCCACACACACACACACACACACACAGACCTTAATCCCTCAGATGAAGAAAGAGCTCCAGCAGTCTGAGAACCCAAGAACAGTCTGACACCACGAGACCCACAGCAGATCTCAGCACCACCATCAAACATCTGCTCCAGAGGTTGGGTCAGTGTGAGCTGAGGAGACGGAGCGGTGAGCATCTCCATCTCTGAGATCTTCTCCTCAGCCTGACTCCAGGCGCATGAGCTCACGTGTGGATCCAGAGGGAATCACCTGAGCGCTGATGAACTCTCCAGCCGTGGTCATGATGGGAGCTGCTGATGATGAGAACGCTCATTGTGAACCGCTGAGAGTCATGAGATCCACTGTGATGTCAGATGAGAGGGAGGCCGGAACCCCTACAGCACGCACGCACACACACACACACACACACACACACACACACACACACACACAGTGGGTATTATGAATTCACGTGATGCAGTAAAAAGTTGAGTGGACCTGAAACGATCTCCAGGCATGTGGCCGCGCGTTCATCTTAAGCAGAGTTGTAAAGTACTTGAGTAAACTTTGGGAATTTTTGTACATTTTATAAATATACAATACGTATACGCATACTAAAACTGATTCCTAAAAAACAAAGTATGACAAATGCGTAAAGAAACTGACAAAAAATTCTTTAGACATTGAAACACTGAGCATTTGTACTTGTTTTAGTTTAGTACTTGTACTTTATTGATTGCATGAATTTAAAAGTGGCTTATAGTGTTGATACTAGTACGAGTACAAAAGTAGCCAAAAATACCAATACGTAAAAAAAAACATTTATTTACAAAGTTTACAAAAATTCCCAAAGTTTATTCAAGTATTTACACCTCTGATCTTAATATTCTCCGGTGGCTTTTAACTAACAGATTATTCCTAGAAAGTTGTTAAACGAACCGATTCACAACAGATTTACACTTAGGTAGCGCAGGTCTGGATTCAGCGCTGTTGCGTGATTGGGTTCCGGCCGTCACGTGACTGGGCGTAAGGTCAAATAACGGGACCGTCCTGTGGCTGGTATGAAGCGCGCGTGACTGAATTTGAAATTCCCCACGTCAATGTTTAATAATAAAGTCTATTGTAGATTAAATGAACGCTGGCGTTAAAAATAGATTTAAAAAAGAAAGAAAAGAAAATAGATTAAAACGAATCCACATTGTTTTACTTGCAAGACCAATAAGACCAATTCAAGTTGCCGATTTGTAATCGCAGGAGAATAAGATTTTTCTTTAAAATACGTTTCATGTATAACATTTATCTTATTCATATATACAATCCAATTTATGGATTATAAGTGACTTACTTCCTGAATAGCTAAGTTTTAGATGAGTGATATAGAGGGGAAAAAGTAACGTCGTTGTATCGCCATTATCTCTATATCAAATTGAACGGTCACGTGATAACAGTGCACCTGCACTACAGCTCCCACAACTCCATGTTTTTTTTCTTCATTTCTTGGGTTAAAGTGTCTCTGTGTGTGTGTGTGTGTGTGTGTGTGTGTGTGTGTGTGTGTGCGTGCGTGCGTGCGTGGATTAGCTGTCTCACATGACTGTATGGATCTGAAATCTTTCAGGCTTGAGCTACCGCGCTTGTGTGTGTGTGTGTGTCTGTGTCTGTGTGTGTGTGCGCGCGCGAGCACGCACTTGTCACTGATTTCAAATTCTGCTTTGATTGACTCTAATTGATAAGAAAGTGGCGTGGAAACGTCGTTATCGTGTTCGTCACAGTCACCTTACATTAGCGCTCGCGCGTCATCTGCTCAGAGTCTCTGCGGAATGTGTGTGTGTGTGTGTGTGTGATTCGGTCACGCGCGGATCAGAGGCCGGAATCACGCGCTCCGCCGCTATTTAACCGCGCGGGTCTGAGGAGCGGCCCTCACTCACTCACTCACAAGCCGGGCATGACACGACCACCGACCGGCTCCAGGCATCTCTAACTCCCGCACCAACTCTCGAGACTATCCGTGCGCTCACCGAAGTCCACTCGGGTCATTTCGGGCGAGTTTCCAGGCCTGTGGTCGTTGTGAGGACATCGCGATGTGGACATTATTCGCTGGTCTGCTGCTCGTGCACGCGCTCACCCTGGCGCGCGCACAGTTTCCGCGGGCGTGCGTGACCCCGGAGGGTCTCCGGAGCGCCCAGTGCTGCCCCACCCCGGCCGGCCTGGAGAGCGACCCGTGCGGGGCGAGTGCGGGGCGCGGGCAGTGCGTGGAGGTGAGCGCGGACGGGCGGTCACACGGGCCTCAGTACCCGTACGCCGGGCGCGATGACCGGGAGCGGTGGCCGCAGCGCTTCTTCACGCGCGCCTGTCGCTGTAACGGGAACTTCAGCGGCTTCGACTGCGGCAAATGCCGACACGGACTGACGGGGGACGCGTGTCTGCAGCCGGTAGCCGTGGGTAGGACTCACTCACACAGCATGGTTCTTATTTTCAAAAAAAAAAAAAAAAAAAAAAAAAAAAAACTAAAATATTTAAATTTTCAATATTTTTATTTTTAAATATTTAAAACTAAAATATAAAAAAAAAAAAATCAAAGTATTAGAGTATTAAAAAAGTGTGAAAAAGTGGAAAAAAAACCCGCATAACATGTTACGAAACCGAACTAAATTAATTTACATAAATAATCAATAAAAAATATTCTCTAACAATGCTATTTGTTTCATATATTATGATATTATTTTCAGCCAGCCTAATTAAGCGTTAACTATTCAAAATAAATAAATAAAAAAGTATTTGAGACAAAGTAGATAAATGCACATAACTCGTACTAAATTATATTATATAAATAATCAATATAATAAATATTGTCTAACAAAGCTTTTTACATATTATTTGTTTCATATATTATATATTATATTATCATTTTCAGCCAGCCTAATTCAGTCATTAACTATTCAAAATAAATCAATTAAGAAAAATATTTCAGACAAAGTAGATAAATGCACATAAAATGTTACGAAATCATACAAAATTGTATTAATTAAAGAGTCAATATTTAAATATGCTATAAAAATGCTGTTTGCATATTATTTATTACATATAGATGTAAAAAAAAAAGATTTTGTGACAAAGTATATAAACGCACATATGTTATGAAATTGTTCTGAATTATATTACATAAACGATCAATATAATACATATTCTCTAACAATGCCGTTTACACATTATTTGTTTCATAAAGTATTTATTATATCATTATTATATTATTTTCAGCCAGCCGCAGTCAGCATTAACTATTCAAAATAAATACTTAAACAAATTAGACAAAGTACATAAATGCACAAAACATTCATAAAAAACGTATATAACACTAATGTAATTTTAAGCGTTATTATAAAGTGTAAAATGACATTAGATGCATGTATAAATGTGTGTGTGTCCAGTGAGGAGGAACGTGATGCAGCTGAGCGCGGAGGAGAAACGCGCCTTCGTCGACGCCCTGGACCAGGCCAAGCGCACCACCCACCCCGACACCGTCATCGCCACGCGCCGCTACTCCGAGATCTTCGGCCCGGACGGCAACACGGTTCAGTTTGAGAACATCAGCATCTACAACCTGTTTGTGTGGACGCACTACTACTCGGTGGGGAAGACCTTCCTGGGGGCGGGGCAGGACAGCTTCGGCGGGGTGGACTTCAGTCACGAGGGGCCCGGCTTCGTCACCTGGCACCGCTACCACCTGCTGCAGCTGGAGAAAGACATGCAGGTGTGTGTTCTCTCTCTCCCATTCTCTCTGTCTGTCTCTGTCTCTCTCTCTCTCTCTGTGTCTCTCACTCTCTCTGTCTCTCTCATTCTCTTCACACTCTATCTCTCTCTCTCTCACTTTCTCCCCCGCCCCTCCCTCTCTCTCACGCTCTCACTCTCTCTCTCTCTTTCTCTCCATATCTCTCTCTTTTTCTCTGACTCTTTCTCTGCCTCTCAATCTATGCATTTCTACTATATGTCTGTCTCTTACTCTCTCTCTCTTTCTCTGTCTCTCTCCATTACTCACTCTCTCTCTCTCTCTCTCTCTCTCTCTCTCTGCCTGTCTGTCTGATTGTCAGTATATCGGTTTCTCTCTCTCACTCTCTTCTTCTCTCTCTTTCTCACACACACACACACACACACACACACACACACACACACACAAAGTGTATAATCCATTAAAGGCAGAACATTGTTTTTACAGCAGTGTGTAATTGAGGGCGTGTGGCTAATCTGATGTCGGCTGCTTGTTTGTGGCGTGACGGAGGAATCAAACGCTTCTGTTCTGAATTACACGGGCGTGACATGAGCTCTGCTCTCTCTCTCTCCCTCGCTCGCGCTCTCTCTCTTCCTCTCTCTGCTCTCTCTCTATCTGCTCTCTCTCTCTCCCTCTCTCTGCTCTCTCTCTCTCTGCTCCCTCTCTCTATCTGCTCTCTCTCTCCCTCTCTCTCTCTCTCCCTCGCTCGCGCTCTCTCTTCCTCTCTCTCTCTCTCTCTGCTCTCTCTTCCTCTCTCTCTCTCTCTCTCCCTCTCTCTCTCTGCTCTCTCTCTATCTGCTCTCTCTCTCTCCCTCTCTCTGCTCTCTCTCTCTGCTCCCTCTCTCTATCTCCTCTCTCTCTCTCTCCCTCTCTCTGCTCTCTCTCTCTGTCTCTCTCTCTCAGGACATGCTGGGTGACCCGAGCTTCGCTCTGCCCTACTGGAACTTTGCTATCGGCGGCAGCACGTGTGATATCTGCACAGACGACCTGATGGGAGCTCGCAGCAGCTTCGACATCAGCTCCATCAGCTCCAACTCGCTCTTCTCCCAGTGGAGGGTGATCTGCGAGAGTCTGGAGGAGTACGACACCATGGGGACGGTGTGCAACAGTGAGTCCGTCACTCCGCACTTCCGCACAAGTGATAAAATAGAACAGAATAGAATAGAATACTTTTATTGTCATTTTATCACAGGGTTACAGTGAAATTAGTCTTTGCTAAAGAAAAAAAAGTGTCGACAAGTGTAAAAAACAAAACAAAAAATACAATATGAATAATTAATAATACATACATTTCCCTAAATGGGATAATAAATAAATTAATTAAAAAAATAATGCAAAATACGAAATGCAGGAAATTGTCTAAATATAACACAAGGTACACAACGATGTATTTACTGTACATGATCGGTACAGTAAAATGCTAAAAACAAATGTAGTACAAACACACAGTGGAATGATCCGTGTGTGTGTGTGCTCAGGTTCGGAGAGCGCCCCCATCAGGAGGAACCCGGCGGGGAACGTGGCTCGTCCCGCGGTGCAGCGTCTGCCGGAGCCTCAGGACGTGGCGGCGTGTCTGGAGATCGGAGCGTTTGACACGGCGCCGTTCTACTCCACCTCATCAGAGAGCTTCCGCAACAGCGTGGAGGGTGTGTGTGTGTGTGTGTGTGTGTGTGTGTGTGTAGGGGTGGGCAAACTACACACGGGCCCGTTAAATGTGTTATTCTGGCCCGCCAAACGTGTACAAATTTAATGGAAGTCAGATATTTTTGTTTTATGTAAATGCGGCTAAACTGTTTTTTTATGTAACACATTTTAGGAAGCGGAACCATAAACACAAAATCTACGTGAAATAATTGTACTAGTATTTTCTGAACATTTATTGTAACACTGTCAGTCTATAGAATCAAATTTTCAAACGTAAATTTCCAGGAAACGAACGAAAAATGCACATTTACGTTTGTTTTTTTTTTTCTTATAATCTCCACATTTTCGTTTGAAACTTTTTGTAAGATTTTTCTGTTCGTTTAATTTTTTTTTTCATTTGGACTTCTGGCACTAGCTTCTCGTGGGGGAGGCCCTTGCTCTGATTGGCTGGTGAGAGTGTGATTGACAGCTGCTTGACCAGGAAGCTCGCTCCGCCCCCTTTGTCAAATGTTAGAACCCAAAGTGGCCCACAAATCAAAAAGTTTGCACACCCCTGGCTTAGACTAAACCAAACTCTGTGAATGAACTGTGTGTGTGTGTGTGTGTGTGTGTGTAGGTTACAGTGCTCCCGAGGGGAACTACGACCCGGTGGTCCGCAGTCTACACAACCTGGCTCATCTGTTTCTGAACGGGACGGGGGGACAGACTCACCTCTCCCCGAACGACCCGGTGTTTGTGCTGCTCCACACCTTCACTGACGCCATCTTTGACGAGTGGATGCGCAGACACGGCGCCGGTGAGTGAGGTGCAGAGGTGTAAAGTACTTGAGTAAATGTAATTTGTTACTTTACTTAAGTATGTTTTCGCCTACTTCGTACTTGTACTGAGCATCAAAAATAGAAGCAACTTTTACTCTCTACTCCACTGCATTTCTGATTGAGTAACTGCACTTTTTACTCCACTACATTGAACTTACCGTTAAGATAAGTTAGACTTTATTAATCCCACTGAGGGAATTTTTTGTGTACAGCAGCAGCAAAAAGTTTTTAACAGAAACGAATACGGACAATTTCAAAGACAACAGTGAAGGCAACAATGCAAACAGCAAAGAGAGAAAAAAAAGAAACAGCAATAAATAGGTTGTTACTCGTTACATTTTGATTGTGCGCGACGAACCATAATCGACTTTTATCACAGTTCATTTTTTTTGGGCGAGCGAGGAGATTTTGCCCTCTGTAGTCTGCTGAAGATACTGGGAGCTTTTTGTTCTTTATTTATTTAGCTTCACCATTTTTAAAACACAGAGGTGTTACATTTCATTGCTGTATTATAAAACAAAACCTCATGAATAGAGTTTTGTTTTCACAGTTATTTGCTGTGTTTTAGCCTAAATTAAGTATGAGTAAAATACTTAAGTTCTTTATCATAGCGATTTACTTAACACCAACAACCAGACGATCAAATGAATAAAACGCAGCAATTCTCTTACATATTCACACGTGCGCTTCAAGACTGAAAAGCGCCTTACAAATGCTCAGAACTTGAACTGTTAAAAATCGATATTTTGCTACTTTGACTCAAGTCTTGACTTTTTACTTGTATCGGAGTAACTTATACAGCACGTACTTTTACTCAAGATTGGTTGTCTGGTACTCTTTACACCCCTGGTAAAGTGTAACTAAGCGTGTGTGTGTGTGTGTGTGTGTGTGTGTGTGTGTGTGTGTGTGTGTGTGTGTGTTAGACTCCTCCATCTATCCACTGGAAAACGCCCCCATCGGTCACAACAGACAGTTCAACATGGTTCCGTTCTGGCCGCCGGTGACAAACGCCGAGATGTTCACGCCGTCCGACAACATCGGTTACGCCTACGAGGTCCAGTGGCCAGGTGACCCGTCTGCCGGCCTGTGATTGGCTCGCGTGTGGTTTGATTTTTGGTTTGGTGATTGGTGTGTTTCTTCTCAGCTCGCGCGCTCTCCATGACCGAGATCATCACCATCGCCGTGGTGGCCGCGCTGGTGGTCCTGGCCGTCATCTTCGCCGCCACCACGTGTGCCGTGCGGACGCGCTCGGGTCAGGCCGCCAGCCGCCAGCCGCTGCTCGGGGAACGCTACCAGCGCTACGACGAGCACGACAACACGCAGTCTGTCGTTTAACCGTCCAGACGAAATAAAGTGATGATGGTCTGTGACGGACCTGTACAGTGACTCCTCGGAGCGACTCCACCGTCTCGCGTGTCATTCTAATCGCACACTAAATAACAAAAAGTTCCAAAGTCAACATCTCAAAATCGGTAGAAATTAGAGCCATTTGATCACAACATGAGGGACTGTAAAGCTGATTTCGATTAAGTGTGTTGTGAAGAGTTGGAGAAAGAAAAAAAAAAAAAAAAAAAAATAATAATAATAATAATAATAATAATGAGTATTTGTAGGGCGCTTTTCACAGTTTTAACAGTTTTAAGTTTTAACAAGAAAAGACAAAGACCAGTGAGCAAGTATAAATAAAAAAAATATATAACAAAATAATTTGCGTGAGTGGGAAAAAAAATCCGCATCTGCTTATTATCATCATCAATATACTTACTGCAAGTAAGTGTAACGGGTTCTACGCGATCACGTGACTCGCCATCTCGCGTCTTCTTCGTTCCTAACAGAAACCGCATTTGGCCGCTAGGCGGAGCTAGTTTTCCATTATTTGCATAACCAAAGTGAGTGTGATTGTCAATATGGCCACTAGGGACCATCAGTGTTCTGCATTAAACCCGTCCAAGTAAAAGTGCACGTACAATCCTTTAAATCACGATGTTTCTCAAGAAAAGCAACTCGCAACTGACTCTTTCTGGCATCACTAGTCGAGCGAATTAAAACGAGTTCTCGAGCAGTAGAATGTTCAGTGACTCCTGAAAAAAGTTCCCGTTAAAAGACAAAAAGAAGAACCATAGCAACAGAACAATGAGATAAAATGTTTTGATCTATCTCCGTACCACTATGTTCCGGGTGTGGAAAAACAAAAACTCCCAGGCGCATGCGCGTATGACAACGCCAGGGGGCGGGCCCGAGTCACCTGTGTGTGCGTGCGCATCTCAAGACAGTCAGGGAGACGAGAACCGAAGCCTCCAGACCAGCATCTGCTCCCGCTAATCATCTCAGTGGCCTCGTCCACGCGCGCGCGAGCTCGGAGGAACCGGGGCGCGGGTTTAAACACGGTTGGATGGTTTACCTGTGGCGGCGACACAATGGAGGAGAGTCCGGACTTCAGGGAGCTGGAGAACAAGCTGGGCCTCAAAGTCCCGGAGAGTTTGGTGCGCGCGATCGCGGTGGCCCCGGAGACCGGACTCGTGGACGCGCACGCGGATGACGTGCGCGCGCTCCACCACAAACTCCGATTCCTGCGGGAGCAGATGGTGAGTGTCGTCCGTTCGATCCACGCGCGAGTTTCATTTCTTCTCCAGCCTGACGTGCGCGTGCCCGAGCTCACGCACGCACGCACGCGCGCGCGCGCCGGTGAGTGTCCAGGGAGGTCAGCGGGTCAGTGGAGGGTGATTAACCGCTCTAACAGATGGCCTGAGCCGCTCGCCTCCTGCTGCTGCTCGCGGAGTCTTCAGATCCGGCGCAAACACGTGCGATTTACATGAAACACACACCAAAAACACACAAGATTAGATTAGATTCAACTTTATTGTCATTACACATGTACACGGCAACGAAATACAGTTTATGTCTAACCAGAAGAGCTATAGCCGTAAGTGACGTATATCGGTTATATGCTAAATTATACAGAATGTGCATACAGAGATGTGAATCAAATGCTATGAACAGAGACTATATTTACATTTACATATACTATGAGCACAAAAACTATATTTACAAATACTACAAAAAAAGATTCTGTACTGGATTTGTAGAGTGTTTTAAAAAAAAAAAGCGACGCGTGTAGTTGTAATAGTTTGCGTTTTATTACACCGATTACGTTTTTCTTTTAACCTAATAAGGCAAAACTTCTTGGAATGTCAGCCAAGCGTTCCACCTGTGAATAGGCGGCACCACCGGTGATTGACAGCCTCGTCAGCCAATCTGAGGCTCCAGCGGTGATGTCATACACGTGGAGGGCACCGCCCGCTCAGCTCAACTACACACGCTTTAAACCAGGCTTGGCCAAAGTCCAGTTTTCAAATTTTGACCGGTCCGAATCAATAACATGTTTGCACTGTTGGCCACACGTTATTGTAAAATGTTTCTAATGAGGTTAGACATGTTTAATCTTCCCAAAAGTGTTTTTATTTTCCCGGACAGACCTTTTCTTCATTTGTTGAGGTCTTGAAATATGATTTTGGCAAAGACTTGAAAATGGACTGAAATGTGCCAAAAGGTATGCGTTCGCAATTTAAAAAAAGTGTATATAATAGTTGATTTATAAATGTAATTTTCAACGTACCAAATCTGGCCCTAGTGAAAAAGTTTGGACACTCCTGGTTTAAGCAAAGAAGGACTTTTATCTTGTCCTGCTTGTGTAATTATTCCGTGGGAAACAGACGTTTGAATTAACACCCTGGTAAATGACTTACGCGGCATTAGACTCCATCCTATTGTGCTGGTTAATTTAGCGTCTAGACGGCAACACGTCGGCTACATGGTGCCTGTAATTACATTGATGTTACAGACACAAACCGTTTTGTTACAGTTTTGTTACAATTTTAAAGTTACAGATTTGTTACAATTTTACAGTTACGGTTTTGTTACAATTTTAGTTATAGTTTTGTTACAATTTTAATTATAGTTTTGTTACAATTTTAGTTATAGTTTTGTTACAATTTTACAGTTAAAGTTTAACAGTTGCGGTCTGGATCTGACACGCTGACCCGGGAAGGGGCGTGTTTACGGTGTGATTGTTAGCGTCCGGGAGCGGCACAATGGCCGTCACAAATCTTCACTTCCTGTGAGCGAGTCGCCACGGAGACGGCGGGTGGTATTATGGTATGTCGGCAGGAATAAGTCACGGGGCCTCGGGCAGCGGCGAGCTCGGGTTTCCACGCATCCGGACGTGTTCCGCCTCATCGTGTGTTAACCCTTCGCAGGTGTTCCTCCGCGCCATCGACCTCAAGCTGATGCGGCAGCTGCTGTCCATCAACGAGGGCATCGAGTCCGTCCGCTGGGTGATGGAGGAGCGAGGGGGCGTGGCCAGTCGTGAGGGCAGCCTGGCGGGGAGTTTCGGCAGCCTGTCGGACAGCCAAGGCCCCTCCCACCACAGCAGCCTGAGCGACGGATTGGACGGGATCTCTGTGGGCAGTTACCTGGACACTCTGGGAGAGGAGGACGACCCCGAGCGCTCCTCGACCTCTGACCTCTACGACCCCGCTGACCCCGGCGAGAAGGCCGTGCGGCGCCCCCGTGTGGACAGCGATGAGTATTACTGCTTCGGATGACGCGGATCGTGAAGCGAGAATCACAAACTGTGTGTGTGTGTGTGTGTGTGTGTGTGCTCTTCGTCTTTTCATTTTGACTTTGTCTTTTCATCTCACAGTGTTAATTTATCCTGCGTTAAAGTTTTAAAAAACCGTTTGCTGTGGTGACTCTTCATTTTATGACTTTTTTTCTTCAGAATTCCACACAATAAAACGCAGTGTGTTTGTCCACACACACACACACACACACACACACCCTGAGGGATCCGGTGACATCACCACACACACACACACACACTTTCTGGACAAAGACTGAATTGGAGCACATTCGCGTTCGACACAAAGAGCCGATTAACAAGCGTCAGACGCATTTGATCAGTGAGACCGTAAACCTCCCACTCTCTCACTCTTTCTTTCTCTCTCACTCTTTCTCTCTGTCACACACTTGGTGTTTTGTTCCGTCTCTCCTGACCTGTCTCACTTCTATCCTCGTTTCTTTTGGTTTTACTTTTGTGTCTCACATTCTCTCTGTCTTTGGAACATTATTCTATCGTTTTTTGTGTCCTCCTCACTGTTCTTTGTTGTTCTGTCGTTTCTGTCTTGTAGTTCCCTGTTTTCTAGCCTCTGATGGACAGATAAAGACGAAAAAGAATCAGTCCAGTTTCAGTTGCGTTTTTTATCATTCTGCAGAAAGCGACAGATTTTTCCTCCTGATAAACGCCGTCGTGATTCTATTTGTTCTATTCGGTTACACCACATTATTATGCTGTTTTTTTTTTATTTTCAACGTGAAATCTCAGACGAATGTGGATTAAACAGCAATTTAAAAAATATCAAACGCATTCATCAAGTGTGTGTGTGTGTGTTTCTTCATTCAAAAGTATCTGTGGTAAAAACGTGTTGGACAGGATCCGTGTATCTGAACTCAGATCAGTTACGGCCTTTACCACACACACACACACACACACACACCTCGGTGACGTATTCTCACCTTTGACCTCACAGGCAGCTGACGACATCTTGACCCGAAGACGTGGAGACCGAAACTAAAACTCTTTCTCTCTGATGTATTGTCAGCTAGAAACAACAAGTAGAAGTAGCTTAATAAAACATAAACCACACACACACACTACTCTCTGAATGCGGTTTTACCATTTCTGTGTTGTGGGTTCACGCTGGAGTTCTTCTACTTTTAATCTATAACTCCACCTACTCTTTTGCGCCATCTGCTGGACACCGAGAGCAAGCGCTTCCCTTTCAAAACGATATCGATTATTTAAATTGTATTAACATGAAAATAAAAATTGAACCTTTATTAGTCCCTCAGTTTCTCCCTGCATATCTACAACACTAACTAGATGCTGACAACATGAATCATTATCTGATTTAAATGCACTGCAATACACATTTTATAGGTATTACTCTTCAAATGAACACAGATTATATCAAGTGCTCTGATCTTACCTGCGACGAGTAAA
>MU204353.1:901578-916154 GCA_017309775.1 Paedocypris sp. Pulau Singkep
GGAGGCGCACTCGTGGTTTCCTCTCAGCAGGAAGAAGTTCTCGGGGTATTTGATCTTGTAGGCCAGCAGGAGGCAGATGGTCTCCAGAGACTGTTTCCCTCGGTCCACGTAGTCGCCCAGGAACAGGTAGTTGGCCTCGGGGGGGAATCCTCCGTACTCGAAGAGCCGCAGCAGGTCCGTGTACTGCCCGTGGATGTCTCCTGCACACACACATCTCAGTGACTCCGCCCACAGCCGTGGCCACGCCCCCTCACTCACCGCAGATCTTCAGCGGCGCCTCCAGCTCCAGCAGGATTGGCTGACTGAGGAAGATCTCGCGAGACTTGATGCACAGACCGCGCACCTCACACTCCGTCATCTGAACGATCTTCCCTGGACGGCATCCTCGCACTGACACACACACACACACACACACACACACACACACACACCAGGTGAGGACACAACCAATCTTATGCTGTGTGTATGTGTGTGTAAGAGAGAGAAAAGGGGGAGACGAGAGGGTGTGAGTGTGTGTGTGTGTGTGTGTGACAGAGAGAGTGTGAGTGTGTGTGAGTGTGTGTGCGTATGACAGAGAGAGTGTTTGTGTGTGTGTGTGTGCGTATAACAGAGAGAGAGAGAGTGTGTGTGAGTGTGTGAGTGAGAGACGCAGGGAGTGTGTGTGTGTGTGTGTGTGTGTGTGTGTGTGTGTGTGTGTGTGAGAGAGAGAGTGTGTGTGGGGGGTGTAAGAGGGAAAGTCTCTGTTCTCTCAGACTAATGACCTTATATGGGCATGATGCAAACTCTCCTTCCATCAAAATGACCCTTTACACAAAGATGACATCACTGACTGACCCCAGACACACACACACACACACACACACACACACGCACACACACACACAGCTGTATATGGTATGAATACAGCGATGTGAATAGATGAACACTCAACTATAGGGACGGACCTTACACACACACACACACACTTCTGTATTTATACCGTGTGCAAACAAATCCTACTTGAGTAAATGTACGGACACGTGTTGTATAAGTTACTCCAATACAAGTAAAAAGTCACCACTATAAAAAAAGACTTGAGTCAAAGTAGCAAAGTATCAAGTTTTAAAGGAACTTTTACTCGTACTGAATTTAGGCACAAAAAAAAAAAAAGAAATGGGAAAAATCTCTATTCATGAGGTTTTATTTTCTAACAGAAACTAAATGTAACACCTCAAACACGGTCAAGCAAAACAAGTAAAGAACAAAAGTCAGTCTCAATCAATCTCAGATGTAAATTAATTAACTAAATTCCGAGCTGACTTTGATGTGACTCTCAGTCATTGTCTACAATAAACATTACATTTATTCACGCTGCACAAAAAGAATTAAGCTAAAATATAGTCGTGTCAGGGTGTTTTATGCCGTGTTAGGCTTGGTACATACAGTACCATAGTAAAATCAGACAGGCAGACTACAGATGGCAAAATCTCCTCGTTTGCCCAAGAATTAAACCGCGATAAAAATCAATTATGGTTTTTGTCGCCCACAATCAAATGTAATGAGTAGCGATAAGTGTCAATTCAAATGTAATGGAGTGAAAAGTACAGTTACTCAATCAGAAGAGTAAAAGTTGCTTATATTGTTGATACTCAGTACAAGTACAAAGTAGCTTAAAACATACTTAAGTAGAGTAACGAAGTACATTTACTCAAGTACCTTACACCGTTTCTGGCGTCACTGCGTCTCGTCATTGTGTGATAATTGTTTTTATCGGCACACACTAACTTTCACATCTGACAATTTCGCATAAATACACATTTCCCGGGGAAACCATTTGGAAACAATGTAACGTTGCGTTGAGTGACGTCACGTCAAAACAAACCCACCTGAGCCGCTTCACGTGTGGAAGTGGCCGGAAAGAGTGACGCCGCGCGCGGGGTGAATTATTGAGGAGGCCGGGGAGTGTTTTAACACTCAATAAAACTAGTGTGAAACCGAGAAGCGCTGAAGTTTTACGTTTAAATCATGAGTGTGTCGTCACAGACACGCTAGTCAGCTAAAGCTAAGCTAAACTATTACACCAGCGTCACAAACAACAACAACAAACACTCGATATACACACACACACACACACACAACTTTTCGTGCGTGTGTGTGTGTTGTCGCGGACCGAGCGGACATGTTTGACCACAGGAACACGGGTCGATCGATCGATAAACCGCGGGGTGACGCGGGCAAAGTCCCCGACTCCGAGTAGCCGAACTCGATCGCGGTCTGTCGGCGAGCGACGGCGAGAAAACGCCCCTCACTCACCCTCCAAAAGTCTGGAGATCAGAGAATCCACGTCCAGCTCCCCCTCCGCCATGACTGACTGAGACCCGCCCTCCGCACGCACGCGCCTGACGCAAGCGACGGGCGCGCGCACGTGCGCACGCGGATCGAACGCCTTTAACTCGTCCGCGCCATTTGTTTGTGATCAATGTTTCGATTTGTAGGCATTTCTGTGGTTCTAGAGACGTGAAACACTCACGCACGTGTTTGATCAATGGATTGGGAAATAATGGAAGGTCGTTGCACCAGGTTACTTGTTATAATAGAATAAATATCTTACAGCATACTCAAGCACAAGAATTAACATCCGTCTATAACACGGTATTTTGGAATTTGGGAATTAACTTAAGATTATAGGCTCAATAGATAAACACAGTATTTATCTTCGGTGACCGATTAATTAAATAAAAGTTAATTTTAAAACTTCACAAAAAAAAAAAAAAAAAAAAAACGAAACTTGTTGAAATGGCGCTCTCTTTAAGCGGCAGTGAGTGGCTCTTAAAAGAGCCGTTGTGGGTGAAGTGTTCTTCAGCGGTGTTTACTTGGAGCTGGTGTACTTGGTGACGGCCTTGGTTCCCTCAGACACGGCGTGTTTGGCGAGCTCTCCGGGCAGCAGGAGGCGCACGGCGGTCTGGATCTCTCTGGAGCTGATGGTGGAGCGCTTGTTGTAGTGAGCGAGGCGAGACGCTTCACCGGCGATGCGCTCGAAGATGTCGTTGACGAACGAGTTCATGATGCCCATCGCTTTAGAGGAGATGCCGGTGTCGGGGTGGACCTGCTTCAGCACCTTGTACACGTAGATGGCGTAGCTCTCCTTCCTGGATCTCTTGCGCTTCTTTCCGCCTTTACCCGCGGTCTTAGTCACCGCTTTCTTGGAGCCTTTCTTCGGCGCGGACTTCGCTGGTTCAGGCATGACTGGACTGGAGCAGTTGTAGTTCAACTGAGGTTAAACCGAGTCGGCGTGTTTCTCAGCTTTTATACTTTTCGTTAGATGATAAGTCGATTTTTCTAAAACAAACGATTGGTTGAACTTGACGATCTGGACATTCTGATTGGGCAGGAGGCTCAGACGGTTCAGCCAATAGATCTGATTCCCGCTCAGACCTTCTCATTCAAACAATGGGCTGGCAAAGTCTTTTGTTCACGTTCCCGCTTTTTTTTTACCTAGCTTTTTAACCGTAACCAAATTAATGAATGTGAAACTAAAACATTTACTAAACGGTTAGAACAAAAATTCCTAATAAAAGTGTGGTCAAAATGTCTGTATAGTATACATAAGTTCGTATTGCGTATATTTGTTATTTGAATGAAATAGTGTTGCTATGGTGCAGAGTAATACTTTGGATTTGCAAACTTAGTTATTTAAGTATTATAATTAAATCTGTTGCGTTAAAATGATATACTATACTCATGAGGATTTTGCAAAACGTGAAAACTAAGCAAATTTCTCTTTATAAACACATTTGAGTGGCTCTTAAAAGAGCCGTTGTGGTGTATGAGTCTAGTCGGGGTCTAGGCGCGCTCTCCGCGGATGCGGCGGGCAAGCTGGATGTCTTTGGGCATGATAGTGACTCTCTTGGCGTGGATGGCGCACAGGTTAGTGTCCTCGAACAGACCGACCAGATAAGCCTCGCTGGATTCCTGCAGAGCCATGACGGCGGAGCTCTGGAAGCGCAGGTCGGTCTTGAAGTCCTGGGCGATCTCTCTCACCAGACGCTGGAACGGAAGCTTGCGAATCAGCAGCTCGGTGGATTTCTGGTAGCGGCGGATCTCCCTCAGAGCCACGGTCCCGGGCCTGTAACGGTGAGGCTTCTTCACTCCGCCGGTGGCCGGAGCGCTCTTGCGGGCGGCTTTAGTGGCGAGCTGCTTCCTCGGGGCTTTTCCACCGGTGGATTTGCGGGCGGTCTGCTTGGTTCTTGCCATCGCTGATTTCTTCTGCTCCTAAGAACTTGAGAATGTGAAAACACATGCAGCGCTGCCGCTTTTAAAGGGTGAGGAGTCCGCCTGCAGAGCTGAAAAGGGGGTGTGGAAACGTGTGGTTGGTTCCTTTAAATGTCGTCATTTGTGACCAGAGAGTGGGCGGCAAACTTTTTGTTAAAAAAAGGCGGCAACTCGTTTCCCTCCAAATAGTGTGTTTTGTTCCGTTATTAATACAAATGTTTTTACTGATATTATTTTATTTACTATCGCTTTTTTGTCACGCAGAGCTGACGCTTATATTAGCAACACTCGAACACTGGAAGTAAACACTTTTGCGTTGATTAAAGCTAGAGTATTTGTTGGGGACACTAAATAGTAATACAATTAAATATCAAGTTCGTTGTATAAACTTGCCGCTCAACTCAGCAGTTTTACTGAACTTAGTGAGGTGTTGCTTTTGTTCTGTTTCTGTATCTCGCTTCGCCCCTTGTTTGCGGATGTTTTGGTTCATATTTCAAACACTAATCACAACTCTCAATGCTATTTCAGTCATGTAAAATATATTGTTGTAAATTGCCCTCTTGTAGATAAAGTGTGTGGCTCTTAAAAGAGCCTTTGTGTTTCAGTATCGGCAGGAACAGATCACTTGGTCTTGGCGGGTTTCTCGGTTTTCTTGGGCAGAAGAACCGCCTGGATGTTGGGCAGCACGCCGCCCTGAGCGATGGTCACTCCGCCCAGCAGTTTGTTCAGCTCCTCGTCGTTACGCACCGCCAGCTGCAGGTGACGCGGGATGATGCGGGTTTTCTTGTTGTCGCGAGCGGCGTTTCCGGCCAATTCCAGAATCTCAGCGGTGAGATACTCGAGCACAGCGGCCAGATACACCGGCGCTCCGGCACCGACGCGCTGAGCGTAGTTTCCCTTGCGGAGAAGCCTGTGCACACGGCCGACTGGGAACTGCAGCCCGGCTCTGGATGAGCGAGTCTTTGCCTTGGCTCGGGCTTTTCCTCCGGTTTTACCTCTTCCGCTCATGATGTCAAGGTCTTCAGTAATCTGTGAATAAAATTAGTCGTCGCTCCTCTGCTTTCGCTTTTAAAGCGCAGCCTTCAATCTGATTGGACGAAACCTCTGAACTGCTTTAACGAATGAGGACATTTCCCTCTAATTTCGCAGGCGCCTGCAGTGGTCGCTCAACGACTTTAAGCTATAGCCGTTAAATTCGAGCGGGAAAAACAGGCGCTGAACTTTACAGTCACAAACTTCACCTAATTATTTTCTGAATTTCTAGACATTATTTCTTTATATATAACAAAACAAAAACCCAAAACAAATTATATACATACAATTTGTATTTTTATTCCTTTACTTGTGCAGCTGTAGCGTCAAATAATAGCATAAAGCAATTTTGTTTCTCTTCAGCATTTAATCATTTGTGCTTATTTACTTAGAACTTAAGTAAACAAGTGCGCGTTTACTTAGTGCGCTAGTATTAGCTCGCTGTTGGGAGCTAAGTGCGCGTTTACTTAGAACTATTTAATATCGGTATCAATAAAAATAATAATAATACGCTCTTTCTGTAAGGCAGTGAGTGGCTCTTAAAAGAGCCGTTTGGGGGAAGAGGGAGAAAGGATCTACTTCTTTTTGGCCGCGGTCTTCTTGGGTTTGGCCGCTTTGGCTTTAGTGACTTTGGGCTTCACGGTCTTGGTCTTCTTGGGGCTCTTTGTCGCTTTCTTCGGGGTCACGGGCTTCTTCACCTTCTTCGGGCTCTTGGTCGCCTTCTTTGCGGCGACGGGCTTCTTCGCCTTCTTGGGTGATTTCTTGACGGCGGCGCTCTTGGGCTTCTTGGCGGTGGCGGGTTTCTTGGCCGCGGGCTTCTTCGCCTTGGGAGCCGCTTTCTTCACCGGCTTCTTCGCTGGCTTGCTCTCCGTCTGCTTCTTGTTGAGCTTGAACGAGCCGGAAGCGCCGGTTCCCTTGGTCTGCAGCAGAGTCCCTTTGCTCACCAGACTCTTGACGGCGATCTTGACGCGGGACTTGTTCTTCTCCACGTCGTATCCGCTGGCGGCGAGCGCTTTCTTCAGAGCGGCGAGCGACACGCCGCTTCTCTCCTTAGACGCGCTGACGGTCGTGACGATGATGTCGGCGACACTCGGGCCGCTCTTCTTGGCTGCGGCCGCGGGCTTCTTCTTCATCTTCTTCGGCGCCTTCGCGGGCGGAGCAGCAGCAGTAGAGGCGGCGGGGACTGGAGCGGTTTCTGCCATTGTTGTGACTGTCTCTCAGTGTGTGAGAGCGGCGGAGAGACGCGGTGACTGATATACGGCACATGAGAACCAGAGAGACTCAACCGCCGCCCCGCCGCTTGTGAACGATGATTAACATTTAACTGTGAGTTGGACTGACTCTCTGAACCACAAGGTTGAGATTCAAACCGTGAGAAGAGACTCGGACGGGTTTTAGAAATAACGTTTTAGTCTGTGTTGAAACACACGCGCATTTCAAATTATTTGAGATCAGAGACACTTTTTGTGGGTGACACCTTCGATTTTTAGTGTGTTTGTGTGTGTGTGTGTGTGTGTGTGTGTGTGTGTGTGTGTGTGTTAAAAAATCAGCACTGTAACAAAACAAAAAGGCTTTTAATAGATAATCTGTGTTCAGAAGATATAACTGTACTGAACTTCACACTTCTTACATGACCTACATGTATACACTGCTTTTTTTCTATTTACACAAATGCTTTTCATGATCGTTAATGATGACTGTTTTAAACTGTTTTATATCTGCAAGTTAGATGTCGCTGGGAAAAAATATACTGAGGGCTAATCTAAGTATTTTGAGTTTTTGTCATTGTTGGTGTTTATTTTTTTTAAAAATTAATGTTTCCATAACGAAGGAACTCATCATGCAGTGAAAATTGAGGTTTTGGAGTTTGGGTGATATGGAGTTTGAATGTGTATTACTCAGCAGGTGTTCATTGGTCTGCTGGAGGTTTTTGGCTATTAAGACAACATAATAAAAATGTTTTAAGTTAAATACTTAGCAGGTGGTCACTTCATTCCATTTACATCCCAGTTATATTAAATAATATAAACAACAAACATGGTTAATATTTCCTTTTTGGAATTACATTTCAGTCACACTATCTTACCCAAAATCAACCACCGTGGGATTTTTTTCACATCAGCCTATACAAATATGAGTAGCAGAGTTTTTTGAGCATGTGTCTGTGTGTTTGTGCGTGCATGCATGGTGTGTGTGTGTGTGTGTGTGTGTGTGTGTGTGTGTGTGTGTGTGTGTGTTTGTGTGTGCTGAACATGTACTTACTGCATATGTATTGAGTTTATAAACACTCTCAGCAGTCACACAAAGGATGGATACAGAATGAAGGTGCACAGGACCAACTTTTTCCACGCTTTCTTAGCCGTGGGTCCAGTGGTCCTGTGTGTAATCTAATTGGTTTGGTGCCAATTAGACGGGTGGGTGTGCAATATGTGGTCAAAGAAAATGTGGCAAAACCAATTACTTTCAAGTTGAAAACAATTTTGTAATTAATTTTTCATATTTCTTTTGATTACAGTAAACTGAAACCCAAACACTTGTTTTTATTGTTAATACCTGGGCATATAGACAGTTATAGACAAAGATTACATTTTTGGTCAGATGAAATCGTGTTTTATTGGATAATTTAGGATGTGAAAAGCCAAATGAGGCCGCTACACAAGAACAACCATAACAACAAAAATAAAACTTTCTTCATGTGGTTACCCAATCCATATTTCCCCTCTCAAACTCCCAAACTGCGAGAATAAACGCAGGTGCTGCTCCAAGGCAAAAGCCACGTTTCCTTCACTGCTCATTATCCTCTTCTTAGCCGAGTGAAAGTTCTGATGGTTACAAACTTGGAAAACACAATCATTACTCAAAATCACATACAAGGCTTCCCATGGTGAGCATTATTATTATTATTGGTGTGGGAAACTGAAAAAATAATTATACATTCTCAAGATATTTTTAAATAATAATTTATTAATATTTTTTTCAACCTTGCACATGTTTTTTTTATAATTGGTATATTATAGTTTGATAACACTTCAAAAACGTTTCCTATTAGATTCCTATTAAAATTAGATCTCCAGAGTACCAATTTGATCTTTACCACAGCTGCCATAAAAGCAATAATAATGCCAATTGTACAAAGACAAGCCGGTTTGCATATGAGTAATACAACCACTATCCGTCTTCATAATATACCATGAAGCTTTTTTTAGACCGCACGCATTAAACATAATAATGAATCTTAGTAAATATGTATAGATAAAAAACATTTTTAGTTCGCTTTCACATTGTATTGGCGGGGTGGCGTGAACAAAGGAAATTCCTTTAAGGGCTGAGCGAGCGGGAATCAGATCTATTGGCTGAACCGTCTGAGTCGCTTGCCCAATAAAAAACGACTGGGTGGGTACATTTCGTCAGCTCAGCCAATCAATTGTTTAGTTGTTTTCCAACTTATTATCTAAAGAGAAGTATAAATACTGGGTAACACAAAGATACGCATTATTCTCAGCAGATCCACAACAGCTGTTATGCCTGAACCAGCGAAGTCCGCGCCGAAGAAAGGCTCCAAGAAAGCGGTGACCAAGACCGCGGGAAAAGGCGGGAAGAAGCGCAAGAGATCCAGGAAGGAGAGCTACGCCATCTACGTGTACAAGGTGCTGAAGCAGGTCCACCCCGACACCGGCATCTCCTCTAAAGCTATGGGCATCATGAACTCGTTCGTCAACGACATCTTCGAGCGCATCGCCGGTGAAGCGTCTCGTCTCGCTCACTACAACAAGCGCTCCACTATCAGCTCCAGAGAGATCCAGACCGCCGTGCGCCTCCTGCTGCCCGGAGAGCTCGCCAAACACGCCGTGTCTGAGGGAACCAAGGCCGTCACCAAGTACACCAGCTCCAAGTAAACACCGCTGAAGAACACTTCACCCACAACGGCTCTTTTAAGAGCCACTCACTGCCGCTTAAAGAGAGCGCCATTTCAACAAATTTTTTTTTACTTTATAATTTGTCTTGTCTAGCTGTAAAGTCACCGAAGATTAATACGATATGTATACCAAAGGGCAAGCAAAACAACTTATGCAAATTTTTTTTATTACGGCTATTACAACGTTTTATCATATAAACACATTTTGTCTGGGTTAACAGAGGCTTGGGATGTTTCATTTTACCACATTTTCACTATGAAACTCCTATCTACTACTAGATTTCATATCGTGTTTTATGTTCTCCACAAGAATATTGTCAGAACATGTGGTTCACATCTCGTCCAGTCTACTGCAGATCTACCACCAGAAATCAAATGAAGACCCTAGAGTAAAGCTCTTTCAGTTTTGGCATTGTCTGCAAGGAATTTTAAATTTATAGACCTAAAGTATTGTTGAGCGTATTTGTGAAATTCTTTCTACAGTAGTAGATTTAAAATAAAATAAAGCTGTTTTCATTAATGATTGCGTCCATTTCGTTGTGTTTTTCTCTCTGTTCTATCTTTTCCACAAGTAATGGGGTGACATGATTTGATAATTCATTAGTTTTATTTCAATTGATTATTGAAAATTGCTTAAGCACAATATTTGGTATCAATATCAAACAAGATTTGCTTTAATTATCCCAGAGCGGAATTGTCTTTATCGCTATGACAACCTGAGGCATATAAATGGAGTTTGTTTCTAGTTTCTTTAGTTACTCGTTTACTTCCGTTATATGCGGGTCGAGCTGGAAAGCAGGTCAAGACTCGAATGTAGTGAAGGTGAGTGTTTATCTTGAAGTCCATTAGACGAGACTGAGGAATACAGCCCAGGAGTTCACTAACTTAGTCTTCCATCATATATTTGTATTATGTCACCAAGAGCTCTTCCAATTTCATTGTTTACTTGATGATGATGAGCAAACGTTTGGTCTTGGTCTCAGATCTTCATCTCATGAGCAGCCCAACGCAACAGAGAGCGGAGCTACTGACTCCAGACGAGTCCGACAGGCCACACAGCGTCACTGACACACACCCAGAGTCAGGTACTGTATGTCCACGGCAGGAAGAGGAAAGAGCAAGACTGAGGATGATGGAGCCGTTCATATTCAATCAAACTGTCTTTATTTTGCGATTTGCAGACAGTTTAACATGGGAGAAGCAACATATTTTCTTGCTTAAAATTGTAGTTTTATTTGCATAAGCAGGTTATGAATCGGAAATGTCATAAAAATGTGTTATGTATGACTGTTAAGCACTAGTTATTGGGGGAAAAGTGTCTTCCATTATTGATTAGTTTTCTTTCTTTTTTAATTGAAGTTGCTGAAATGGCCTCAGGGTCTGAAGATATTCCAGTTCTCACATCTAAAGAGAAAAAGAGGAAAAAAAGCCGTCATTTAGAAAGAGGTATGAGTTCTATAATCTTTACCATTTGTTTTTTATGAATAATTGGTCAATATAAACCTGGTCACAACACTATTAATGAACATAACTACTTTAACAATTATGCTCTGGTCAAAATTAACCATTTTCAAAAAAAAAAAAAAAACTTCTTTAATAATAAAGTATTTTTTCACTTTGAAACGTCCCCGGCTTGGCTTAATCACATGATATACTCCTGTTAAAAGTTTTAGAATAAAAAAATATTAATGTTAATATTTTTTTTTCCACTTTGAAACGGCTCCTGCTTGGCCTAGTTAGTGTAATCTACATATAAACGATTTATTTGACATATTTGTGACACGAGCTACATGATTATGTTACAAAGATAATGTTCGGATCAATCGTTCAGACAACAGAGAAGCTAAAAGAGTCAAATAGATGCAATACTATTTGTTTCTTTGCAACAATGAGACATAATACACCACTATCTCTGACTCTCACACACAATGCATTTTTGAACTTTTGATATATTGTAGTTATTTATATTCATTCATTCATCTCATTGACTCTGCATCGTCTGTATGAGCTTCAGAACACGAGCGTTTGTCACTGAGGATTTGAAAAACTTCGCTCTATTATTAATTTTACATTGTGTCGTATTGTACTTGACACGTTCTCAGTTATTTTTCTTTTTTTCCCACAGGAGAAGGTGATTCAGGTCGATTGCTACTCGTCGCTGAACCTCATTCATCTGCGCAATCTGTGAGTAATAATTATATTACTATGATGTCATTACCGAGTTTCTTGTAGGAAACAGTAGTAGTCTGCTGGGTTGAAGAGATTCTCTTTACTTTACTTGACACGTCGAGCATCAGAAGCAACTCCACACGAGTCTGTGTCTAGAAAAACACTAGACGGGAGATTACGACGTTTTTTTTCTTCTCCTCATCGCTGAGAGTTTGTGAGGAAATAGCTTCGTGTCATGAAGGTGTGAGAGATTCGGTTCCATTAGAAGCAGCTGAACTACTAATCGCCGTTTACTCTCTGATCTGTGTGTTGGCGTGAGGGAGAACGTTCCTGCACCAGAGAGTCGAGGTTCAGCTGCTGTGATGGTCTGGAAGGTGAAAGTTAGACTTCTGAACTTGATTCCAGCAGCAACTGGCAGCCAGTGTGAGGAGACGAGCAGCGAGTGACGTCCTCCACTTTAGCTCGATTAGAGACGAGTCGGGCCGCAGCATTGTGAACTAAGCAGGTCGGCGAGAGTGAAGACAGTGATCCAGATTTCTGATGTTGTACGGGACAGATCTGCATCGTCTCACAGCCGCAGAGAAAGTTGGTCATCAAACACGACGGCAGATCTTCTGTGGTCAGGAGCTCCTCACGCTCACAGCGCTGAGAGGATTTGGCTTTCGCTTCAGCCGCAGAGACACAAACACTAGTCTCTTTTGAGCTTTGTGATGTGTTACTGAGTTTAAAACATGAAATACTCCTTTGTGGCAGATGGAGTTTAGTTTGAGAAACCACAGCATTTTGAGATCTTCCCTTTGACTGTTTAGCCAATGAAAGCGGAAGAGCAGTTCACACCAGAGCGAGTTGAACTTGAGGAGGATGAAGACGACGTCGGTGGAAGCAGCACACACGGATACCGGTAAAGTTTTCACTTGAGTCTAATCGAGTTGAACGAGCCATTGAAAATGTATTTGACACACGGACTTTTGGTGTCTTTTTGAACACATCATCACACTTGCATCACACTAAATCGCATTTTAGTTCCACACATAAGCCCCTGGACGCCAGTTTATGGATTGACAATGAAAAAAAAACTCAGTTTTGCAGAATTTGTTTACCATAATTGCCGGACTAAAACATGTATGAATAATTTGTAATTTTTTCTCTCACACGTAAGGATTATAAGACAAATCTTGTGTAGGAACCCAGTTTATCACAGATTGGAACAAAATTGTTTCAGTATCTCTTAAAATTGTAGTTGTTGCTAAAATGTTGCATTGTTCAAATATTGAGAGGGTTATAAACGGGTTAATTCTTCATTTAGTCCAACCAGTATTTGTACTCCAACTCAGCTGGACTCAAACAAACCAGTAGGAACGTCTGGAGGATGAGAAGAACAAAATGGACAAGTGACTAAAAAGAAATGTGATAAACTGTACGTATGTGTTTCTTTCAGGTTTGTGTGTCGTCGTGCCGGTCGGTTCCAGTGCTCTTCAACAAACCTTGTGTTTGTACTGGAAGGGGAAGGCCAGATCGTGTACAGTATTGTTAACTGGGATCGGCAGATATTAGAAGCACTGGGCCAGTTTTTGCCCGCTGGGCCTTTGTACAGGATCAGCTGCCCTGGAAGAACAGTAAAGGAAGTGCATTTTCCGCACTCTGAGATTTACTCCGGTAGGTTTGCTTTTGCTTTCCAGTTTTGAGTCACTGATGAATTTAGATGCAACAACTGTTTGTCTTTTTTCTTGTAACTTTTTCAAACGCAAACTTCTTGGTATCTCGCATGGGAAATAACAGTGTTTGCAATTCTGTGTGTTTCAGAGGAGAACGAGTGGAGCTTGTCCGTGGCTCATGTCACCCAAGGGAACGTGGAGGTTCTGGAGCCTCTCGCTCTGGAAGAAACACACGTGGCCCTTAAAATAGAAGAGCTTTCACTTTTTGGTCTCCTAAAAGAAGCAATTAATCGACTGTTTCCCGTCCATGTCATAGTCTTCTTTTCCCTTCAAAAACACAGGGAGGAAGAAAATATTCTTCATGTTTTCTTGTTGCCATCATCAATCCCTGTGTCACAGGTAAACTTTTACTGTTTCTCCCTCAATCATTATTTCCTGACTTTTACCACGTCCTGCAGGAATATATATATATATATATATATATATATATATATATATATATATATATGTATGTACAGTGTGTGTAGAAGTCGAAGGCACATTAAGGTGTATTGAGTTGCTGTACAGACATGTTTACTGACTTTGACATCTTGTTCTCCCCTTTAGGTTCAAGAACAGTACCCAACACACTCATTTATTGATACCAAATCAGCATGTAAACTAACTTCTGAAACACACTACAGTCTGCGGAGCGACACACCCGACACTCACGTGTCTCCGAAGGTAACGACATGTTCAGAGTGAAGCCTGTGTTTAGCAGTTACAGGAAGTTCTTATCTAGTTCTTATCTGCAAAAATGTGTTTCATATTTTCCCAAACACCTACAGCAGTGCTACAGCACTTCATCTTATACATCGTTTAATAAAGAAAAAAACAAGACTATTTTTGACAAGGGTAACAGAATAGTCTCAATCTAAAGTTTTTGATCTCTTGCTGGTTAATGGAGAACTAGATGAACGCTACTAGAGCAAAATGTGCTTTTATTTTTTTATTTCTTCACGTGTGTTTTTTTTCCCCTTCAGACTGCAACATTTAGGTGTCGTTTTGGGCCAGACTATTATTCCACATTCCGAGTACTTGTAAAGACCAACAGCACAGCAGTTCAGCTTGGACTCTGGGAGGAAAATGGAAGAGAAGCTTGGGAGCCGCGGCTGGTGGGTCTTCCAGGTACGGTGAAAAATGTTGGTTGCTTTGAATTCTGGGGGGAAGAAAATTATAATAATAAAATGATTATAATTCTAAATATATTTATAAATACATTGAACTGTTGGTCTTAGTTTCAGATGCTCGGCCGATGATCCGCTCGAGTCAAGAGACTCCAGACCAGCTGACGCCTTACACCCTCAGTCCCTGCCACCAGGCGTTCAGAAGACGACTCCTTTCTGAAAAGAGAGATAAAGCAAGTATCTCACACACGATGCTTCGGCTGTTGAACAGCTTCTGTGAACATGGTGATTCTTGTGCTTCTCAGATTTACCTGCCACTGGAAAAATCCCAGCGGAGACGTTCTGCTCTGCTCATCACTAATTCACATTTCTCAGATGAGAGGAACA
>MU204353.1:916254-926561 GCA_017309775.1 Paedocypris sp. Pulau Singkep
GGTTCCGTCTGATTGCTGATGGTTTGAACCTTCAGCAAAACTCTCCACCGCTTGTTTCATGGCCTGTGAAGAGAAAACACACCAGTGTTCACCTCAGCTGGAGAGAGAGATGAACGTCTGACGTACGTCTCCAGTGAGATCTCTGTATTTTGTGACCGAGTAACCCAGAGCGGTCAGGAGCCAATCCATCATTTCTTCTCTACGTTCTGCTCCATGTCTGTTGTTCCTCTCATCTGAGAAATGTGAATTAGTGATGAGCAGAGCAGAACGTCTCCGCTGGGACTTTTCCTGTGGCATGTAAATCTGAGAAGCACAAGAATCACCATGTTCACAGAAGCTCTTCAACAGCTGGAGCATCGTGTGAGATACTTGCTCTATTTTCAGACAGAAGTCGTCTTCTGAACTCTGGGTCGGTGGGAGTGATGAAGTAAGACCTCGGCTCGTCTGGAGTCTCTTCACTCGAGCGGATCGTGGGCCGAGGACCTGAAACTAAGACCAACAGTTCTCTGATCATCACGCAACCGTTTTTTTTTTGTTTTCCAGAATTTAAAGCAAACAACATTTTTCACCGTACCTGGAAGATCCACCAGCTGCGACTCCCAAGCTTCTTTTCCGTTTTCATCCCAGAGTCCAAGCTGAACTTCTCTCACGTTGGTCTTCACAACTACTCGAAATGTGGAACAATAGTCTGGCCCAAAATCACACTCAAATGTAACAGTCTAACAGAGGGGAAAAAAAACAGAAATAAAAGCGCATTTTGCTCTAGTAGCGTTCATCAGACCTCTATTAACCAGCAAGAAATCAACAATTTTTTTTTTTTTTATTTAATTAGATTAGATTGATAGAAGATTGAGATTATTCTGTTACCCTTGTCAAAATAGTCTTGTCTTTTTCTTTATTAAGGCGAGTGAACTAATTGTACAGAAGGCGTGCTGTAGCACTAGGTGTTAGATACAAACTAGATAAGAACTTCCTCTAACTGATAAAAACAGGCTTCACTCTGAACATGTCGTTACCTTCGGATACACGCGAGTATCTGGTGTGTCGCTGCGCAGACTGTAGTGTGTTCCAGGAGTAAGATCACACACAGATCTGAAATCAATAAACGAGTGTTCTGGGTACTGTTCTTTAACCTAAAGCGGAGAACAAGATGTCAGATTCAGTCAGGTCCACGTCAGTAAACAGCGCGTCTGTACAGCACAGTCTGCATACAAAACCAACTCAATACACATAAACGTGCCTTTGACTTCTACACAAGCTTTACATTTATCTTCCTGCATGTCTTTCTATCAGTGTAAGATTGAGAACGTCAAGCAGATCCTGAGGAAGGTGAGCAACACTGAGTCTGAATGGACTATGTTCTCCACCTCTGTGGTCAACACGGCTGGTCAGATCTTGAGTCTGGAGTCTCTGTCGAGCATTAATCCCCAAACCAAGTGCTGGACACGGGAACGAAGGGACTAACGTACCGGTCAGAAAGAGCCGAGTTGTACGGAAAAGCTCTTAATTTACCGTTCAATCTACATTCCAACACTAACCTGTGGTCATAATAATAATAATATGAGTATTTGTGAAGCGCTTTTCACAGTTTTAACTGTCTCAAAGCGCACAAATCATGAGCTTTGGGTCATGCCCGAAGGACACAGTCTCGGATACGGTTTTCTTTCTCAGAACATTGATAGAATAATGTGAGGGGAGTTTGTCAATATGGCCACCTTAGTGACCTTTGACCTGTCCAGTGAGGTGCAGACACACACACACACACAGCCTTAAGCCGTGATGTCGGGGTCGTGTGAGAGTCCAGCCCGAGGTCACTCAGCTGTAGATCACACCTGACCAGGGTTAGAAACTCCTCACAGCTGCACGGAGAGAGATATCATGCCGTCTCCACCGTATTAGGGAAAAAAGATGGATCGATGAATGGATGAATCGATAGATGGAGAAAGAGGGCGTGGTAAAAGGCAGTAAATAATGATGGAGTGAGAAACAGTAAAAATTTACCTGTGACACAGGGACAGATGAAGGCAGCAAGAACACATGCAGGATATTTTGTTCCACAGTGTGAGATTGCAGGGAAAAAAAGAGGTTGACACAGACAGAGAAAAAGCAATAGATCATGTGTCTCAAGAGCCCAAAAAGTGAAAGCTCTGTGATTTTAACAGCCACGTGTGTCTCCGTCAGAGCGAGAGGATCCAAAACCTCCACGTTCCCACGAGCCACATGAGCCACGGACAAACTCCACTCCGTCTGCTCTGAAACACACGGAATTGCAAACTGAATAACGGAATTGTTGTTTCACATGCGAGACACCAAGAAGTTTGTGTTTGAAAAAGTTACAAGACTAAAGACAAACAGTAGTTGTATCTAAATCCATCAGGGACTCAAAACTGGAAAGCAAAAGCAAACCTACCGGAGTAAATCTCACAGTGTGGAAAATGCACTTCCTTTATTGATTTATTGCTGCAGTTGATCCTGTATAAAGGCCCAGCAGGCGTCATCTGACCCAGTCCTCTTAGAATCTGACGATCCCAGTCAACAATACTGTACGAGATTTCTCCTTCACCTTCCACTACAAACACAAGGTTTGTTGAAGAGCACTGGAACCGACCGGCACGACGACACACAAACCTGAAAAAAATACATACGTACAGTTTAACACATTTCGTTTTAGTCACTTGTCCATTTGTTCTTCTCATCCTTCAGATGTTTCTACTGGTTTGTTTGAGTCCAGCTGAGTTTGAGTACAAATACGTGCTGGTTGGACTAAATAAAGAAATAACTCGTCTGCAGCACAGTGAATGTGAGAGAACCTAAGAACCATCAGATCTAAGGAAGAACCTGAAGAGCACAGAGAAAGCGCACAGATCTGGACACGGCTACCAAGGTTTTGTGCTGCACTGTGAAGTCATCTTACTTTAAACCTACTTTAATTACTTTCTTTTTTATTAATAACAGTTAGTACATTTTCTTCAGTTATTATTATTTTTTTAAACGTTGTATTGTTTAATATTTGCTATTACAACATTTTTAGGAGATACTGATGATGATTTTGCTCAAAGAGAATGTCTGCTCAGTTTGTTTGACGTTTGTCTTATTATTCCTTATGTGTGCGAAAAATTTGAAAAAAAAGTGACAAATTCATGTGTTAGTCCGGAAATAAATTAATTCTGGAAAAAATTGTCTTTTTCATTGTCAATCCATAAATCGGCCTCCAGGGGCTTATGTGTGGGACTAAAAAAAACAAATTATCAATTCGACAGATGTTTATAAAATACAAGTGTGAGGATGAGTGATCAAAAAGATACTAAAAACCCATGTGTCAAATACGTTTTCAATTACACATTAAAAAAACCAACTGGATCAGACTCAAGTAATAACTCAACTATACCGGTATCCGTGTGCTTTGCTTCCACTGTCGTCTTCACGATCCTCAAGTTCAACTCTTTCTGGTGTGAACTGCTCTTCCACTTTTATTGGCTAAACAGTAAAAGGGAAGATCTCAAAATGCTGTCGTTTCTCAAATCAGTGAATCAAACGAGTATTTCATGTTTTAACTCAGTAACACATTACAAAGCTCAAAAAAACACTTGTGAAGAGAGTGTTAAGTGTCTCTGTCTGACCTAAACAAAGCAATGTAAGTGATGTTCTAGACATGGTGAGTTTTAGCTTCTAGATGAGCAGGTCAAGAGCAGTTTATAACCGTCTGGTAGAACAGTCTGTTGGTCTTCGACTCACTGTAATTGCTTGTCAAGCAGGTCTCAACATGTTTGGTTGGCAAATGATTGTCCAATTTGGACCGTCTACAAACTGTCCGGTGTCTCAGGAAATGAAAATCAAATCCTCTCAGCGCTGTGAGCGTGAGGAGCTCCTGACCACAGAAGAACTGATCGTGTTTGATCACCAATTTTCTCTGCGACTGTGAGATGATGTAGATGTCAAAAGTCCAACTTTCACCTTCCAGACCATCACAGGAGCTGAACCTCGACTCTCTGGTGCAGGAACGTTCTCCTCTACGTCAACTCAGAGATCAGAGAGTAAATGGCGATTAGTAGTTCCTCTGTGGAGATGAGAATCTTCCCCAAGCTGCTTCTAATGGAACCATATCCAGCTAGAATCTCTAACACCTTCATGACACGAAGCTCTTTCCTCACCAACTCTCAGTGATGAAAAGAACAATAACAATCATGATCTCCCGTGATTGGAGCCTTTACTGTTTCCTTTAATGGCAAATTCTGATGCTTGACAAGTAAAGTAAAGAGAATCTGTTCAGCCCAGAAGACATTCATCACGTCTTCTCTACAGGAACCGCTAAGACTCTTAGCATTCCCAGAGTGCTTGCGTTAAAGTTAAAGAAGAAGAGCAATGTGGGTTTTATCTTGTACATTATAAACTGGTCCTTGCCCTACATCTTATTTACAGCAAGAAAAATGGTAATAGCATTCTAGTGATATAATTATTACTCACAGATGAATGAGGTTCAGCGACGAGTAGCAATCGATCTGAATCATCTTCTCCTGAGGGAAAAAAAAAGAAAAATAACTGAGAACGTGTCAAATAAAATACTACACAACGAACAATAATTCAAAGGTAATAATTAATAAAAGAGCAAAGCTTTTCAAATCCTCAGTGACAAACCCTGGTCTGATAACGTGGTCGTGATATATATATATATATATATATATATATATATATATATATATATATATATATATATATATAAAACACTAACTAGGCCAAGCAGGAGATGTTTCAAAGTGGAAAAAATAAATAATGAACATTAATATTTTTTTATTCTAAAACTTTAACACGGGTAAATCATGTGCTTAAGCCAAACAGGGGAAGTTTCAAAGTGAAAAATATATATAATAATACTAATAATTAATAAAAATAATACTTTATTATTAAATAAGTATTTGTTTTTATTTTGAAAACGGTTAATTTTGACCTGAACATAACGGTTAAAGCAGTTCTGTTCTTTAATAGTGTTGTGACCAGGTTTATATCAACCAATTATTCATAAAAAACACAACAAATGGTAAAGATTATAGAACTCACACCTCTTTCTAAATGACGGCTTTTTTTCCTCTTTTTCCCTTTAGATGTGAGAACTGGAATATCTTCAGACCCTGAGGCCATTTCAGCAACTTCAATTAAAAAAGAAAGAAAACTAAACGATAAGGGAAGAAAGGTTTTGTCCCCAAAACTACTTAATATTTTGCTTTTCTCGTGTTAAACTGTCTGAACAATGCAAAATAAAGACAGTTTGAGAGAATATGAACAGCTCCATCATCCTCAGTCTTCCTCTTTCCTCTTCCTGCCGTGGACATACAGTACCTGACTCTGGGTGTGTGTCAGTGACGCTGTGTGGCCTGTTGGACTCGTGTTGTGTCGGGCTGCTCATGAGATGAAGATCTGAGACCAAGACCAAACGTTTGCTCATCAATATCATCATCATCATCATCAAGTAAACAATGAAATTGGACGAGCTTTGGTGACATAATACATAATTATGAGAAGACAAATTATGTCTGATAAATTATATCGCGCTGTATTCCTCAGTCTCGTCTAATGGACTTGAAGATAAACACTCACCTTCTTCACTACATTTGAGTCTTGACCTGCTTTCCAGCTCGACCCGCATATAACGGAAGTAAACGAGTAACTAAAGAAACTAGAAACAAACTCCATTTATATGCCTCAGGTTGTCATAGCGATAATGATAATTCCGCTCTGGGATAATCGAAGCAAATCTTCATTACCTATCAATGTTGTGCTTAAGCAATATTCAAAATGAATAGAAAAAAATCTAATGGATCGTCAGAATGTCACCTCATTACTTGTGCAAAACATATAACAGAGAGAAAAACACACAACAAAATGGACCCAGTCATTAATGAAAACAGTTTGGGGTTTTTTATAATCTACTACTGTAGAAAGACTTTCTTACAAATACGCTCAACAATATTTTAGAAGATTAGTTTATAAATTTAAAATTGCTTGTTGACTATGACAAAACTGAAAGAGCTTTACTTTAGGGTGTTCTTTGGATTTCTGGTGGTGGATCTGCAGTAGCCTGGACGCGATGTGAACCACATGTTCTGACAATATTCTTGTGGAGAACATAAAACACGATACACTGGTACCATGTGAAATCAAGTAGTAGTAGATAAGAGTTCCGTAAAATGAAAATGTGGTAAAATGAAACATCCCAAGCCTGCCTTTGTAAATCCAGACAAAATGTTTTTATATGATAAAATGTCATAATAGTTTTAATAAAAAAACGTTACATAACAGTTGTTGTTTGCTTTTTGGTATGGGTTTAGATATGTCTTTATATGCATGTAATGACACACTGGTCGAGCTCACGTATAAAGTATTATTACTTTCGCCTTTTTGAAAAAAGAACGTCGCACTCGTCACAATCTCGCGATAACGCCGTTATAACACTGCTGGTGATGACTGATAAGGATCCGCCTCCTGAATGAATATTACTTTGAATGGAGAACAACAACATAGTGAATATTGTTGCTTAATCACTCAGGTAAATAATGTATTAACACTCTTCGGTGACTGTATAGCCAGATATGGGAAATTATTAAAATAAAACGAAACTTGTTGAAATCGCGCTCTCTTTAAGCGGCAGTGAGTGGCTCTTAAAAGAGCCGTTGTGGGTGAGTGTTCACCAGCGGTGTTTACTTGGAGCTGGTGTACTTGGTGACGGCCTTGGTTCCCTCAGACACGGCGTGTTTGGCGAGCTCTCCGGGCAGCAGGAGGCGCACGGCGGTCTGGATTTCTCTGGAGCTGATGGTGGAGCGCTTGTTGTAGTGAGCGAGACGAGAAGCTTCACCGGCGATGCGCTCGAAGATGTCGTTGACGAACGAGTTCATGATGCCCATCGCTTTAGAGGAGATGCCGGTGTCGGGATGGACCTGCTTCAGCACCTTGTACACGTAGATGGCGTAGCTCTCCTTCCTGGATCTCTTGCGCTTCTTCCCGCCTTTACCCGCGGTCTTGGTCACCGCTTTCTTGGAGCCTTTCTTCGGCGCGGACTTCGCTGGTTCAGGCATGACTGGATCAACTGAGAATAACCTGAGTCAGCCTGTTTCACAGCTTTTATACTTATCTTAAGATAATAACTTGGAAAACACCTAAACAATTGATTGGCTGAACTGACGAACTGTTCCCACCCAGTCGTTTTGATTGGGCAAGCGACTCAGACGGTTTAGCCAATAGATCTGATTCCCGCTCGTTCAGCCCTTAAAAAGAATTTCTTTTGTTCACCCCCCTCCCCACAGATTTCAACTGCAAATACACTGTGAAAGCGAACTAATAATTGTTTTTATCTATTATTATCTACTATCTATCTATTAACAAGGATTCAGTATTATGTTTAATGTAAGCAGTCAAAAAAAAGAGCTTCATGCTATATTATGAAGACCATTCGTGGTTGTATTACACAGATGCAAACCAGTTGGTCTTTATACAATTGTCATTTTATTATTGCTTTTATGGCAGCTGTGGTAAAGATCAAACATTTTTACTAATACTGAATTGTAGGAAGCGTTTTTAAAGTGTTATCAAGCTATAATATACCAATACCAAAAACCCATATGTGCGAGGTTGAAAAAAAAAATATATGAATTATTATAATAAAAAAAAGACAATTTCTTGAGAACGTATAATTAATTTCTCAGTTTCCCACACCATTAATAAGAACGCTTGCCAAGGGAAGCCTTGTATGTGGTTTTGAGTAATGGTTGTGTTTTCCAAGTTTGCAACCAACAGAACTTTGCTAAGAAGAGGATAAATAGCAGTGAAGGAAACGTGGCTTTTGCTTTGGAGTAGCACTTGTATTTGTTCTCCACCGAGTTTCGGACAGGAACCAAAATTCTTAACCACGTGAAGAAAGTTTTATTTTTTAGTTGTTACGATTGTTCTTATGTAGTGGGCTCATTTGGCTTTTCATATCCAAGATTCTGCAATAAAACACGATTTTATCAGACAAAAGTGACTCGGTTTATAGTGGTGACTAGAAATTGACTCTAAAGAAATATGAAAAATAATTACATTCTTTCCAACCTGAAAGTCATTGGCTTTGGCACATTTTGTTTGACCACATCTTGCACACCCACCCGACGCAGTTAGATTACACACAGGGTGTTCGGGGACCGACGGCTAAAAAACGTGGAAATAGTTGTTCCTGTGCACCTTCATTCTGTATCCCTCCTTTCTGTGACTGCTGAGAGTGTTTATAAACTCAATAATTATGGAGCAAGTACATATTTACACACACACACACACACACCCACACACCATGAACGCACGCACACACACTGTAAAACTCTGCTACTCATATTTGTGAGTAATAAATCCAATGGTGGATTTCAATGTAATTTCAAAAAGGAAATATTAACCATGTTTGCTGTTTATTTGTCTTAATATAATTGGGATGTATTTGGATGAAGTGACCACCAGTTAAATATTTAACTTAAAAATGTTTTATGTTGCTTTAATGGTCAAAAACCTAAGACGTCCAGACCAATAATAAACGCATCCAAACTCCAAAACTTCCATTTTCACTGCAAGACGAGTTTCTTCGTTAGGGAAACTATAATTTCTAAAAAAAAACTCAAAATACTTATACACACACACACACACACACACACACTGTTGGCCCAGGCCTAGAACACACCACTGCCTTGGTGCGCAGTGTCGCGTTGAGTCGCCGTGAGACGCAAACTCATTGAGAGAAGCCCAGTGTCTGTCATCACAGAATAAAGGCCGAGAGAGGGAGGAGAGCAGAGCCCTACTACTCCACCTCATCTCTTCTGGAAATACCTGTGAGTATCGCTCCTGTGGAGAAACCACCGCCAGGACTAGGGATCTAGCCTGGACTCGCTGGCGTAAGTAAACACACGGAGAAGACGGCGCTGGGTGGAGTGTCTGTTCCACCAGGACGGCGATGACGTTGTATCGAGGAGTTTTCGATCTGCGTCTTCATGGGAGGGATGAGACGCCTGACTTTACGCTGTGTTCTCCCTGGCATTATTTCCTCTCACCCTGCCAGAGAGCTTTGTTTTCCTAGACACTGTCGCGATCTAGCTGGCTCTTGTGGTCGTAGCCCATAGTCTGAACACAGAAGAACAATGGACATTTTTTTCATTTAATGACTATTTTTTTATAGTCTGAACACAGAAGAACAATGAACATTTTTCTCATTTAATGACTCTTTTCTTATTTTCTTCTTAACTCTGCTGATAACTGCGTTGGTCTGGGACTGAGAAAAGCGGCGAGTCTCACACCAGGCAGCAAATGTCCGTGAGGGCAGGTCGGTTCCCCGTGAATTCCTTCTTTAGGGAACACATTTCTTCAAAAGCGTTGAGTGACCAATTTAAAATGTCCGTATTCTGTTGAAAGCAAAACCAGCAGAGCTTCAAAAACACAGCAGTAGACTAAAGCCTTCAGCGACAGATGAGCGGAGCGGCTGGAAACACGTCTGCTCGTGTCGAGAGCCGGAGCAGAAAGGAAGGCAGATGTACAATAGAATGTACAGTAGAAAATCATCCACAGCAATAAACTGCAGCTGTAATTACTAAATTCCTCATTGATTTTCCTTTGGGGTGAGTGACATCAGAATCCCGGGAACAGGTAAAGCTCCTTAGGAAGACAAGCATAATCAATGCACGGTACACTCTCTCCTCTGAAATTAGGGTCATTCTCCATTCGTAAGGAGACCTGAGGAACACAGAGATGAGGATAAAGCTGATGCAGTGAACGTGAACTTGGCTTTCAACTCACCTTCCTGAACAAATCCAAAATCTCAGTATCGTGAGCAGAACGGCAGAACACGTCCACAAGATGTTTGACGAAAAAATTGCCATGTAGAGTGTGTCTATACGTGTTGCTGTCTGCAGAGAAGATGGAGATCAGCGGTTTAGAGACGGAGAGAGTAACAGTTATAGGCGTCAACTATCATCCCGAGTCAAACAGCACAGACGTCTTCTTCATCGATGAGATCTTCTCTAGTCTGTGCTGCTGAGAAATGTCCTGAGCTGTGTGACAAACCAAAGATTATCATCATCGATGCCTCTAGTAGAGGTCAGAGGTCACGACTCTTCTTCTTCACTGTGTCGTTCAGATGTTTAACGTCACGGGCGACAATTCTCTGTCCAGGGGAGTTTGGCGGAGAGAAGATGAGGGAGGATTGGTTAAACGTTCAGTCTGATCCCTGGAAGGCAAGAGAAAAAGACTTTGCCTGCTTCATGTCGTGTGTCCACGTGAGTGTTGAACGGTCCAGATGAAGAGCC
>MU204353.1:942238-955907 GCA_017309775.1 Paedocypris sp. Pulau Singkep
GTATTTGGAATTTAAATAATGTATGCATTTTTTTAGTTTCACCCTTTGATGTAAGATGGTGTCCTCTAGGGTCATGTGACTCAGTTGGTTGGTGCTCTCTAGGATTAAAGGTTATTGGTTGGTGCTCTCTTGGGTTAAAGGTCAAATGGTGGTGACCTGGCGAAATGTTTCCGACTCATCACCTTTTGCTTTGGCCTGTTATTTTCCAACTAGTTGTTTAGTTGGTTCATTATCTTGTATTGATGTGTTAATAAACAATAAATATGATCAGGTGGATATCTGATTCCTGACTGATCCTGAATCCTGCTCTGACAAGAACACCGAGACAAAAATGTCGTCCTAAGAAATTAAAAAGGCTAAAACATAAGGCTTAAGGCTAAGACTTAAGGTAATGCAAAGACTGAAAAAATGTCGTAAGGCTAAGACATAAAGCAATACTGAGACTTACATGTTTTTGTCATTTTTGGCAATTACATTTAAAAAATTGTATAATTGTATATATGTATTAATTGTAATTAAAAAAAATAAGTTGGGCATTATTAAAACATTACATTTGTAATAGACATGAAGAAATACTAAAAACTCAAAAAATTGTATGACGGCTAAACTAAGACATATGGCGATACACCAAGACATTACAAAATAAGGCATTACGAAGACATTATTTCTTTTTAATAATGCTACACGAAGACATACATCAATCACACACAATTTCATACAATCACACATCACCTCGGTAACTTCTTCAGCCAGGTGAAGATCCAAGTGAAGCAAATACTGGCATATACAAGTACAACATAACTCTGTAGTTTCTTTGCTTACAATTGCCGTTTTATTTTCACAAGTCGGTTACACAATGTGACAAGTGTACAAAACGGTCGTGAAACGTGCTTTACAGGATAAAAAACCATGTCAGGAAACAAATAATCTTTCACAAGGAAAAATTCCACTCTTTATCGTTACTAACGTACACAGTGTATTTAGTGCAGTAAAATTAATATCCTAAACCAGTGCAGAACAATTTACAGACATTACAAATATTGCGTTGACATCGTATAAAGCACCAAAATAAATAACTTGATATAAATATATTATAAACCTTGTATTTGTGATGGAAGGTGAAAAACAAATCTCGTACAGTATTGTTGACTGGGATCGTCAGATTCTAAGAGGACTGGGTCATGTGACGCCTGCTGGGCCTTTATACAGGATCAACATCAGTAATAAATCAATAACAGAAGTGCATTTTCCACACGGTGAGATTTTCTCAGTCGAGTCGAGTCGAGTTTGTTCGTGGGAACGTGGAGGTTTTGAATCTTCTCGCTCTGGCACTAAACTCTAAACTTTTCCACTACGTAACGTACCTAGTACCAGGTACTTTTTTTAGTACCACTTCGGCCGAGGTTCCAAGCGCACCGTACCGGTACTAAAACGTGACGTGTGTGCAAACGCAACAACCTGGACTTAAACACCACCAAAACTAAAGAAATCATCCTGGACTTCAGAAAGTCCAAGCGCACTGAGCACTCAACCCTCTGCATCCACGGAGAAGAGGTCGAGAGGGTGGAGAGCTTCAGATTCCTTGGCCTGCACATCACAGCTGACCTCACCTGGACTGCACACGTCTCACACCAGGTGGGGAAAGCTCAACAGAGACCGCACTTTCTCAGGAAGCTGAAACACGCTAATCTCCCTCAGGATCT
Source organism: Paedocypris sp. Pulau Singkep (assembly GCA_017309775.1). NCBI lineage: Eukaryota > Metazoa > Chordata > Actinopteri > Cypriniformes > Paedocypris > Paedocypris sp. Pulau Singkep. The sequence goes on from MU204353.1 coordinate 943,942, forward strand.
ACTGGTCAACTTCTATAGATCAGCAATTGAGAGCCTCCTGACCTACTGCTGCACGGTGTGGTTCTCCAGCTGCACGGAGGAGAACAAGACCGACCTCCAGCGGGTTCTGAGGGCTGCCGAGCGTGTCATCGGCACATCACTTCCCTCCCTCAGTGACATTTCTCACAGCCGTCTTCACAAGAAGGCCCTGTCCATCAGCACTGATGCCACACACCCTGGACACCAGCTATTCTCTGTTCTGCCCTCTGGACGGAGATTCAGATTAATAAAAACCAGGACAAACAGTCTAAAAAGCAGCTTTTATCCACAGGCAATTAAATGCCTGAATACATGAGCACCATGCTCACCAGCACATTCTAGCACACTCGGTGTGCACTCACTACCTCAGACTTTTGCACTATTCACTTTATAGCCTTTTTGCAAAATTTCAATGCCTCTGTTTTCCACAATTACCATCTGCACATGCGTACTGTTCACCTCACTTTATTCATTACTGTTTGCACATTTTTGTTACGTCAATGTTGTGATGTTGTTTTGTGAAGCACGTTATTGTCGTTACGTTGTGATGTTGAATTGTTACCTGAAACATCCTTTGCTGCTAGTGCCGAGTTGCCAAACAGAATTTCATTGTTCTGACAATGGCAATAAAGCTCTCTAAGTCTCTAAGTCTACTGCTGAGCAGTGATTGGTCCGAGAGAATCGTCACTACCAGCGTCATCGGAGTCGCGACAAACAACACCAAACGCGCTTTCTTTAAATCAGTAGCAGCAGCAGCAATAGCCACCACAGCACTATTGTTGATTCGCAGAAGTTTTTAGTTTAGAGCAAACTGACGGGACCTTCGTGGTGATGATGTCTCGTGGAGACAGGGTCGCGAGTAGGGACATTCTTCTTGGTGTGGACTACCATTCCCATATTGAACAACACAGACGTCTTCTACATCGACGAGATCTTCACTTCCCTAGATACGGAAAAATGTCCTAAGCTAATTGACAAGCCGAAGATTGTCCTTATTCAGGCCTGTAGAGGAGGTCAGATATCATTGCTCTGCTTCTTTACGGTGTTGTTCAGATGCTTTGACGTCACGATCACACAATTCTCTGTCTAGGTTTGCCTGGCGGTGTGGAGGTTGAGTCTGATGACTGGAAGCACAAAGAAATAGACTTTGCCTGCTTCATGTCATGTGTCCCACGTGAGTGTTGAACGGTCCAGATGAAGAGCCTTACTCTGTCCGTCTCTAAACCGCTGATCTCCATCTTCTCTGCAGACGTCTGAGCGTATTGACACCCTGAACACGGGAGTCCGTTTATTAATTGCATCATGGACGTGTTCTGCGCTTCTGCTCAGTTTTCACATTGCGAAATTGTTCTTGGAGGTGAGTTGAAAGCCAAGTTCACGTTCACAGCATCGGCCATCATCGGGTTTATTCTCATCTCTGTGTTCCTCAGATCACTGAACGAATGCGGGATCACCCCAATAACACAGGAGCGTGCAGACTTTTACCTTGCCTGGAGAGATCAACTCTTGCAAAGAAACTTTACCTGTTTCCGGGGCTCTGACTCTGACACTCAGCGGAGGGACTTTCTGGTTTCTTTACTTTCAGTCACTTTCTGGTTTTGGTTTCTCCTGTTGATCATCAGTTTTAGCTGTTCTGGTTCGATTGTTTGTTTGATTATTGCACTATTTCTGTTAAATTGTTCTGGATTGCGTTTGATTACTGTCTGATGATTGTATTGTTATTTAAGGCTGATATGTTCTGTGCTCGGTGCAAGTCCGTTACTTCATGTCTGGGAGGTTTGGAAGGTTCAAACCATCAACAATCAGACGGAACCTTCGTGGTCATTGAGCACAGGGACATTCTTTCTGCCATCAAGAGTCAAACAACACAGACTACTACTTCATTGAAGAGATCTTCCCTTCTCTAAATACAGAAAATTGTCCTAAGCTGATTGACAAACCAAAGGATATCCTCATTCAAGCCTGTAGAGAAGGTCAGGAGAGACTGTCTGCTTCAACACTCATGAACAGTCCAGATGAAGCGCTTTACTTTGTGTTGCCATCTTTGTCAGACGTCCTGTGATTGTGCTGAGGTGTGTAGAGAACGTCTGCGCTTCAGCCCCTTTGAATGGAAAGTATGAAATCGTTACATGATAAAAGTTGAAAATGCTTAAACTTTAGCGTATAGTTTATTTAAAGAAAATAAATGTTTCGAAAAATGGTGTCAAAATTGTGTGAATGTATTGACTTGTATTGACTTGTCACTCTACCTGGTCCATGAACATCAGCGTTGTCATTTCTGGAAAGGGATGATTCAGGAATCACGCACAACACCACAGCTAGATGAAAACACAAATATGTGTTTATTAATTCATGACGTGTAAATGCTTTTACATGAACATTTAACAAAATGTCAAACTACAAACCTCATCTTCAGGAAACACGCAGGATCGTTGTAAAAGCAGGTTAGATCTGTGGTCAGGGTTGCCAGATCCCCGTCTCAAACCGCAGTCAGAGACTCTGTGTTGTGTAGTTTGAAGACGGCTCTGAACTGACACCTTTACTGCTGAGAAATCAAGATAAACGTGAATTAAAATTAATAGCTGGGCAATCAAACAGGAGCTCGCATTCTACAATTTACGATACACGCGCCACAACCTCACGACGGGTAAAACACAAATTTCCCACATGAAATTACAACAAAGTACATAAAACAGTAAAAACAAACATAGTCTTACACGCAACCATGAAATGAAATGACAACGTGCAAAAAAACTGAACTTATTTTCCCACGTGAAGCGGGAGCTCCGTTAACACTCTAGCCTGAGGGAAACCGCGCGAACGCCAACTAAAATGGCGCCGCCGTTAAAAGTTAAAAAACTACATAAAAGATGAAAACGTGCAAAAATAGAAATACCACAGTAAAAAGGGTTACATATAGCCACTGAGTTACATCCAAAAAGTCACTGAAAAACCACCAGAGCCCACACACTTTTTTTTTTCGAAGCACGTGCGTCTCTGAGAATGGTCGATTAAATAGTGAATACACTGAACAAACATAGGTGCATAATACTTGTAACCGAAATAGTCATACTAAACGTACATTACAATAAAAAAAATAAGGCGACTACGTTTTGCACAGATTGTCGCTAACATAATTGGGTCAACTTTACTTTAAACAATGTGTAAAACTGTATCAAAACACGTAAAAGACATTATAAAGTGAACATCAACTTCCAAAACGAGTTAAACATACCTGCACAAACATGTAGTTACACACTTTCCTCACGAGCGCGCAACACAAACGTCCGTCTTCACGCGATGCACGTGTGTCTCTGAGATGGCGCCGCCCACACATCGCACGAGGTACGTTTGGCGTCGCGAAAACATGACGTAGGTCGCCGTTCGATGGCGTCACGCCGGGACGCACACTTCAGCGACACGCTGTTGTAAACAGTTTATTAACAATATGAATAATAATATCAATAATAATAAAAACAATAACACGTTTTGATAAGGTTGATACAGATTGCAGTTTATCCACATCTACATATACAAAGGTTGTGAGCTCTGAAACAAAGACACACTTTATCTAGGCGGAGCAGAGGAAATCACATCATCCACGGAAAAACCACCAACTGTATTACATTCCAAATGCAAATGCGAATATATTTTATAAAAAATATATATTAAAATGATCACAAAAACAGAGCGGGGAATGCATCAGTGTAAAAAAGGGCTTAAGGAGAACACAAATTTAAACTATTATACAAAAACACAAAGAAAGGCAGCTGTGGGGAGGGGGGGGGGGTGAACAATAAATACTAAAATACAAGAACTATAATACAATACATATATAAATACACGTAAAAAAAAATGAACTCCACATGACTTGAGCCACGAACAAGCTTGTCGTCTTCTGAAAAACATGGAATTGCAAACAGTGTTGTTTCACAAGAGAGACACATCAAGAAGTTTGGCCTGAATGTGGATAACCTTCTCAAGAGACACGAGAAGATCTCTTCACTGAAGTAGTAGTGTGTGTTGTTTGATTGTTGATGCTAGTCCACGCCTGCGCTCAATCCTCAGTCCATGAGACATTATGACCACAAAGGTTCCGTCTGATTGTTGAAGGTTTGAACCACCAGCAAAATCCTCCACCGCTTGTGTCATGGCCTGTGAAGAGAAAACACATCGGTGTTCACCTCAGCTGGAAACAGAAATGAATGTCTGACGTACGTCTCCAGTAAGATCTCGGTATTTTATGACCAATCCACATTAAATACGCTCATCTGTAATGTACAGTTGTGATGAGCTGAGCAGAAAGAGTCGTAGGAGCATTTCAGCGGTTCTATCGCGCCATAATGTCCACGTCTTCTGAAACTCCATTACACTAATAATTGTAATTTATAATACATTTTTTTATAATAAATACAAAATTGAAGGAATTCTTAGTATTATTATTACACTAGTGCCACTAAAAGCTCCTCAGCTCTTGATCATCAAGCTCGACAATCCCTAATGAACCTGTGACACAGTGAGTGATGAAGGGAGCAAATACACACCCAGGACGTTTCCCTCCTCAGTGTGTGAAAGCAGGATGACATGGAGCGGGAGAAGGTGATGGATCAGGTCGTTCAAGAGCCATAGAAAGTGGAAGCTCTGTGATTTTTAGGAGCCACGTGGGTTTCCGTCAGAGAGAGAGAGAGAGAGAGAGGCTTCGAAACATTTGAGCCACGGACAAACTCGTCGACTCTGAAAGACACAAAATTGCAAACAATGTCACACGAGAGACACCGAGAAGTTTGCGTTTGAAAAAGTTACAAGAAAAAGACAAGTTGTTTTATTTATTTGCTTGATTTTTTACACCATCTTTAGCTTCAATGACTATATTAATGGCAACATGGTATTTGACAATTCTACTCTTTAGAAATCAATACAATTCTATCACAGTTGATGAATAGCAATTAAATACACAGCTTTTCAAACTGACTTCAACAAATTGGATACAATCTTTCATGTTGATTTCTGATCAAAATTGTAAAATCTTTTGTGGTAAAACGTTCTTAAAAACATCTGTTAAAACATTTTCTGAATAAAACCGTTGTCTAATATCACCATCGATCACAGTCAACTAAAATATGCTTTACAGACAGTATATTCCCACATCGATCACAACATGGTTTAAAAGACAAGTTGTACCTAAATTCACGAGTAACTTGGAATGCAAAAGGATTCCAAGAGGACAAAACGCCCTTTTGTTATGGATTTATTACTGCAGACTACACAAAGGTCCTGCAGGCGTCATCTTAAAGAACGAGGATCCCAATCAACGATATCACAGAAGATTTCTCCTTCACCTTCCACCACAAGAACAGGGTTCGTGAAAGTGCACTGGAGTCGACCATTCTGAAACAACATGTAAAAGAAATACAGAATATTAACGTACATATTACAAGCTGTCTTAAAAACACCTACAACCACATGAACTAAAGTGATTTTAGCATATACATAGAGTGAACACATATACAAGCTGAAAGAGTCGTAGTGGAGGAACTAAAACCACGTGTCAAGCGCTTCAACATGGCGTCACTCTACAGGTAGTGAAGGGCTTTCTAGAAGCTTCTATGTACAGTAGTGTGTATTTTAAGTTTCTAATCACATCCACTTTAACATTGCGTGTGTGAAATCCACCGCGTCTCCGCATCGGCTCAAAATAACACGTCAGTTAATATGACGAAGGCGAACGGGCTCGTAAGTGCGAAGCACGTGTTAACGCGTTTGTGATCAAGCAATCACAAATAACACTCTAGAAAAACAACATGAGAAACCCAATTCGAAAACGATATCAACACTTACAAACATAAGCGCAACACCATTCATACCGAACTACATGAAACACTACCTTCTCTCTCAAGCCTCTTCACAATCACAGTCTGAGCAGCTAGGCCGTGCGGAGGCGGAGCCAGACGCGGTGACGTCACCACCAGCTGACGCCATGTTCAGTGCCTAGAAACGAACAAGTTTTTACCAAAAAGGAAATAAAACTGATATGATGCTAATCATAATCACACAAGGCAAAACAAAATGTACTAAACGTTTTAGACGTATGGTCAGTGTACCACATGATATACATTCACACCACGTCTATCGTAACCCCCTTAAAGTTAGGGGGCAGTACACATACACTTTGAAAGTTTCATATGTTTTTGTTGTTACAATATGTTTCCTGTTATTTCATAACAGAAAAACACCATCAGCTATTAAATTAATATGACTTATCTCTATGTATATCACATGACAAGTTGCGACCAATAGATTCTTTGCCCGGTCAGAAGTCTTTAGCCATTGGCTCTCAGTTTCGACCAATGGCTTCTTTGCCCCGGCAAGGAGTCCAGCTATTGGATGTTGAGATTTGTGTTCGAATTTGTTAGGAATTGCTAGTTGCAGCCATTACGTTGTGTAGTGTTTAAGCCATTAAGTACGTAATTACAAAAAAAAGCACATTACAGCCGTAGTGGATCAGCTCTCCCAATTAAAAGTCGTGGAAACGAGTTTAAGCAAACTTAATGGACAATGAATACAAATTCAATGAATACAAACCCTCCACAAGTCAATCTTGACGTGAAACGAAAAATGTTCGAACAAAAGGACATTGCATCCAAGTTGCATTGGATAGGATTCGAACCCGGGACTCCCACGTGGCAGACATTGATGATGATAATAATAATAAATAATAATAATAATAATGACATTTTAGTAAAAATGAGATCAGCGCCGAGAAGCTTCTGTTTTGGCTCTTTAAAACACCTGACTTATATAGTACACAACACAACACATCCAAAATTGTAAAAAGCAACAATAGCCAAAGTACTGTAGTTTTATTAAAATGTGATTTTGTGAAATGGATTAGAAAAAGTTCTGTATACGTTTTCTATAAAATATTTAAATAATATGGAATCAGATTTTTCGCGTGCAATCTTGTTTTCGCTTGAACCTTTTTTTTTTTTTTGCTTAAAAAACCCCAAACATAATTAAAAAAAAAAAAAGTAACCAAATGTACAAAAAAAAAAAATTCTCACGAGAAGCGGAAATTTACGTTTGATATTTTTGCCACTAATCTGATTCCACAGAATAATCGCTTGCAGTGGAAATGAAAGATCATGAGGCAGCACATACACCCGTGATCACTACACAGTTAAACACAGTGAACATTCCCATCAGCTCCAGGCGACTTCATCAGATCTTCCACCAGGGGGCGCTCGTTCAAACAGAGACTCTGGTAAAGCCGTTCCTTCAGTGTCGGGGTGGTCATGAAAAGCATCAGCGTCCTCATCTTGGCTTGTGGCGTTTTCTCTGACAGGACGTTGCTGTATTTCTCTTTTCCAATCAGAGGCTTCAGATGGTCAGCGATGGGCTCCACGCAGGACACTCTCTGGATCAGGAGACTCTCGTGCTGATCCACGAACTGGACGGCAGAGAGACGCGCTGCTGGAGAAGAGGAGAGGAGAGCTGGTCAGGGTCAGGAGAGCAGCGTGTAAAGGGTTAACAGACGCTCAGACCTTCTGTGCTGGTCTGCTGATGCTGTGATGGTCCAGTCTCCGCCTCAGGACTGACCTCTGTGGATGCAACAATAACGTGATTGTAATAAATAAACATTTTATTAAATAATAATCATATTAAATAATAATATTAAATATCTGCACAGGTTTGTAATAATTATTAGCATGCACTTTGGTTACATAATGTTACCAAACTTTTTTTTAATTGTTTTTGTACTGTACTGTTTTGTACTTGTTTACGTGGAATAATCTTGAAAAAAATAAATTCCAATAAATATTGAAAATGAATACGTAAAAATAAATGTTTATCTTGACACGTGATCATTTTAACATGTATTTGTGGTTTGTGCTTTTAAATTAAGCGAATATAACACAATTTGCTTATTTTAATTAAGCTGAGGCCTTGAATATATACGAGTAATGGACTGACCATTCACATCCTGCGTCTTTTGGGGCTTGACATACAGGCACAGAGGTCGCAATTATAAAATAACAATAATGTGTATAACTGCATCTATTACTATATGATCATATCAGGGTTGAAACATTTTTTCTCAATTTACTAATTGCTTGTTGCTACAATGTAAGAGGTTTATGTAAACAGTCCTGTGCTTAATTTTAAAGTTTAAAAAAGGTTCAAGAACACATGCAAGCTTCTCATTGGCTCTTTCAAGAAACAAGCTCGTCTGACAATCCGGAGCTGCTAAATCTCTTTTCTCTTAATGAAGCGCTTTCCTCGTAACGTTCACTCATCGTTTGCTGTTCATCAAAATGCCATTGAATCGCTCCACGTGATGAGATTCAAACGTCACTCAACTAAAAACGAAAACCAATCTAACCAATTCTTTTAAAATATATGTGAATTCTCGTTTTCTCAATCTCTGAGCTGAAATGGTTCCCTAAATTGACCCTAAAATTGGCACTGGTTTGCTTATAAAAAGAGGTGAAATTACATTACATTTGAGTTTGTTTTGACCAAAATGTTCTCAATATTTCAGGAGAAACACAGAACAACATGTTTTAAGGACATGTGCATATTCCTTTTTGTAATCACATACATATTTAATGAAAATTCCAAGCCTCATGCTTCATTTAAAGTGTAGAGTCTTTCCTTTATCCACATTCTCCTTTACTGTATGGCACGTTTTACAGACGATATTTATCGGCATCGTTACGCAAAATCGTATGAGGTTTAATCTAGAAGCGTGATGTCACAAAAATCTAAGTGGTTAAACGAATATCTAAACTTTGTCTCTAAACTCATCCGGTTAGACAAAAAGGCTGTAGATAGTGATGTAAAGGTAAATGGCACTATTCACCGGTGATGTGGAGTTGTGTCCGCAGCTTCTCAGCGAGTGTTTTTCTCTCCATCTCTTTCAGAATCACAGACGTCCGTTTTGACGCGTCTTCCGGGCCGTGAAACTGAATCATGCAGCTCACGACGTCACAGCGGCTTTTCTTGTGAACTCGGCTTTTGGGAATGGAGGGGAAGGAATGGACTTCCTGCGTCAGAAACCACTGGAACTTCTCCAGCTCTTCAGAATCCAGCTCCTCCAGACACTTCAGAAGAACCACAGCGACGCTCATGCTGGATCACTGCAAACCCACACAAAATCAAAACGGCCAATTGTCAGGTTTGTCTCGTTTTACAATCTTTTTTATTTTGCTTTTGCAAATATTGGAAAACCTCTAAAAGGTCAATGACCTTTAGAACGCATGCACTTTTGATAGAACTTTTGCGGCGCTGTTTGCTTTCCGGCCACACGAGGGCGCCAAAGAAACAGTGAAACTTTGCGTGGTAAAAGTTTACGTTTTAAAAAAAACTTTACGTGTGAAAAGAATGTCCCATTTGCGCAAAGCATTTTAAGCGACGCATACATTAAATGCAAATATAAAGGTCAAAATGTTACTCACCTCTTGAGTGGAGTGTCGAGCACGTTTAGGTAATCGTTTCTCAACAACACACAGATTTAACGACTCCTTTAAATTCATGCAGACTCTTACCTGTAGACAAGCAGCACGTTATTAGTCTTTACTTAGCGAAAATAAACACTTCTCGGTAGAAGTTTCTGTTCACGCGACGACGAAAATTCCGTCAAAAGTCCTACTCGAAAGTGAAAGTTAAAAATACACGCCCGCCCAGTTGCGTCACTGAGTGACGTCAGATCCAGGCGTCTTCTCCGAACGCGCCACACCTCTTTTGAGAAAACAGTTGTCAAATTTTATGCAGATAAACTTGTTTAACATTTTGTTTAGTTTATTTAAACATTGCGATGAAATAATAAAATATGTTAAGACTTTAAGATTTCTCTTAATAGTAAAGGGAAAAAAATAAATACATGTAATGCTTTTTTGTCCACACGAGGGCGGAAGAGAACACAGAAACTCAAAGTGGTAAAAATATTTTAGAAAAATAGAAAAATAAATACTCAACCGTACAAAATGTTCTTAACATGCATTTTATATATATATATATATATATATATATATATATATATATATATATATATATATAAATATATATACACATATATACATATATATATATATGCATATATTAACATGTATATACAATTTCAGTATATAAATGATACTCATCTTTTTAATCATCATCATCATCGAAATAAATAAATAAACATGAGGATTTTTTTGAGACTCTGGCAAAGAAATCCAACACACACTTGAATCGGTTAGCAAATATATTTTAATATATAATATTGTTTATATATAATGTGTGCGTGTCCGTTTTTACACACAATGATAAAACTGCATCGTTTCAGTTCAGCCCAATCACTCAACACAGAAGCCACGCCCCCACACACACGTCATCACTCCATCAAGCAAAGTCCACGCCCACAAAACCATCAGAAACAAGATTCAAACTCAACAGAAGCGCGACTCACTTGAGCTGTGGAACTGTGAGGAAACAAACACGAGCAAAGTTTGACTTAAAAGCCTCTTCACAGCAGCATCACGTCACAGCAAAGCCACCGAGCAGATTCCACTCCAGCTTCATTACAAACAAAACCTTTGCTGGGAACTCGACAGATGTCACTGTCACTGCCAAAGTAAAACACAGGAACATGTAGTAGTTTGTAGTTTGCTGGGCTTTAAAGTTCCTTTACACAGACGTTACTGTAAACCCACTGTAACTCTTCAGTCAACGTCACCGACGCGTCACTTTTCTCTCCGAAATATAACAATAACCTTTACAGAATCATCACTGTAAATACGTTACAGACGAATGACTGTGAACGTAACAGAAACAGTCACATGTTACGAAAAAATCTACGAAAATTATACAGAAAAATCTGAAACTCTTTACAAGTGAATCACGATTGACTGAAAAATCACTGTAAAATGTACAGATTCGTCACCGAAATCACTGTAAGTTGTACAATAATTGCACGTCAATGTGTTTGAATCTCGCACTTTCTCCTCTTCATCGAGTTTTTACGTGTTTACGTGGCAGCAGCAACTAAAACTCTGTCTGGTTTTGGTTTCGACTCATTCAGATTTCACTTCCGGTTCTGAAAATTCTTCCTACATCTCAGAATTTCCTACACTGCGCGTTGAAACTACGTCACTGCTCGACTGTTCTCCGCTCAGATTTTTCTACTTTCATGAACGTTACATTTTTTTTTATATATCTAACGTTTCTTCTACGTGATCGTACAAACATTCCTACCTGTACTTTTGACATTGTAGCGTTGGATCAATGAATGAAAATAAATGAATGAACACGGACACTTATAACAGTACACAAGATATTCGTAACAAGTTACTAAGTTTTGTAGTTATTCATGTTAGTATTCAGTTTGGGCGTGTTTTAACGCGCTTGCAGTGACATAAGAGTAGGAAAATCTGAGCTGTAGGAAGAATTTTCAGAGCACCGGTCTGAACATCCGAGGAATGTAAAGTTTAACAAAAAGTGTTCCACACACACACACACACACACACACACAAATGCGTCAGGAACCTTGCTCTGGCCATCACCGCACCAAACTACAACATTGATCTTGGTTCACGAGGAAAAGGAAAATCAAGAAATGACAAACTGACATTGAAATCACCAAAGTAAAAACCAAACTGTCCTAAATTAAAACCGATTTAGTATTACAATAAATATCATGCAGTCGCCCCGTAGTTAGTAAAATACTTCAACGTCACGTCGTACAAATAAATACAAATAAAACGCACTTCTATGAATCCACGATATAGTTTGGCGTACAAGCACGATCACCACTCAACGAGAATATAAAAAAAACCTTCCGCGCGAAGAAAAAGAGCCGATTGTGGTCGGGATTCAACGGAACTGCAAATTCTGTACATCATGAAACAGAAAGAACAGAAGGGTGATCTGAGGAGAAAGCGTAATAACACGTGCGCCAGTCGCTCCGGTGTCGT
>MU204353.1:956007-967367 GCA_017309775.1 Paedocypris sp. Pulau Singkep
GTAAGTTGTACAATATTTGCACGTCAATGTGTTTGAATCTCGCACTTTCTCCTCTTCACCGAGTTTTTACGTGTTTACGTGGCAGCAGCAACTAAAACTCTGTCTGGTTTTGGTTCCGATTCATTCAGATTTCACTTCCGGTTCTTCCTACATCTCAGAATTTCCTACACTGCGCGTTGAAACTACGTCACTGCTCGACTGTTCTCCGCTCAGATTTTTCTACTTTCATGAACGTTACATTTTTTTTTTTATATCTATCGTTTCTTCTACGTGATCGTACAAACATTCCTACCTGTACTTTTGACATTGTAGCGTTGGATCAATGAATGAAAATAAATGAATGAACACGGACACTTATAACAGTACACAAGATATTCGTAACAAGTTACTAAGTTTTGTAGTTATTCATATTAGTATTCAGTTTGGGCGTGTTTTAACGCGCTTGCAGTGACGTAAGAGTAGGAAAATCTGAGCTGTAGGAAGAATTTTCAGAGCACCGGTCTGAACATCCGAGGCATGTAAAGTTTAACAAAAAGTGTTCCACACACACACACACACACACACACACACACACACACACACACACACACAAATGCGTAAGGAACCTTGCTCTGGCCATCACCGCACCAAACTACAACATTGATCTTGGTTCACGAGGAAAAGGAAAATCAAGAAATGACAAACTGACATTGAAATCACCAGGTAAAGTAAAAACCGAACTGTCCTAAATTAAAACCGATTTAGTATTACAATAAATATCATGCAGTCGCCCCGTAGTTAGTAAAATACTTCGTCACGTCGCACAAATAAATACAAATAAAACGCACTTCTATGAATCCACGATATAGTTTGGCGTACAAGCACGATCACCACTCAACGAGAATATAAAAAAACCTTCCGCGCGAAGAAAAAGAGCCGATTGTGGTCGGGATTAAACGGAACTGCAGATTCTGTACATCATGAAACAGAAAGAACAGAAGGGTGATCTGAGGAGAGAGCGTAACAACACACGCGCCAGTCGCTCCGGTGTCGTGCAGCATCATCAAGGCTGATATGTTTGTAAGATCGTGACGTCGTTTCAACGGCTCGGACCGGCGAATAATGATGACGTCACACTATTTCATTGGTTTCTTAATTGCCGAGATGACGCGTAGGAAAAAAATGAAAAATAGGGGAAATATTGCGGAAGCGCATTACATTCACCATTTTTTTGGGCTTGGAATAAAAAAACAGCTCGTTGCATTCCCCCCTTTTTTTTTTGGCTGCTAAAAAAAAAAAAGGTAAATGCAATGCGCTTCCGGATACCTGCGAAGTGTTGACATACTAATGATAATTCCATCCAGATGATTTAATGACAATAAAATCTCTGCGTGTCACAATCCGAGAAGAAAATAAAAACTAATTAAACGTAATATTTGCTCCATTGTCCTTGTACACTCCGAATCCCAATGCGTGCAATTTAAAAATTGTAAAAAAAAAAAAAAGTGAGTGTAATGAGCCGTTTTTTCCAAGTAATTTTTTCCAAGTCAAAAAAAAAAAGGGTGAGTGCAATGAGCGTGTTTTTTTTAGCATCCAAAAAAGAAAAAAAAGTGATTGCAATGAGCTGTTTTTTTTTCTTTTTTCTTCAAAGAAAAAAAAAAGCATAAATAACAGCATAAATAAAGGTTTTCTATATAGTCATACATTTACTCGATGATACGTGCTTTGAAAGTTGTAAACGTTTTGTGAAAATACTCTGAAAATTAAAAAAAAAAAAAAAAAAAAATCTTGAGTGCTGTAACCGGGGGTGTGACGTCATCATTAGTCGCCAGCCGAGCCGTTTTTGCACCTACGAATCCCGCCGCAGCGCCCCCTGCTGGTCCACACGACTAATGACGGACACAACACGGCTTCCCCACGTCCCACACACACACGCGGTGAGCGCAGTGTCCCGCCGCCATCCGGAACCTTCCGAGCCCTTGAGTCGCTGGAATCAAAGTGGATAGCGAAGACAGACGGCGACACAGGAGGCGGAACTAGAGAAGTACACGCCCACCATGGGAAACGACGCCACGCGAGTCACGACACGAGCACAACGTCATGAACGGCGTCGTGATCTTCGTCTCTTTGGCACCTCGCCAAACGCGGAAACGCTTCTGAGATCGAAATGTCACATGGCGAAGCTACGGATGTTCCGCGAAAGTGAATATAGATATAGATATATAATATAGAACCAAACGCCTGGAACGCTCTGAAGCCGCGGAATATTAGGAATGTAGTGGAATTCTCTACGACACGGACAAGAAACGTGTCCGATCCGTTTCGTCAGGCGGCGAAAAAAAAAACTCCCGCAAATTTCTGAACTATTCACAAACGCGTTCTGCGAACTTTACGAAGACTTCACGGTAACAGCGGTAAACCTGACGCGTCCTTTAGACTCGTTTACCGTTTTCTACATCACGACGGGATCATTTCACCGAATCACTATCGTAAACGTTACGGATGCGCGGAGTAAAAAAGCAACAGTCTGCAGGGCCGCGCGACGACACCGCGATGGCCGCGTTTCAACAGTCGTTCAGCTAGCGATGACAAGCGATCAGGCGCCAAAACACTTTACCAAGTTAAGCGTTTAAGCGTTTCCTAAATATAATAACAGTAACACCGGGATCAGGACAGTTCATTCACAGTAGTCGTCAAATCGTCCTTTTTTTTTTTTTAAAGCTTGTGTGAAAAAAATAAACGCCTTTAATTTCATTACACAGGAATGACGAAAAATATACGTATATATCTACATGTGGTTTATATGTTTTCTCCATCCGTCTAATCTGATGGATGTGTTAACACTATAATACTGCACCAACTCTAAATCTCTTCACGCGATTATTTTGACGCTTGTTAAGTATCTAAATAGTTCAGAACGGCGAGGAGCTGCGGAATCTTCTACTGAAGGCAGACGACGGCGCTCTGAGATTAAAGTGAAACGTGGATGAGCTTCTTACGTTTGTGTAATTTAAAGGGAATCCTGCACACACACACACACACACACACACACACACACACACTGGTTTGGCAAACATGGCTGTGATTGGTCCGTTTCCCTCTGCGTGCGTTCCGTGACCCCGGGGGGGGGGCGGGGGGCGGGGCAGCTTCAACGCTGATTGGATTGGTTTCTGTCTGTCTGGTAGGTGATGAGGGCGGGGCAGTGGGCGGGGTCATGGGTAAAGAAGAAGGTCAAGATGAAGTGCCAGGGACGACGAGGACAGGTCACGAACTCTGACCTCACGCCTTTTTCGGGGGAGGGGCCAGTTTGATGATCTCATCTTCGGATGGTTGGCGAATGATGTCTGAAAACAAAAAGGGTTTTCCTTGATGACGGAGTTGGTAGGGCGGGGCAAAAATCTAAATCTCGATGAATTAGCATTTTAACACGATTGATTTATTTTATTTATTTATATTTGTTTGCCCTCGCAGTTCTCTGACAAGCTTTGTACAATGTGCTCACATTAAAAGCGAGAGAGTTTTGAATAAAGTGTGCATTACTTATAACAATTGAAGGAAACACGCACATATCTTATATATGATTATTTAGGAGTAAAGTTGTGGAATAATTTAGTAGAAGAGAAAAAGCAATGTACAAACCTAACCTAAAACATTTCAAGTTTAAATATGAAATGGACATTTATTTGAATTATATTGATAACGCAGAATAATTATAAAAATGATACATGATAAAAGTATGATAATTTATGACGTTGCTGTGGATACAGTTGTGTAAGGTATGTGGATATTAGTGCAGGTATTAAAGGAAGATTAAGACTTATGTGTTAAAGCTGAATATAAAAGGGGGCGGGACTAGAAAAAATGTACTTACTTATTCTTCTTTCAAGCATGTATCATGGGAAAGATGACTGTATTCTTATTATTATGTTGTGGCTTTATGTTGTTATGTAACATGTTTGAATGAATAAATACATGAATTTTTAATTAATTTACAGACGACAACAACTTATTTAATAGCGACAACAACTAAATTATAGCGCACAGGGCCTAAAACAAATAAAAATTAAAATAACTGGCACATTTGGGATCAGAATAAATAATTTTTAATATTTTCTTATTTATATGGAAAATGAGCAGTTCTAGATTAAATGAAATAACTCTTATTATTTATAACAAGACATAATGTATAATAACATTTATCCTGAGCATATCTTAGTGATCGTGTCATGTCACTATATACACTGTATAAGTCAAGCTGCTCATTCACCCCATGAGTGGAGCGGGGTCACGTGACTCCACATCTGGAAGTTTTCTTAAAGGGACAGTAATCGAAATAATCAACCTGGAAAGATTTAAACGGTTTTTAGTTGTGAATTTCGATTTGGATTGTTTTTCGATGAATCACCCAGCCCTACGCTTAAGCAACTGCCTTATTTATCAATTTGTGACTTTTATTTTGAATATTAGATTTGAAACTAGACTACTAATTCATAATAAGATATAATGACTCCACATCTGGAAGTTTTCTTAAAGAGACAGTAATTGAAATAATCAACCTGGAAAGATTTGAATTTGTTCAGTTAAATTGTGAATTTCGATTTCGATTATTTTTCGATGAATCGCCCAGCAACTGCCTTTAATTTATTTTGAAATTGAGATTTGAAACTAGACTAGCACCTAGCCTGAGGACGAGCGGAAAGCGTTACCCTTGTACTTCTTGGCAGACGGGATGCGGGTGAGTTTGGTGTCGATCTCCTCGTCCTCCGAGATCTTCAGCACGGTGGTGCGGTACTCGATGACGCGGGTCAGGAGGTCGGGCCGCCGCGAGATCTCGAAGATGTGCTCGATGTAGGACAGGTTATCTGCGGCCATCAGGGCGGTCAAACATCTGGAAACATCTCCGCCGCCACCATCATCTCCTCACCTTCAGCCAGCTTGTCGTTCTTCTCCAGGTAGCTGAACCACTCCCGGGAGGAGGTGATGGAGTTGCTCTGCTCCTCGGGGATGTCCTCCTTGCAGGCCGACTTCAGCTGCTCCAGGTCTTCGTTGGTGATGTTCTCCGACAGGTCACTCAGCATCGAGCTGTACTCCGACATCCTCTAAGAGAGAGAGAGCGAGAGGAGACGCGTGAGGGCCACCCATCTCCAGCCCACCCCTGTGTGTTCCACCGATCTGTCCATCTCTACAGACGGAGGGAGGAACGGAGAGGAACACGCGCGCGGGGGTCGTGACAGCAGCTGTAGAGGAGAGACACTGATCTGATGATGACCCACATTCTGCTGCTCGTGCACTTACTCACATCACCAGCGGGGGCGACAGAGAGAGAGTGAGAGTGAGAGAGAGAGAAAGAGAGAGAGCCAGAGAGAATGAGAAAGAGAGAGAGAGAGAGAGAGAGAGAGAGAGAGAGAGAGAGAAAAGCAAAGAGAAAGAGAGAGAGAGAAAGAGAGAGAGAGAGAGATGGTAAGACAGAAAATGAGAGAGTAAGAGAGAGAGAGAGAGATAAAGACACAGAGAGAAACAGAGAGAGAGAGAGTAAAGAGAGAGAGAGAGACAGAGACAGAGAGATGGAGAGAAAGAGACAAAGAGAAAGAAACAGAGGCAAAGTAAAAGAGAGAGAGAAACACAAACAGAGAGAAAAAGACAAACAAAGAGAGAGAGAGAGAGAGAGAGAGAGAGACAAAGGCAGAAAGAAAGAGAGAGAGAGAAACAGAAACAGAGTTGGAGAGAGAGAGACAGAAAAAGAGAGATGCGAGAGAAAGCGTGAGTGAGAGAGAGATGGAGAGAAAGAGACAGAGAGAAAGAAAAGAAAAGTGTGAGAGAGACAGATCGAGACTGAAAAAGAGTAAATGAGAGAGACAGACCCGAGAAAGTGTGAGTGAGAGAAACAGATTGAGAGAAAGAGAGACAGAGCAAGTGTGTGAAAGAGAGAGGGACACAGAAAAAGTGTGAGTGAGAGAGAGAGAGACGGAGAAAGAGAGTGTGTGTGTGTGTGTGTGTGTGTGTGAGAGAGAGAGAGAGACAGAGAGAGAGAGAGATGGTAGACAAACAGATAGATAGATAGATAGATAGATAGATAGATAGATAGATAGATGTGTGTGAGAGAGAGAGAGACAGACAGAGATAAATAGATAGAGAGAGAGTCTTTCTTATTGAAAAGTCAGTACTATGAAGCAGATGTGTATTCTGATCTTCTGTCGTGTGTGTGTGTGTGTGCGCGCGTGTGCGTGTGTGTGTGTGTGTGTGTGTGTGAGTGTGTGTGTGTGCGCGTGTGTGGCTGCAGGTATTAGTTCATTTGGCTTCATGTCTTATTATTTATCGCTGGGTGACTATTTTCAGCGTTGTCATGGCGACGGTTGACCAGATTAGCTTGAATCATCTTCAAACACAGACATTTCTTCAGGCACGAAACAAAGTGAGCGGCGTCACAACCAGGAGAAGAACACGGAACACACACGTCTGATTCAGTGTGTGTGTGTGTGTGTGTGTGATCCGACGTGTGAATTCGGCCGTGACTTTCCCTCCATTTCATTTTGCTAATCCAGTCAAACGTTTCCACTCCAGCACGCGAAACAGCGCAGTGTGTGTGTGTGTGAGTGTGTGTGAGTGTGTGTGTGTGAGTCAGGAGTGAACTGTGAGTGATATAGTTCAAGGCGCGGGAAGTGGGCTGGTTGTTTACATCTATAGGCTCGTATGGTGGGATTGACACTGATGTGTGTGTGTGTGTGTGTGTGTGTGTCCGTGACCGTGATGTTTCCTCACTAACACCTCCATTAGGCTCGTGAAGGATTGTACAAACAAACAGCAGGAGATAAATCAGAGAGAGAGAGTGTGCACGCCGGGCGATCAAGCCGTGTTTGATCTGTTTGTGCGTCTACAGGCTTGATCACAGTAATCCGGAGAGTTCCGCGGGTCAGTGATCGGGTCTCGACCTCGGTGCTGAGGAGTTTACAAGATTTAACCGAGGAAAACCACATCAAAGCGTAATAAAGCGATATTATCTTTTTTTATTAAAGTTAGTTGTGTTAGTTAGTTGTTGTGATGTTTGACAGGGTTTGTGTGCGTTTTCATGACATTTTGCTTTATTTCTAATAAGACCATCCATCTATTTTCAGAACTATTTTTTTTCCCTCCATATTTTCAATTTATTTGTATTTCTTATAAATACAATACATTTTTATTTCTTATAAATAAATACATTTCTTCCAGTGTTATTTAGCCACTGCTAACTATTGTGTCCTCGATAATGTTTCTTTATTTCTTTTAAAGCTAAGTGAAGTGAGTGAGATTAACAAAAACATTTTAACGTTTAACGAAATGATTACACCAATAAAAGCATAAACAATGTGACACCGACTTACGAAATTAATCCGTGCCGAGAGTCGAGAAAATTTCGTATTTCGTAAAATTTTTACACGTAATCCATCTAGTCCGTGCCGTGACTTCATAAATTCAGACAAAATGTTTTTACAAATGATAACATAATGATAATAAATGTGATGAAAACATGTTCCATAGCAGTTGTTTAGTTTGCGCTTTGACTAGTTGTTTATAAAAATACAGTATATAATGATATACGGACAAATCTCACATGAACGGTTGACGCCATCTTGAAATGAGAAATCAGAGAAATTTCAGAGAAATCTCAGGGATTTGCGCGACGTCATTTCAACATGGCGGCTCTACGAGAAAGAAAAAAAACATCATTTTATATTTCGGAAGATCTCAGAAATCATACATAAAGACGACATATCATTCATTTATACATATTTTATCAACATATTTACGTGCACATCTGAAAATGCGGATTTACTCGACCTCATATTAGCGTAACTACGGTAAATAACCTAATAATCTCAGACTGTTGAGTGTCGTCAGCAGCTCGACACTAAAAGAGCTGACGTGTGTTTTTCACTTCAGCGTGTCCAAACAGGAAGCCAAACACGGCTGAGACAGGAAGTCATGCCAGCTGGCCACACTTCCTTGGCTTTGATTGGATGATGTCAGGGAAAAGGCGGGTCTTCAGAAACAGAGACCTGGAATAAAGAGGCTGGGGTGAGCGGAGCTTGTTTGACCTTTAACCTTCTGGATCGGACACGCACAGCTGGAATGATGCAAAGGCCAGATGTGTCTGTGTTCCAGGACGTACAGAAATATCCTAACACACACACACACACACACACACACTACTCCAGATGAACATGTTTAAATACTTTACTTCACATGTGTGTGTGTGTGTGTGTGTGTGTTTTGGAGAGAGAGAGAGAGAGAGAGAGAGCATATGCTGGTTGGTCAGTGAATAACAAAGTCTGTAGCTTGATGGTGACAGGATGTGACCCCTTGACCTTTACAGAGAGAGAGAGAGAGTGTGTGTGTGTGTGTGTGTGTGTGTGTGAGTGAAAGAGGGAGCAACTATTAGACAGGAAACAAACGCCAAAAACAGCAGAAGCGAGTGACATGTTTGTGTGTGTGTGTGTGTGTGTGTACAGATCTGTGATCAGTCGTTGTGTTTCTACAGTTTCTGCGTCGCTATCATCAACGTTTAATTGTCAGAAACGTGTTTTTCACATTTAAAAATAATGCAGTGTTTTCAGATGACCAGACACTCACATCGCAGGAAAACTCATTAGTATTAACTTTACCTCGTTTTACTCTACTTGAATTTTGCTTAACTTTAATTCGTTTGCCAAATTTCTACGACATTTATCAAGGATTCACTGATCATGTTGTTTCAATTATTTACAGTGATTGATTTATAACTACAGACACAGAAAAGCAGGTGATGATATAAAACATAAAAGTATATAAAATATATCTGAAAAATCGCTACTAAAAATATTACTAAGAAAGCAGAATTAGTTTTTTTATTCTCTTTATATTTCTTTATTTATATTTTTTTAATTTGCTTTAACAAAAAAAAAAAAAAAGAAGACCAAATTAGCTGTTTGCAGGAGATTTTTGTATCACTTCAATCGATACATCCGACACACACACACACACGTTTTTTTTGGTTGTTTGTTTTTTGTGGTGTGTGTGTGTGTGTGTGTGTGTGGGTTACAGACTGTTGCTAGGTAACAGTCTCCAGACTGAAAGGCAAGCGGAGCTGGTTGTTATGGCGACCTCAGCCATGTGGAGGGTGAATGAAGTTTGGAGATCGAAACACACACACACACACACACACACACACACACACAGCTTGTCCTTTAACCTTTCTTCTGAACGTATCATCACAGACTTAAGTTGCAGTCGCCATGACGACACGGCTCGCCCTCGGAAACAAAGCCTGATGGGAACAGAGATGTTGGAGGGGAGTGTGGGAATGTGTGAGATGGAAACACACACACACACACACACACACACGCACACACACACACAATGAAAGTGCTCAGTAAGGACAGACAGGACAGTGCAGAGACAGTCACCATTGTTGCTGAAAAATAACAGCTCAGCAGTGTGTGTGTGTGTGTGTGTGTGTGTGTGTGTGCGCATGAGTTTCTTTCATTACCAATCTACTGCAATGAATATTCATCGATATTATACTCATAAACAAAACATGTATAATCTGTGTTTGAATGTGTTTTGTTGGGTCGCGTCTCTGGAGGGTGTTAAGATTTTAGTCACGGTCAGACGCACAAAACACACACTGTTCCAGCTCCAGAATGTGTGTGTGTGTGTGTGTGTGTGTGTGTGAGGTGTGTTTTGTCGTCTGCGATTAATGGCATGAGGTTCAGAAATGTGGAAATGACAAAAGATCAGTGTTAATGTCACCATAGTAACAGCAGCGTGAAGCGCGAGGAGCTCAGAGAAGAAGAAGAAAAGTGATGACGGGAAACGGCGATGAAGAAGAACAGCAATAAAGAAAACCAGCGATGAAGAAGAGTGATGAAGAATGATGGGGGAAAAAACAGTGATGAAGAAAATCAGCGTTGAATAAGAATAGTTTTGACAAAAACAACAGTGAAGAAGACTGACGAAGAAGAACAATTAAGAGAAATAGTGATAAAGAAAACTAGCGATGGAAAAAAAAACAGCAATGATGAAGAATAGCAATTATATTAAAAACAGAGATGAAGAAGAACAGCGATGATGAAGAACAGTGATGAAGAAGAGCGATGAGGAAGAACAGAAATGAAGATGAAGAAGAGCAATGAAGAAGAGCGATGAGGAAGAACAGAAATGAAGAAGAAGAAGAGCAATGAAGAAGAGCGAAGAAGATTAGTGAAGAAGAGGGATGAGGAAAAAAATAAACAGAGATTGTTCTCAACATCTGATCACGAGACGCTTTCACTTCATTTACACAGAAAATATCAGCGCGCCGCAGGGAAACACGACAGATGTGTGTGTGTGTGTGAGAGAGAGTAAAAATAGAGTGATAAAAATGGATTAAAGCCGGAAAAAATAAAAGAAAAAGGAGACTGATGGGGAAGAAGAGAGAGATGATGTGTTCGTGTGTGTGTGTGTGTGTGTGTGTGTGTGTGTGTGTGTGGTTTGTTCCCACGTGTGGTGAGACATTTTTAATATTTTCGGAGGTTTATCCATTTATACCAAAAAAACAAATCTAAAGACGTGTCTGTCTTTCTCAGCCTCATTCACACTCACATTATAACAGTTTTCTTTCCACATCTTTCTTTACATTTACCCGTATCAGCCAATCCCATGTTCCCCACCTCTCTGAGCCAATCACAGCGTCTTCACCTGTTTCAACTGCCAACTTCAACTTCCCCGTATCAACCAATCACACAAGTTCTCCCAATTCACTGAAGCTGTGCTGCTAATGTAAAAGAGGAGTGATGCTGGTGAAGTGTGAGTGTGTTTGTCAGGATCCTGCTGTCGCTGTGAGATCAGGCCAGATCCCGGAGAGAAGACAACTGTGCGTCCTGATGGCGCTCTGACTCAGCTCCTCGCCGGGGATTGTGGGTAACGCTGTTCACAAGCTGCTCACGTGTGAGGGACGACTGAGGATGAGGAGCAGCGCTGTTCCTTTAAGAGAAGCACTTGGCCCTCAGACGAAAGTTCAGGCATCACATGTCACACCCCGAGATAGAACAACCATCGCCATGACGACGCTCATCACTTCAGCAGAAACGCTTCCGTTACAGCCACAACAAACTGCCAAAGTTCCTCGTGATCCGCACCCAAACAACCTCCACATTACACTGGAGAGTTTCACCTCACTCGGAAACTCACGGTTTCTTTTGCTCCAAAAAAGACGATAAATAACATTTGACTGGAAATCAGTCTTTATATGAGATTACAAATGCGTTGGAAAAGCGCAAGAGTTTCGCTGTGCTGCCTTTTACTCAACTCCCACTGAAACTCCCACCACACACACACACACTCACACACACACACACACACACACACACACACACACACACACACAC
>MU204353.1:971525-1002994 GCA_017309775.1 Paedocypris sp. Pulau Singkep
GTGTGTGTGTGTGTGTGTGTGTGTGTGTGTGTGTGTGTGTGTGTGTGGTATGTAAGACACATAAACAGTAGAATCCTGTCACTCAGATGTGCTTGATTATCCAGTCATAATCCCTTTCGTCTCAATCACACCCCAGATCAGCGCCATCTAGTGGCCGCGGGCTCACACTGACCCGGGAGTGTTGCCTCGGGTGGCATCAAAAGTGGGCGTGTCCAGCAATCACTAAACCAACCGTCTAACTGCGTTACATCCTCCCTTAACGAACGCCACGCCCCTCACGCTTCAGCCAGATGTTTCACGGAGAAGATCACGAGCTTTAAACCACCAGCCTGAGAATAAAAGACGCTTCCTGCACCCGACTCGCTGTGTGTGTGTGTGTGTGTGTGTGTGTGTGTGATGGCATCGGGTGTCAGGGTGTATTAATATCTCACGTATATCAGTTTCACCACGCAGATTCACGTATTCGTGATTAGCATCATCTGTGCCCGATGCCCACGACTACTAAACGCACGAGAGAGTGAAACCACAGAAACACGTGGAACCAGACGCTCCTGGACACCAGAGATGTAAAGAGTACCAGACAAAAATACTCAAGTAAAAGTACAGATACGTACTGTATAAGTTACTCCAATACAAGTAAAAAGTCACCACTATAAAAAAGACTTGAGTCACAGTAGCAAAGTATCAAATTTTAAAAGAACATAAGTATTTTACTCATACTGAATTTAGGCACCAAAAAAAAAAATGTGAAAAAGTC
Organism: Paedocypris sp. Pulau Singkep; assembly: GCA_017309775.1. Classification (NCBI taxonomy): domain Eukaryota; kingdom Metazoa; phylum Chordata; class Actinopteri; order Cypriniformes; genus Paedocypris; species Paedocypris sp. Pulau Singkep. The sequence goes on from MU204353.1 coordinate 972,283, forward strand.
TTCTAATACAGAAACAAAATTTAACACTGAAAAAATGGTAAAACGAATTAATTAAAGAACATAAAGTCAGTCTCAATCAAACTCAAATGTGCAAAATAAATAAAATAAATCCTATACAATAAAATCCTGGTAAACATTCACGCATCTAAGTCACGTTCACGTGGTTTGTAAATCACAATTAGCTTCTAGTATCTCCAGCAGACGACAGATGAACAATGAACATCGATTACGGTTTGTCGCGCACAATCAAAATGTAACGACTAACAGTAAGTGCAAATTAAAATGTAGTGGAGTGAAAAGTACAGCTACTCGGTCACAAATGCAGTGGAGTAGAGAGTAAAAGTTGCTTCTCTTTTTGATACTCTGTACAAGTACAAAGTAGCCAAAAACATACTTAAGTAAAGTAACAAAGTACATTTACTCAAGTACCTCACACCTCTGCTGGACACACACACAGGGGCGGCCATCTTGCCTCCAGGGTGGTATTTTTAGTGCATGCCAAGGCCTGGGAAAACTTAATATGGGAATGGAATCCGGCTGCTCTCAGGTTCCCCAAACCCGCTGGACAGACCCCACCACCAGTGTGTCCAGTCCCGAGTGTGCGTGTGTGTGGTGGTGGTGGTGGCACATGGACTGGTTCCTGCCACCTTGACTTCAGCTCGGAGACGCACAGAAGCCGCAGCGATGAGGTGGGCGTGTGTGGTGGTCCTGCTGTGGCTCGCCCGCCTGTGCGAGGGTGAGAGAGGCCTGGAGATGCCGGAGCACGACGGGAAGGACCGGGTCCACCAGCTGACCGTCAAGAACTACAAGTCCCAGATGCAGGAGTACGACGTGATGGTGATCTACCACCACAAGCCGGTGGGGCGGAACCGCATGTCCCGGAGGCAGTTTGAGGTGGAGGAGCTCGCTCTCGAGGTGCGTGCTCAACTCTTTCTCCGAGTGCGTGACGGACACGCAGGAGTTAACGGTTCTTGCAAGTGTCGTTGTTCCATAAAGATCGGATCAAATCCAGGGGCGTGAAGAGTAGCGGACAGACATACTTGAGTAAAAGTACAGAGGACTCCGATATAAGTAACAAGTCACCAGTTTCAAGAAGACTCGAGTCAAAGTAGCAAAGTATCCAATTTGAAAAGAACTCAAGTATTTGGAAGTATTTTTATTCGTGCCCAATATAGGCCCGGAAAATAAAGAAATGTGAAAACAAACTATTGAAACAGAATTTAACCTCAATGTTTGAAAACTAGAAGATAAAAAGAACAAAAAGTCAGTCTCAATCACTTCAATTTGCAAGTAGATATAAAATAAAATGATTAATCTGATTAGTAAATTATATATTGTATAAAATTAATATATTATATAATAACATTTGTAAAACACATGTTTACGCCCCTAATTCGCGTTCTTGTGGTTTCTAATTCACAAATAGCCTCCATTACCTTCAGCAGCCTAAAGATGGCGATATTCACCTCGTCCGCCCAAGAAATTAACCGCGGTATAAATCGATTCCGAATGTAAAAATGTAACGAGTAACGATAAGTGTTCGTTCAAATGTAGTGGAGTGAAAAGTACTGCTAATCAATCACAAATGCAGTGGAGTAGAGAGTAAAAGTTGCTTCTATTTTTGATACTCAGTGCAAGTACAAAGTATCCAAAAACATACTTAAGTAAAGTAACAAAGTACATTTACTCAAGTACCTTACACCCCTGATCAAATCGCATATATTGAAAAGCTTAGGTGTTATCACCTTAGTTATACTTAGAATCAGGTGTTAACGCGTTAATTTTGACAGTATGCTGAGCTGCTTTACTGGTGCTGATGGTGATACGCGGGTATAGCCACGCCCCTTCTGTCTGGAGGTCTTTCCAGATTGTGGAGGGTTAAACAGCTTTGCGGATGTTTGGTGATTATTGACTTATTCAGAGAGTGTGGTGTTTGCTCATTTATTTAGCAGCATGAAATCAGATTGGTGCCGAAATTACCAAATGTAAATTTCCTAAGAAACTAAAAATAATGTTTCACATTTACATTTTTTTTTTTTTTTGTAATTTTCGATGGCAAATTGGCAATCTTCACATTTTTGTTTGAAACTTTTTTTCGCTTCTGATTGTTTTCGTTTCATTTTTTTGAGTTTGGACTTGGTGGGGGCGGAGCTTACTCTGGTCAACCGCTGCCAATCACATTCTCACCAGCCAATCAGAGCGAGGGCCGCCCCCACGTGAAGCTAGTGCCAGAAATCCAAACGAGAAAAAAAATCAGAAGTCAAAAAAAAAAAAAAAGTTTCAAACGAAAAAGAGAAGATTGCAAGCGAAAAAAAAAAAAAACAATTCAAATGTGACACATTTTGCTTGTTTCTTAGAAATTTACGTTTGATAATTGTGGCACTAATCTGATGCCAAAATTCACTGGCTTTCAGGAATTAAAAATAAAATGTAATAAAAAAAATGTATCTAAAAAAAAAAGAAATAAAAAAACATTTGAGAAGCTTCTTCGTCTGTGTGGCGTCGGGGTCTGAGTTGAGACGCTGCCCCCTGGTGGACAGACTCGCATCAGCAGGAATCATTCAGCTCAGCATCTCTGTCTGACGTAACACACTTTAAGAGAAAGGCCGAGAATGGATTCCACACGCCTGACTGAATCAGACGCACATGAATGAGAAGGAACGAAGGTTATGCCGCTTTCAAGATCCTCTTCTAGAAAATACGTAAAAAATCGCAAACACAATGCTTGAAATGAAGCCTGAAACGTTCAGCTTCTCCATCAGCAGCTTCTGAAATTCTAGTTTGGATCATCGAGCTTTACAATGATTTCCGGGACACAGGGTGACATGAAAGACAAGAGGACGTGCGCACACACACACACACACACACACACACACACACACACACACAGTCTATTCTTATATAATCTTCTGTGTGGCTCATGATCTATTAATGTTGCGGATTCTGTTCTCCAGACATTCACACTACAAACTGCTCTTCATTCGTGATGCTGGTGGGTTCAGGGGGAAATTGGCTGGACTTGATGCTCATAATATGTTAGAATATTACACAGGTACTACAAAACCTTGTCTATAAATTGTGTGTGCTATTTTAAACACTGTATAATTCTATAATAATCTTAACAACTGGCACGTTGGTTCATAAACGCCTTTAATGACTTCATTTCATCAGTGAATGTCCCCCTATATATTATTTTATTTATTGTAAATATTCAAATTCAAATTCACATTTTATTTGTCACATCCACAATTATTTTTCAACGACGTGAAGTGAAATGTATTTTGCAATCGTCCAGCATGTTAACATGGTGACGGAACAAAAAAATTTCAAAAGGGGGATAAAGAATAAAACACAAAAGCAATAAAATACAACAAAAAAGAGAGATAAATTATGAATTAAATACAAATGATTCAAAATACGGGGAGAGAAAATAAGGGAGAGAAATACAGCATATGCTATTGAAACGTGTCATTTGATCACTCTGTTAAAAATATAGAAATACAGAAATGCAAGTCAAATTTAAATAAAGTTTAAAATCAAAGCGGTCCATCAGCAAATTATGAAATGTAACTAATCAGAGTCGCTGAAAAGTCTGTAAACAGAATGTTATTTATGTTATTCATAGTTGTATTAGTATTTGATTTTATTATAACATTCTTAAAAATTGTATTTGTTGATTTTCTATTAACAATTTCCATTTGTTGATGCTCAATCTGTTGATTCAACGCGACTGAAGAAAAGTGTGGACAAAGAGAGAGACTCAGATACACAGAGAGAGAGAGAGAGAGAGAGAGAGAGACAGAGAAGAAGAGACAAAGAAAGAGAGAGCGAGAGAGCTAGAGAGAGAGAGAGAGAGAGAGCTAGAGAGAGAGAAACAGAGAGAGAGAGAGAGTAAAAGTTTGAGAGAGAGACACAAAGGAAGAGACTAAGAAAGCAAGCGAGCGAGAGAGAGAGAGAGAGAGAGAGAGAGAGAGAGTAAAAGTTTGAGTGAGACAGAGAGACAGAGAGAGAGAGTTGGCGTCATCTGACCTGTGAACAGTAATGGCTTGGCGTTGACCTTTGACCTCTCTTCTTCGCTGAAGCCGCTGAGGTGTGAGCGTGAAGGTCAGAGTTCCTCAGTGCTGGAGTGTTGAGTTGGTCCTCGGCGTCAGATGAAGAGCTTCACTCGTGGCCTTTTACTCCACAGCAATTATGCTAAAATGTTCCCTTTGTCTCGGTGTTAATCGTGTTCGTACAAATATTGTTCGGAGGCGTCGGACTGAACTCACGCTGGAAGTGTGATTCATATCTGACTCACGTTCTCCAGCTCAGCCATCTGCTGCTGCGCAAAGACGCTTCCAGTTCAGAAAGTCTGAAGCGAAAATCACACTTGACTTTTATCACACTCGAGTTTCACATCCAACGGTGTCTTCTCCTGTGGAGCAAAGCCACCGAGACAGAAGGATTCGCAACACTGTTCCGTGGTCTGAAGATCTCCAGAATCTCCTGAAGATCTGAAGAATAACTACACCGACATGATGGTGGAGACTCAGCTGAAATCATCTAAGTTTTCTCCACTTCTTCACAAACGGTCCACCACCAATTCTTCAGTCTGAGAGATCATGTGTGAAGGCCACACGTGTGTCCTCCAGTAAGGTTCTCCAGTCCTTTCTGATGGACTTGTGAAGCCTTGATCTTCTTTGGAGAGTTGATATGATAACTGAAGACCGTGATTGTGTCCGTGTGAGGCTTTCCTCCACTTCTCTCAAACCATCGTCTTCTCTGTTCAGAACATGAACGTCAAGACGTTGTGATACGTCTGATTATAAACGTATATTAGGCCGAAGGGTTTGAGTCTCCAGAGAAGATATTACAAAACCAGGTGAAACGGAAATGAGCTGCAGTAGAAGATAAAGTAGACGAGTAGAAGGTGGACGTGTGTGATGAAGCTGATTGGGTGTAAAATGGCGTCTGCTCTCTGCAGCTGTTGTCGAGTCCGGCTGCTCTCACCTACCAGGTAAGTTCTGCTCTTCTCCGTCACGTCTCCGTTTGGCTGCTACTAAAGCTTCTTCTGTGAGATCCACCGAGAATGATGGATGGATGCATGAGGCGAGTGAGATTCGGTTCGGGACGTTGGAAGACACGTTTTTTTTGTGACTGGAGAGCAAAATCAACTATTGAAGACTTTCGGAAGAGACCAGGAACATATGACGGCGATTGAGTTATTGACAAAACGCCGTTGTAGGCATCAAACTTTGCCAAGAGGTGGTAGATAAGAGCAGGTCTGTTTTCGGTGTCTGGATCTGTGCATGAGTTTGATTGGCTGCATGTAGAGACGCCGGCGGTGACACTCGGTCTGAGGGGAACTAGCTGCAGCATGTGTGATGGTTTGTGTCCTGTGTCCTGGTTGTGGTTTGGATCTTCAGATGTGTGGCTGTGGTTTCAAGCACGACTGCTGTAGACTGTGAGAGCAGTGGCCTGATTCTCACGGCATCAGATTAGTGCCGAAAATATCACTAAGATATCACCTAAGACACAAGCGTAAATGCTTCATTTTTAAGTGTTTTTTTTCTCGTTTACAATCTTCACGTTCATTTTTTATTTGAAACTTTGATTTTTTCGCTTCAGATTTTTTTGTCCATTTCATTTTATTTTTGTTTGGAATTCTGGCACTAGTTTCACGTGGGGGCGGCCCTTACTCTGATTGGCTGGTGAGAATGTGATTGGCAGCTGCTTGACCAGAAAGAGCGCCATTCTGCACTTTTTTAACGTCAAGGCTGCCAAAATTAGCGCGTTAACGTATGCAATTAATTTTAAATGCTAAATCGCAATATTTATTTTTAACGCGGTTCCTGTGTTAATCGTGCATTGAATAAGAGTAAGGAAGGACGTTTAGACGAAAAGTTTCACTTTAAATTTTTTTTATTTTTTCTTGCCAATTATCGTTTGGAAGTTTTATTGACAATTTTTTTTTAAACAGATCTTTCAAGCCAACAGGTAATTTTAAGGTTCTTAATGGTCAAGTATGTTGTTTGTTGAAAATATATTGCAAATTGAACAAAAAGTCTACAAAATTATTTTACAGTATTTAAACTGTAATTTAAATACAGTAATCTAAATTAGAGTGTTTATTGTGTTGATTTTACATTAAGTTACATTTTACACTTCAATATTAAATATTACAAGCTTCAGTTATTTAGTTGCGATTAATCCCATTTAATTGTGACTAATTTGGTCGTGGAAATGCCATTAATTAGCTTTAAAAATTTAATCATTTGACAGCACTAGTTATTATACAATAAACTGTGATTAAAGTGTTATTTTTGCACAATATTGCTAAATTATTGTGGGGTCACAGTCCTTCGGAATAATAGTAGACATTTTTGTTTCTACACGTTGAAATACTGTACTGTACTATGAAACTAATATGAAAGCAGAAAGTTTCAAACGAAAACGTGAAGATTGCAAGCGAAAAATAAAAAAAAACAAACGTCAGCATAAAGCATTTTCCTTCGTCTCATAGAAATTTACGTTTGCTATTTTGGTGACTAATCTGAAGCCGTAGTTTCTGAGGAGCGGATGATGCTCAGCTTCCTGTCTGTCTCCAGCTCGCCGCTCAGGTGCTTGACGACTTCAGTGACGAAGACATCGGATTCGGTCTGGTGGACTCGAAGAAAGACGCCGCGGTGGCCAAGAAGCTGGGTAAGATCCGTCTCTCCTCATCCCCTAAAATCTTCCTTTCCTCCCTGTATAAAACTATTATTCTCCATTCCATCGCTGTCTAGTGATGACGACCTTCATGGTCTATCAGAGAAAAACTCTGTTAAAAACATCTGCTAAACGAGTAAATATAAAAGACTTGCTTGCATTCTGGACCGAGACGTCTAATGGGGAACAAGTGAACAGAAGCCAGACTGATATTTCTTAAGAGACTGAGCATCTGCCTGAGCCTTGAAACCTTCAGCACTAGAAAGTACAAGAGAGAACAACAACACAGAGAGACACCGACTCAGTATTACAGTGACAGAGCAGAAGAGAAATAGAGAGAGACAGACAGTATAAGACAAAGAGAAGAGAAAAAGAAAGAGGGAGGAATTCAGTCCTACAGCTGAAATCTACAACAAATATTCAATCATTAACTTGGATAAAGAATTCACAAGATTATATATCGCAGTTACTCGATTAATAACGTGAAAGACAATTATTTTGGTCAGTGGAGTTCCAAACACTAAAATAGATTTTTAAATTTAAATTAAAGCGCTTTTCAAGCATTTTCATGACCCACGTTTAAGCTTTTCCAGCACCATACAGTAGTAGTGAAATATATATTTAAAGGTTTGCTTAAATACAACCAAAATGAAACTCTGCTATTTTAATCAAATTTAAAGAGATATTATGCGAAAAGTGTCGCTGTCTGTCTAATCGACTGTCAATATTAGTTTATGTACAGTCAATATAAAACAAAAGAACAAAATGCTCGAATGACTCGAGACACTTAGTTCACTTTATTGTTCAAGAGATAAAGATTTTTTAATTTTTACATTTTTTTTTCTTTACTCTAATAAGAGGGAACAAAGACAAACAACAAACAGATTTTTATTCTTTTACTTTAGTACCATAGTACTCATTTTGCATGATTATTTTTCCCAATAACTGTTATGTAAAATGTTTTTTACATTATTCTTTTACATTTTATTACATTATTACAATATTACATCATATATAATAAAATGTGTCTGAATTTACAGGGGCTTGGTACTTATTAGGGCATTTATATGTAAAGTTGCTTCGGGCTATTACTGTATTTGTTTGTTGTGAAATAAGTATAATTACATTTTCAAGCACTTCATTTAAAATTCAAGCATCTTTAAGGCCTTGGAAACACATAATTGGAACTCAAGGATTTCAAGCACATGTAGGAACCCTGATTATTCAATTATGACACTGAAGTGATACAAGTTACAAGGGAGGTTTGTGAAAAGATGAAAAAAAAGCATTTTGTTAGAAGTATTTACCGTATTGTCTGGACTATAAGCCGCTACTTTTTTCATAGGTTTTGAACCATGCGGCTTATACAAAGGTGCGACTATTCTGCAGATTTTTTGATAATGAAGATAAATAAAATGCAGGTTAGGAAAGGATCTATATAGTTACATACATGTACATTTACAATTCAAAAGGGGATGCGGCTTATATACTGGTGCGGCTTATAGTCCAGAAAATACGGTAGCCTGAACTTGGGCTTTTTTTTTAATTTTGTGCCTGAAAAACTAGGGGATGCTTATATTCTCGTAGTTACGGTATTTACGGCATTTCTGGTGATCTCACACGCACTCCGAGAATATTCCGGTGTGCTCAGGTCTGAATGAGGTGGACAGCATCTACATCTTTGCGGACGATGAGATCATCGAGTACGACGGCGCTCTGGCAGCCGACACGCTGGTGGAGTTCCTCTACGACGTGAGTGGTCCTACGTCTCAACCCAGCGGCCAGAAGACGAAGACCTGATGGAGATGATGGTCTTATCTCAGGTGATCGAGGATCCGGTGGAGATCATCTTTAACGAGCGGGAGCTCAAAGGCTTCCACAACATCGACGAAGACATCAAGCTCATCGGCTTCTTCAAGAGCGAGAAGTCTCCGCGTTAGTATTCAGAAGAAGCCGTGGAGGTTTCGGGTCATTTCAATTGTTTTTTGGCACTAGCTTCACATATTGCGTTTTGAGACGGTTATAACTGTGAAAAGTGCCTTACAAATGCTCAGAACTCGACCCTTACTCTGATTGGCTGGTGAGAATGTGATTGGCAGCTGCTTGACCAGGAAGTGTAGGAGGAGTTCAGAGCGTCATACGCCACTTTTTTTAACGTTGGGCTGTCAAAATTAACGCGTTAACGCATGCAATTAATTTTAAATACTAAATTGCAATATTTATTTTCAACGCAGTTACTGTTTGTTCAACGTGCATCGAATAAGAGTAAGGAAGGACGTTTAGACGGATAGAACAAAATTATTACATGTACAGTTTTTTGCAAAAGTGAAATATTTGCACAATTTTGCATTGCCAGTCATTGTTTGTGGATTGTTGTGGATCTCAAGCGAGACGGTTAAGCCAGTCGAGTAAACGTCGGATCTATTTCCTCAGACTTTGTCGAGTTTGACGACGCGGCGGAAGAGTTTCATCCCTTCATCAAGTTCTTTGCCACCTTTGAGCCCAAAGTAAGTGCCTTCACTCATTCATCTGACACGTCTTCTGGGATTCTTGAGGAGATGAATGGTCAACAGCATTTTAGCATGCAAACAAGACCTAGTTCTTGTCGCTCAATGTGACGTCTAGATAGCCACAAAACTAAACCTGAACATGAATCAAGTGGACTTCTACGAGCCCTTCATGACCAAGCCAGTGACCATCCCGGACCAGCCCTACACGGAGGAGCAGCTGGTGGACTACATCGAGGACCACAGCAGGTCAGAGCGTCGCCTCAGCATCCGCAAACCACCTCATCCTTCAGCTCTTCTCCTGCAGGCCGACCCTGAGGAAGCTGGAGCCTCACAGCATGTACGAGATCTGGGTAAGACCACCTTCAGGCCTGCGTGGACCACCGACCTCCACAATGACGCCGTCTCGTTTGTAGGAGGACGCCATCGACGGGCAGCACATCGTTGCCTTCGCAGAAGAGGCTGATCCTGGTGAACATCTGAGCCGGTCGCTCTCCAGAACCTTCCACCACTGACCGCTGGCTCTTCACAGACGGATACGAGTTCCTGGAGATCCTGAAGGAAGTGGCTCAGGAAAACACGGAAAACCCCAACCTTAGCATCATCTGGATCGATCCAGACGACTTCCCACTGGTAGCTTATCCACCACAACATTATTGTTGTTTTCTTCTGGACGCGTGTGGGAAAATGTGGTGTGAAGTGAACATCTCCATAGCTTCTGGTGTTCAGAACGCTCTGTGTGGCTCTCTGCTGCCACCTCCTGGACAGAGGTCTGAATTTCTTCTGGCCTCCAGAGGAAAAGAACATGCAAATTTGCCTTTTTTTGGACCGTCTGTATTTTCAACAGACATTGGAGCTGCTGAATTTTTTCCATTCTCTATAAATTTTGCCATGCAAAGCTGATGATAAAGAAGTGCATGCCATTGTCTTCTGTTCTGACCTTTGACCTCTGACCCTACAGCTGGTGCCGTACTGGGAGAAGACCTTTGGGATCGACCTCTTCTCCCCTCAGATCGGCGTGGTGGACGTCGAGGACGTGAGTTTGGCCGCTGGTTCGTCCAATCAGAGCGAGGCTTTATTTGTTGTGGTTTGGTTCGTTCCCAGGCCGACAGCGTCTGGATGGAAATGGACGAGGATGAGGAGATGCCGACCGCGGAGGAACTGGACGCCTGGATAGAGGACGTGATGGCCGGCAACATCAACCCAGATTATTACAACGGGTTAAGTGATGATGATGATGATGATGATGATGATGATGAGGAGGAGGATGAGGAAGAGGAGGATGAGGAGGAGGAGGAAGACAGAGAGGATGAGCAGGATGAAGAAGATGATGAGGAGGAATAAACTCCTCAGTCCTTTCTGAATTAAATGTGACTACTGACGTGAAGATGTTCTCACGTACTGGACACATCTGACCTGACCACTCACTCTCAGCTCCATTAACAGAAAATAAAGATTCATTTTAGGGAACCAACAATAGTGAAATGCTTGGTGTGATTTCTTTGGCCGTGTTCTGTCAAGCCAAGACATTTTTTTCTGTTTTACTTGATCGTACTATTCAAATTTCACACCTACTTATCAAGCAAAGAATGTTTTTATTTAATAAATGTGAATGTGGAGACGCTGTGGTTGATCAATTCTTGCCTTCTATTTTATTTTGGAGATGGATAGGATGAAAAGACTTCTCAGATAAGACAAGCCAGAGTTTTTTTTTGGCCGCAGAGATGTGGAGAAAAGGAGGGAGAGACACAGTGAGACATGGTGGTGGGATCATAATGCTGTGGGGATGAGTCTGTGAGTTTGCTTTTGAAAGTCTTGTCAGGGTTTTAGGAAATATGAAAAAGTAAAACTAGAACATTTTGAAAGACAACTTCACACAATCTGCAAAGACCAAGATGACACGCTAGAAACACGTGTAGAACTCCAGCAAATCCCTGAGACGTCAAGCATAAGCGGCACAGTACAGTAGCTAATGAGATCAGACGGCCAATCAGATCAAAAGTGAATCAATAAAATAAATAATAATCTGTGATACTTAAAATTGTGTTTGATATTATTAATAATGATATGCTAAGGAACGTACAGGTTTAGAACAATGCTGTCTGAGTGGCCAATTACATCTCAACTTACATACTACAAAGAAATTGGTCACACCCGTGAGCACTTTCCTGACTAAATTTACTTCAAAGACTTAAAAATCTCTAACTCACGTTTGAATATTGTTTTCTAAAATAATTCAATATTGTTGCGTTTAAGACATCCCGATAAACACAGAAAATAAATATTTAAAGGATTTTACTTACATGAGTCTTGATAAATCCAGTCGTAAAAACAAGGAGATCAGCTCATTTTAAACAAAATGCAATATTTAACAGGTAAACCATACTTTTTTTGTTCTGGTGAGTAATCTAGCAGCTGCATTCTGAACTAACTGAAGTTTATCTATTAGTTTGGCAGGAGAACCTCCCAGAAGACCATTACAGTAATCTAACCGTGATGTCATAATCGCATGTATCAGTATTTCTGCATCTGCTCGGGAGAGCATGTGACGCAGCTTTGATATATTCCTGAGGAGAAAAAAGACGTGTACGTGTTTGTGACTTTCAAAAGAGAGTTTGCGATCTAAAATGACACCTACGCTTTTCACTTTTGGTGAGGATGAGATTTCAAGCCCGTTAAGATTGTATTCTTACTGTATTCAGGTGCATCAGTCTTTAGGTTTGAGTCAACATGTAATAATTCGGTTTTGTCTGAGTTCAGCATGAGAAAATTACTTGTCATCCAATCACTAATGTCGCTGAAGCAAAACTAGTATATTGGCAAATTTTCAGATTTTGTTAGGCCGTGCAAAGATATAAATTTGTGTGTCATCTGCGTAACAGTGGAAGCTATGACCATGCTTTCTGATTATGTCCCCTATAAAGTGACAATAGTATTGGGCCGAGCACGGAGCCTTGTGGAACTCCATATTTAACACTAAATCTGGGTGATGAGACTCCATTTACATGGACGAAATGAGAGCGATCAGACAGATAGGACCTAAACCACTCTAACGCGTGTCCAGAAACTCCAACGTAATCATCAAGTCTATGTATTAAAATGTCGAAAGCAGCACTAAGATCTAACAGAACTAAGAGTGAAACGTTCCCTTTATCCGACACCATTAGAAGACCGTTGGTGACTGGGATTTGTGCCGTTTCTGTGTTGAAAATAATGAAATCATTCGTTCTGTTCAAGAAATTTACAAAGTTGTCCTGAAATAACTTTTTTCAAGAATTTTAGATATAAATGGAAGGTTTGAAATTGGTCTATATCGAGTGATCACGTCGGCATCATGAGGTGGCTTCTTAATAAGCGGTTTTACGACGGCCTGTTTGAACGCTTGTGGCACGCGACCTGGAACTGGTGACGAAATTATAATATTCAAGATTGGTTCGATAACTAAGGGTAGGACTTCTTTAAGTAAATAAGCTGGTATAGGGTCGAGTAGGAAGTGGTGTTGGTCTTGGCTATAATCTCAGTGAGCTCATCAGGGCTGAGCTGTGTGAATGTGCTGAGCTTGACAGCGGGTGGGATTGGTTTCGGTATAACCAGTTTTGTGCCAGTATTTGTGGATACGATTTTGATATTAGTAATTTTGTCATTAAAGAAGTTAATAAAGTCGACACTAGTGAGCTGTGGGGGGATTGCGGAGTCTACTGTGCCCTTGTTCTTTGTTAACGGAGCTACAGTTTTAAACAGATAACGAGGAGGATTATTTTGATTCTCCATTTCACACAATAATGACACACAAACGTGACATTTACTTTCCTACAGGAGTCATGTGTGGAATCAGAGACATGTAAAACGTGAGCAAAAGTCATTGCGTAGTATGCTATTGTTTTTTAACAAAATATGAACACAATAAAAAGTATTTAAATTATATGGCAAAATCTTTAAAATCGTCTGTCAGCAGAGGAACTTTAAACTGAGTAACTGCATTTCTCTACAATTAAAAGGCAAATATTGTATTTGACTAAGAAACTTTACTTTCTGTTTCTTTGAGAAACAACAAAAAAAAAAAAAACAAGCACCAACGGCAAAAAAAGAGAAGAGAAACAGGGAGAGAGAGAGAGAGAAAGAGAGCAAGAAAGACAGAGAGAGAGAAAGAGAGCGAGAGAGAGAGAGAGAGAGAGAGAGAGAGAGAGAGAGAGAGAATCAAAGGAAACGAAACTGAAAGACTTTAAACTCTTTAAATCACAGAGGAGTCGGAGACGGAGGAGCAGATCAGCTTCATCTCTGACAGGTAAGGATGCAGATACACATTATACACACACACACACATTACATTACATTGATTGATCCAGAAAAAAGATGTTTGACTGTGAAGCAGGTGTGAAACGTTTAACTGAAACGTCTTTATTAAAAAAAAACAACTCGAAATTAGTTTTCATGTGTAACTTTAAATTGTATTTGTGTTACAACACTCTTATTGTTGAAATAATAACGAAATAAAGCACACAAAAACTACAGGGATCTGTTTTCATGTAAAACTAAATGTAGATTTTATTCATTATATACAGTTCAGACCAAAAGTTTAAACTTTTAAGATTCTCGCTCAAAGTTTTCTTTATCGTTGTGACAATGGAGGCTGTAGATTTACACTGAAGGCATCAAAACAATGAACACGTGGAATTATATACGTAAAGTGGATTACAAAACAGTGTGAAACTATTAAAAGTGTGTCGTGTTTTAGGTTCTTCAAAGTTCACACTGCTCTACTGCTACTGTGAGCTGAGCATTAGTCAAAGCAAATGGTGACGCTACTTTGAAGAACCTAAAACACGACACACTTTTAATTGTTTCACACCGTTTTGTTATGCATTGTAAATATATAATTCCACACATGTTCATAGTTGTGATGCCTTCAGTCTGAATCTACAACGTTCATAGTCTTGACGATAAACAAAACTTTGAGTGAGGTGGTGCATTTAAACTTTTTAAAAATAAAAAACCCATCGGTCCGTTGTTATGCAAAGGTCAGGTAAATAAGTATCGGAGTTTGTTACCATTCGCAATTTGCATATTCAGCTGAACATGTAAAAAATGTTCAACCTCGTCTCACCACTAAACTGACTAAATACATTCACTGCGGCTACAAAAACTATCAGAAGCCACCAGACACCTGCAGAAACCAGCAGAAACCAGCAGAAACCAGCAGGAACCAGCAGGAACCTTCACGTTCATCAGCCTCATTCAGCAGAAGTGTTTGTAAAAACCACTTTCATTAGTCAAAGCGTCAGTCCACCTGGACGAAAAGTTCTGCTCTCTTGAAGAAAAACTGTTTTAGCCAAAGCTGAGTGGTTTCTCACGCAGGAACCTTTCTGTGATCCAGACCATCTTCACCAACTCGTCTGATCAAGAACCTTCTCAACCACGATGACGACAGCAGCAAACGGGATAGAGTTCAAGGACCAGCCTGTCTTCAGGGGAGACACAGGCGAGGTCGCGTGTGACATGTGTGCAGAAAGCCAGAAGTTAATAGCGGTGAGGTCCTGCCTCTTCTGCCTCCGCTCCTTCTGTGAGCACCACCTGAAGAAGCACCAGCAGACGCCCGTGTTCAAGAGCCACATGCTGATCAAACCCACTGAAAACCTGAGCGACAGAGCCTGTGGAGAACATGGACGACCGCTGGAGCTCTACTGCAGACGGGACAAGCGCTGCATCTGCTCCTTGTGTGTGGAGACGTCTGGAGATGTTGTCCCGGTGGAGACCGAGAGACGCAGAAGACAGGTGAGACACCACTGCTGTAATCACGACAGGACCGTTTAGGAGAACGCTGACTGTTGAGGTTGAGCTCGGGACACTGGAATGGTTTCAAATGAAATGGTGTTTCCACAGGCTGAACAGAAGAGAGATATTGAAGAGCTCACCAAGATGATCAATCGTAAGATGGAGAAACAGGAGGATTTTAAGGAGTCCGTCAATAACGCACAGGTATAAGGTTCTTCATCCCTCTTGGACAAAAATGTCGTAAAGTTGAAGAACGGTATTTAACGCTCATAACACTCTGTAGTCTGGACCATAGTTCAGAACTTCAGACCATAGTCTGGACCATAAGACAAACCTAGTTTCTAAAAGAAAAACCATTCTGAACAAAGGCCGTGCTGTCCCAGTGTGTTCAGATCTTCAGCAATCTCTAGGGTTAGAAGGAACGAGCGTGGTGATTAATAACCATGAGAACTTTTTACTATGGAAGCAACACCAGCATCACCATGAGGGTCTCCAACACACTTTCAAAATTCTTTTTAAAAATGATGCAAAATGCACGTTAAATGTTTAGATGAGCGACCGAACCTTTCCTCTACGCAGGAGACAATAGAGCAGCAGCAGAAGGTGATTGCTGAAGTCTTCACTGCTATAAAGAACCTGGTGAGGAGATCAGAGGAACAGCTTCAGGCTCCGCTGCAGAACGGGCAGAATAGCTTGAAAACAGAGATGAAGGAGAAAACTCAGCAGATACAAGAAGAGGTGAAGATGATTGAAGAGCTCATCCTCTCCTTCCACCAGATAAACCAGGAAGACGACGTCCTCTTCATCCAGGTTAGTAACAGTCACGCTGTTGCTTGTTGAGAGATTCAACATGTTCCTCTTCTAGAATTATCCAAGTTTTCCAGACAGTCTCCAGAACGGCTGCACCGCTTCAATAGACACCGACCTGAAGTTTGGCCCAACCACCAACGTCAAGATCTCATTACTGGCTGGAATCAACGCCGAGATGGAGAAACTTTCCCCGGTTGGTGAGTAACTCCACATAGACGTCACTGCAGAGCAGTGAACTTCTTGTAAAGTAAAAACGCTAGATAACAACCTTCAGTGACACGTCTCTCATCTACTCAACAGATCTCAGGAGAGTCAAGAAGTTTTTAGGTACGTTTAGAAGGTTCTTTGGTGGAGTTTGTTGACTCTTTCACCGTTTTTCACCTCACTCTATCCCAGAAAATTTCCACTCTGACCCAAGCCATCCTCATGTCCTCCATTGGCACATCGATAAATCTCCTCCTTGGCCGTCCTCTTGCCCTCTTTCCTGGCAGCTCCATCTCTCCTTCTACTAATATCTTCACTTTACCTTCTCTGCACATGTCCAAACCTTCTCAGTCTGGCCTCTGTAGCTTTGTTAAGTCTTAAGAAAACTAACACAGGTAACGTGAGCTATTCTTCTGATGTATTCTGTCCAACCTCGTCACTCCTAAGGAGAAGCTCAACATCTCCATCTCTTCCTCCTGTCTCTTTCCCAAGAACTCCTGCACCTTCTTCACCTCCTCCTGTAACGTCACTCCTCCACCCTTCTCCTTCTCGTTTAGACTGTATTCTGTCTTTCTACGACTGACTTTGACTTTGAAGCCTCTTCTTTCCTGAGCAAACCACCTTTCTACTCTCCCTGCAATCTTCCAGACGTTCAGTAATTCTTCTCTTTCCCCAGTGAATGAGACTCTGGACACAGAAACAGCTCATCCGGGTCTCCAGGTTTCTCCAGACCGTAAAGCCGTGAGTTACAGAGGAGGAACTCCACAGAAGCCCTGCAGCCCCAAACAGTTTGATCAGGTGTGTGGAGTCCTGGGAGAGCGTGGGATCACGTCCGGAAGAGCCTACTGGGAAGTGGATGTGGGGAATATCGGCGGTTGGGAAGTGGGTGTGGTGAGAGAAGCTTCCAGAAGACAGGGAAAGCTTTCCTTCAAGCCCAGCGAGGGCTACTGGGTGATCGCGCTCTACGGTCGAGAAGTTTACGCGGCTCTTGAAGATCCTCCAGTCCATTTCGGTCCCTCCATCAAACCCAGGAAGCTGGGAGTGTTTGTAGATTACGAGGAAGCTCTGGTCTCCTTCTACGACCTAAAGAGCAAACGTCACGTCTACACCTTCAGCGAGTGCGACTTCAGCGGAGAGATACGTCCCTACTTCAACCCTCATATGAACGCAGAAGGGTTAAATCTGTGCTTACTGCCCGAAACCGTCGGCGCTGAAAGAATGAAGATAGAATTCTAGATGTGGTTGTGTGTGTTTACAGAATGTTCTGTACCTTCATTCACAATACTGAGTCTTATTACTTACTTACTTATTTGAATTGAACTAGTAGTAGTAGTAGTAGTTGTAGATTGTATGTGATGAACTCCTATTAAAAGAGTGAATAAAACAATGAAGTAAATTAGTAACGAAGTAAATCATTATAACACAATAATACGAAATTTTTCAGATCTTCCAGGGTTTTTATTCATATATTTGACTAAAAATGTTTTGCATGTTTTGTTCAGTTTTACCTATAGAATGTAAGCAGCGTTTAGGGAGTAAACGTCTAGTAAACATATATGTGTGTGTGTAATCGTTGTTGTAAAGCTTGAAGTTCACGGGGAGTTTTTCTGTCGTTGATCATGTTAATGATGTTTAATCGCCTGGTTTCTTTTCTCTTGTGGTTTAGCGTGTGAGCGCTCTTGTGGTCGCTCATCGACTCGTGTTTTGCTAAAGTAAAACCTTTTCTGGGTTGGGTTTTGTCGTTTGACTTGTTATTGTGATAAAAAAAAATAAAATCTAACTTAAAATTATGAAACCTGATTTTCAATCGAGAGAGAATGTCGTGTTGACAACACTATTGCTGTAAGTCTGATCTCCACGAGACGTTCCTGGAACCAACTAGAAAATCTGGAATGACTGAATTAATATTTAATATCACAATTGTGTTTAAAACTGAATGGTCTTCATACAAACTGTGTGTTGTAAGCGACTGACACTAAAACAGACCGTAACACAACCTTTATTTAGGCACAACCGTGTCTGTGATTGTAATGTATTGAATGAAGAATTATTATTACTATTATTATTATTATTATTACAACATCAATGTCCTCGGACCAGACATCAGTTGTTGCATCTGTCTGAATGATTATAATTATTATTTGCTATTATATTGTAATAATAATAATAATAATAATAATAATAATAATAATTATTATTAATATTATTATAGTATTATTGTCATTGTTATTACTGTATAATTACTACTATTATTTTTTTTTATTATTATCATTATTATCAATGATGTTGGAGTCATAAAACATAAAAACAATGTAGAAATTAAATTAAATCGAGAGCAACTTCTATTGACTCACTGCTTCACCCTCATGTCCATCCTGTGTGAATGTGTGTGTGTGAAAGTGTGTGTGTGTGTGTGTGTGTGTGTGTGTGTTTATGAGTGTGCGTGTGTGTGTGTGTGTGTTGGAGGGGCAGAAGTGTTACTTGTGTCGTTTCTTCCTGAGCATCTTTACTTCTGCTTCTGGTTGTGAAGAGGTAAGAGAAGTCAGTGGACGTCAAGAAATAATTATAATGATCCATTAATATCAATACTAATAATTGGTTATGTGTTTAGCTTTATTTACCAATTAATTACAAATAACACACGTCACAACTTCATGCTTCTTTTTTAAAATACGTGGCTATTTCTCCTGTTCTCCGGCTCATAAACGCCTGATTGAGACGTTAATCTGATGTTTCTCGTGGTTGTTCTGCGTGTCGTGTTTGATTCTGGTTCTGATGTTGAAGTGA
This sequence comes from Paedocypris sp. Pulau Singkep, assembly GCA_017309775.1. Taxonomy (NCBI): domain Eukaryota; kingdom Metazoa; phylum Chordata; class Actinopteri; order Cypriniformes; genus Paedocypris; species Paedocypris sp. Pulau Singkep. The sequence goes on from MU204353.1 coordinate 991,050, forward strand.
ATGTGAAGCGGACGACGTTGTCGACTACATGCGCGTCACAAATAACTAGACCAGACTTCTGTAGTTTTGACTAAACTCATCAAGACTTAAAGAGGAACAAAACTATAGAAAGAACTATAGAAAGAAGTTTTACATTTGACGTGAAAAAACAACAATGACCAGTAGCTGGACGAAGCGTTTCTGAAGACAGACGATTCTCTCCTCGCACTAACTGACGTGTTTTTCTCTGACTAGATCAACGCAGACAGACATGAAGCTTCTCGTCCTCCTTCTTCTCCTTCCTCTCTTTACTCTGAGTGAAGTTGTCAAAGACTTCAGCAAGTGCAAGAAGTTCTTTTTCAGAGGAAACCCTCCAGTGTTCCCAGTTAAACCAGAAGTCAAGCTGAAGAACATCTGCCAGTGCGTGTACGGTGTGAACAACGAGGCGATCTACACCTTCGCGACTCTGTACAGCACCACACACAGAATCCCCTTCTACTCGGCGTATAACTTCAGCTTGGGGAAGGTGAGAAGACACAAGCAGATCGGGAGATGTGTCCTGAAGAACTGGTACATCGAGCCGCAGGTGCGTAGGTGCGGTTTAGTGATGATGTTTCATTCCAGTTGTTTCGTCCGACTCGCTTCGTTCAATGTATTGAGCGACATTTCTCCATATGTGACACCGCAAAGTCTCGTTAATTTGAGAATTCTGCACTCCAGAATTCTGCATTGTTTTATGTTTGTCTTATATATATTTGTATTCTAAAACCACAGTTTGTGGATTTTATGAAACTAATGATGGGTGTTTTGTCCGATGATTCTTATTTTTTACCCTCCAAGAAATTATGCTTTAACTGTCTTTAGTTTGATTGATTAAAAGTGGCTTTGACAGACTGTCAATCAATCAATCAATCAATGGTGAATTTTATAGGTTTAAACATTCAAACAAGGTTCTTTCTTCCTGTAGCTGGACTTTGACGACACTGAGGACAGATGCATGAGGCTTGGAGACCAAAAGCACAATAAACCTCTGATCAATCAGGCAGTGAACGAGGACTATAAAGAGAGCGGATACGACAGAGGTCACCTGTATCCGGTCTCACACACCTGGACTCATGTCTCCATGCTGTCCACCTTCACCCTGACCAATATTGCTCCACAGGAGAGCTCGTTCAATAAAGAAGCCTGGAATAAACATGAGGGAAAGGTGGCTAAGAAGCTGAAGAACTGTAAAGAAGCGTACGTAGTGACTGGAGTGGTTCCGCACGACGACATTCAAATTAAGAATAGAGTGTTTGTGGCGAGATATTACTGGATGGCGACCTGCTGTTTACAGGACGGTGTTTACTCAAGCCAGGGTTACTACGGGCCAATCAAGAAAGAAAACCCGGAGAAGGGGGAAAAGGAACAAGAAGTGATTGCGGTACCAATCGATGAACTTCAGAATAATCTTACAGACTTATACAAATCAAAGAGCAAAATCATTATTTTTCCACCACGTAATGATGAGAACAATAAGCGTAAGAAAAACGTAAACTGACGCACCTAGGTCGAATAATTTCCCTGTATCGTTGCTTTTGCTTAAAGTTTGCCTTCTTTGTCGTTAGTTTTTCCTGCAGTGTGTGTTTTACTGATTCATATTCAACTCGTTTTGCGTTTGAACTAAACTCACTGCCGCTGGTGTCGAGTCACAGAACTTAAATCCTTCTTAAGCAAATGTATGAACATGTTTTTTGCTCAATACAAGAAAAAGAACAAAATCAACTTGACGAATGGATTTGTAATAACAACTGAACTTTCTCAAGGTGACCGTACAGCATGTGTAGCGTACAAACAAATACAAATCAGAACGTGTGTAATAACCAGAAATGTGTCGTATATTAGCTATTACTAAGTTATTGAGGTTGAGGAATCAGCTTCTGGTTTCTTAAGTTAAGAAGATGATTATGACATATGAAGACACTTTCACCAGGAGTTAATGTAAAGATTTAATTATATATAAATATATATATATATATATATATATATATATTTTTTTTTTTTTTTTTTAACAATTTAAAACAGAAAAGTGCAAATATTAAAAAAGAAAAGTACGTATCTTTAGATTTGTATGTCAGTAGAGAAACAGATGGAAAGAACTTTAACTTTGTAGCAGGATTTCACTACATTTTAAAAAAATACAAATACTTGATGTTTTTCAGTAGGAGTTTACTTTCTGTTTCTCTGAAAAGAAGAACCACAAACGAGAGAAGAGGAACAGAGAGAAATAGAGAAAGAAAGAGAGAGAGAGAGAGAGAGAGAGAGAGAGAGAGAGAGAGAGAGAGAGAGAGAGAATGGAAATCTTCAAGGAAACGAAACTGAAAGACTTTAAACTCTTTAAACCACAGAGGAGACGGAGGAGCAGATCAGCTTCATCTCTGACAGGTAAGAATGCAGATACACATTATACACACTTTATTAATCCAGAAAAAAGATGTTTGACTTCCAAGTTTAACTTTAAATTGTATTTCTGTTACAACACTTATACGGTGTTTACATTTCCAAGACATGGTTAAAATTTTGGTTGTATTCCACTTTTATTGGTTTAATCCAGCGCAGCATTATTTCAGTGATTGCATTTTGCTAGAAAGCTAAGAGTCATTTGTCTAATACGTCTAAAAAAAACAAAACAAAAAAAATATATACAAAATCCGTCGCTTGGTTGGTATTCAAAGCTCATCTATATATCACAGCCGTTCGTTGTGAGTCACAATTTGCATATTCAGATGAACATGTAAACAATCTACCTCGCTTCACTAAACTGAGAAAAAACATTCACTGTAAAGACCATCAGAAACCACTAGAAACCTGCAGAAACCTTGAGAAACCAGCACAAACCAGCAGGAAGCTGCAGAAACTTCACAGAAGCACAACAATCCTCCACCTCCTCAAACTGCTGCAGCTTCATCCACCACAAGAGCTGGTGAAGAGCATCAGTGTCGTGCAGAGCAAGAGCCAGTTCAAAGCCACAAACGTGCAGGCGAAAACATTCACACGCACTTGAGAGAAGTGAAACTACGAAGAACACACACACACACACACACACAGCTATTCACGCTCGGAACACGCTCAAGTCTAAACACCATAATTAGTGATGCACCGAAATTTAAATTCTTGGCCGAAACCGAAAACCGAAAATGAAGAAAGCCTGGCCGAAAATTGAAAACCGAAACTCCGAAAGAAATTATGGCATTTATTGGTAGTGCCTTTGAATTTATTGCTATGATGGTGCACTAACTTTATTAAAATCAAGGCATTGCAATCAATAATGCATAAATTAATAATGAAGTTTCAAAAAATGAATGAAAAAAATGTGCAAACTATGCAAATATTTATTAAGCATATTGCAACACTTAAGAGCATAACATGTAATTAAAACTAAAATGTTTAACTTGGGCCTATATGTGTACTTAAACAATAATATACACGCCTACTGGCCTGCGGAAATGTTGTACAATTAAATGTTCCTCCGTTGAAAATTGCGTTTAAGTTTAAAGTGCAAAAGACACAACACTTTCTCTGCAGGTCTTAATAATAGTATAAACAGGTTTCTACTGAGCTTGTCATCTGACTGACATTTGAGAAAGAGTTGAGACTGTATTTCAATAAGGCCAGTGGATAAAAAATATACATCTTGCAGAAATATACAACCTGTCACATATAAAGTAGCCTAAAACAAAATAGCCCACGTACTAGTATTATTAGAGGTAATTTCTTGCAGGATTTTGAGATGTTTTCTGTTCTGTGTATCTATGGCTGCCTGTATTATTTCTCGCGCGCAACACACGATTTTATTTCTCTATTTATATATCTATTTATCTATGATCTATTATTTCTCTTTTCAACATTCCGCATCTTGCCTTATGTAATTTTGTTGTATATTTTGTCACATTGTATTTTGTATTATAATCAGATATACCGTATTGTACTTAGCGTAATTTGATTAGCACTGTCAAAATTAGTGTGTTAACGCATGCGATAATTTTGAATATTTAACGGGGTTAAAAATAATAATTAATGTAGTTGCAGGGGTTTATTTTTTTCCATTGATGGCCGGCGTTTACTCGACGTGCAATTGATCAGAACAAGGTAGGAGTTTTAGACGGAGAGTTTCACTTTCAAACATTGTCCGATGGATCCCGTACAAAAGATTGGGTTAGGATTATATGTGTACAGTATTTTGCAAAGCTGTGGACTTTTTTTGGAATCCACTTTAAAATGCACATTAAACTTGAAAATGTTTTTTTTATTATTATTGAGATGGATTGTTTGTTCATTTGACATACCTTTCCTCTTTAGGAGATCTCTTTCCAACTGACAGGTTCTTGATGATTTATTGCAAGTATGTTGTTAAAAAAACAAGAAAATCTATTGCTATAATACGTTTTTTAAACAAATGTTTTTTTAGTGTCGTTTACATTAGTTTACATATTACACTTCAATATCCGATATTACAAGCTATGGTTGGGAAAGTGTGATTAATTAGTTTAAAAAAAAAATTAATAATTTGACAGCCTTAATTTTGATTATGGAACAGTATTTTTTTATACTTTGTCTTATTTAGTGTGGACATTTTTATGATTTGGACAATTTCCTTTTGTTTTTTTTTTTATTCAGCATTTTCTGTTTTGCACCAAACAGAGTAGCACTCCCAATTTCACCGTAACCCAGTGATATGACAATAATGACATCTAACGTATTTACGCAAAAATACGTTTTTTTTCCCACAAATCTTTGGCGGTGCTTAAAATCACCGATTTCACAAATGCACGCAAATATAAGCACAAATTTGTCTACGTTTCAAGTGAGGATGAAAATACATTTACTTTTTTATTAGCTCAATATCAGAAATAAAGAAACATTCGTGTCGCTGCGACACTTGTTAGAACAAGAAATGATTAGGTATTATTGAAACCGTCCAGTAAATTAGTGCTAACGGCTGTAAACAAAGTTCAAATGTGTCAGAAAACGGTCAAAAACGAAGAACACAATCAAGTCGATAGCAGGGAACAAATATAATCAAAACGCTCGGTTTGCTGCACAGGGAAAAATAATCCTTTGCATTGATTGTCTTCTGACGGCAACTGATAAAGAAACAGAGAATTCAGGAAGTTGGAGTTCTGACCACTAGAATCGATTTTTCTTCAAGGTTTGTTAAATAAAAGGGGGGGGGGTATTTTAAGAGAAAAATAACGTAAAAATTCTTCTTTTTTTTTTTTTTTTTGAAAATGTATTTTGTGCCTGAAAAATCAGGGGGGTGCTTATATTCGCGTAAATACGGTTTTCTACTGCTCCGGGCTTTGGGCCTGCAACATCTAGTGGACAAGTGTCTAACCAATGGACCACAACTGCTCTGACTGGAGAGACGTTAGACATGATCCAGTTTAGATGGTGAATGTGAGTCCTAATATCAATGTGTTTGGTGTGAAACGGTCCATTTCTCCCCTCAGTTCCACTCGGAGCTGAAGGCTAACGGCTTATCAGAAGAAGCTGCTGCACAATCTGGTCATGAAGGTCCAAACGGTTCAGAACAACAGGAGCGTGAGGAGTGTGTTTCAGGGGTTTATGTGGTCCGTAGTGATGATGCCTTTTCTGGCGGTGAGGTCCTGCCTCAGCCGCCTCCGCTCCTTCTGTGAGCACCACCTGAAGAAGCACCAGCAGACGCCCGTGTCCAAGAGCCACAAGCTGATCAAACCCCCTGCAAGTCTGAGCGACAGAGCCTGTGGAGAACATGGACGACCGCTGGAGCTCTACTGCAGACGGGACAAGCGCTGCATCTGCTCCTTGTGCTTGGAGAAGTCTGGAGATGTTGTCCCGGTGGAGGCCGAGAGACGCAGAAGACAGGTGACACACCAACACTGCAGTCCCATCACACTGACGGAATGATTAGGAAGAAAGCGTCACTTTGAAGCTAATAGTTTTAGTGGTTCTAGAAGGAATATTCACGTTTGATCCCAAGATGATTGTAGATGTAAAAACCAGAACGTTGACCGTTGAGGTCGAGTCTAAGACACAGTGATGAAAAAAAGATGAAAAGAGTAAGTGAAATTCAAGTTTTCACAGGATGAACAGCGGAAAGAAATTGAAGAGCTCACGGAGATGATCAGTCGTGAGAAGGAGAACCTTGAGGATCTTCAGGAGTCCGTCACAAACTCAAAGGTACAACGTTCTGCATTGGTAAAACCTCAAAGAATGCATTGCCAAAGTTGAGACATGAACCTTTGAGCGTGCCTGTGATGGCATCGAGCTTGTCCATGTGAATGACAGAACAAATTTACCAGGACACCCACGTTCCAACTCTCACCTACGGTCAAGAGCTTTGGATCATGACTGAAAGATCTCAGATACAAGCAGTTGAAAATAGTTTCCTTTAAGTGTGGAAATGTGCTCCATGAGATAGTGTGAGGACAACCTGGACGAATTTGAAGTAGAGCCGCTTCTCCACAATGAGGAGTCAGCTGAGGTGGCATGCACATCTTGAATGCCCACAGAACACCTCCAGGGAAGATGCTCCAGACATCTCACTGGAAGGGGTCTAAGAGAAAGACTCAAGACAGGTCGGAGAGACGATGTGTGAAGGCTGTGTGCCTCCAGAACAGGGGATGAGGGAGAGAAGATGGAGCGATGGAGAGATCAAATAGTTTATGTCCCGTAAATGTTGATGAGCAACATCTCCTTTGTGCAGGAGACATTAAAGCAGCAGCAGAAGGAGATTGCTGAAGTCTTCACTGCTATAAGGAACCTGGTGAAGAGATCAGAGGAAGAGCTTCTGGCTCCGCTGCAGTACGGACATCAATGCTTGAAAACAGAGATGAAGGAGAAAACTCAGCAGACCCAAAAAGAGATCCAGATGATTGAAGAGCTCATCCTCTCCTTCCAAGAGATAAACCAGGAAGACGATGTCCTCTTCATCCAGGTCAGAAACAGTCACGCTGTCGCTTCTCAACTAATTCACCATGTTCCTCTTCTAGAATTATCCACGTTTGCCAGACAGTCTCCAAAACGGCTGCAACTCTTTAATAGACACCGACCTGAAGTTTGGCCCAACGACCAACATCAAGATCTCATTACTGGCTGGAATCAACACCGAGATGGAGAAACTTTCCCCGGTTGGTGAGTAACTCCACATAGACGTCACTGCAGAGCAGTTCTCACAGTCAATCACACATCGAGAAAGTAATTACACTAAATAAGAACCTTGAGTAACTCAGCACATGTCTATCATCTCACTCGACAGATCTCAGGAGAGTCAAGAAGTTTTTAGGTACGTTTAGAGAGTTTCTTTGGTGAAATCTTCCAGACGTTCAGTAATTCTTCTCTTTCCCCAGTGGATGAGACTCTAGACACAGAAACAGCTCATCCGGGTCTCCAGGTTTCTCCAGACCAAACTCCACAGAAGCCCTGCAGCCCCAAACAGTTTGATCAGGTGTGTGGAGTCCTGGGAGAGCGTGGGATCACGTCCGGAAGAGCCTACTGGGAAGTGGATGTGAGGAAAAACGGCGGTTGGGAAGTGGGTGTGGTGAGAGAAGCTTCCAGAAGACAGGGAAAGCTTTCCTTCAAGCCCAGCGAGGGCTACTGGGTGATCGCGCTCTACGGCCGAGAAGTTTACGCCGCTTTTGAAGATCCTCCAGTCCATTTCTGTCCCGTCACTAAACCCAGGAAGCTGGGAGTGTTTGTAGATTACAAGGAAGCTCTGGTCTCCTTCTACGACCCTGAGGCCAAACGTCACGTCTACACCTTCAGCGAGTGCGACTTCAAAGGAGAGATACGTCCCTACTTCAACCCTCATTAAAGGAATATTGGGATAAATCTGTTAACTAGCAATCGGCAGGGAAATCAGAAAAGGTCTTGTTTTAAAATACAATAACTTCCTTGCTTGTGCCATTTGTTACCTGCCGTTAGATGAATGCCACAATAAATGTGTAGGACAGGTACAAAAAAAAAAATAAAAAATACAAATCAGTTCTAAACAAATTCCGTTTTAAAACTGTTTTCCAAGTGATTGACATAAAAAGTGTTCGGTCAGCAGAAAGACTCTGAAAAGCTCAGCTGCATGTGTGTTTGAAAGACCCTGAACTCTCAACACTAAACACACTGCTAAAAAAAAAACCTCAATACGCGTTTGTTCAAAAAAAGCAAGGTAAGTTCTCTTACTTTCTGTTCCTCCGAGTCGCTGCAGCTTCATGGAACGCCCGACAACCTGCGGAGCAAAACCAGAAGAAAACTTAACACAAACTCCTGCATGAGGGTGAGAAGAAACGTCCTAAAATAAACACAGTTGTGCTAAGCTAAGCTAAGCATCTGAGAGTTCACGTTAGCTTTTGGTTTCATCCTGAAGCTTCACAATTTTGGGCTGTTGCATGAACATGTGGGCGAAATTTTGGAGTGGTCGGCTCCAGAACAAAAGACGAGCTGCTGCTCAGCCAGTCGTGGTCCAGAATGTCCGTGGTAGTGAAGGACTGGTTCTTTAAAGCAAACGGCCAGGAAAGCCGCTCCAGGATGTGCTTGCAGTGAGCAGACACGTCCTGACGTCTGGCTTCAGGCCCCTCCACCAGCAGGTCTTCCAGGACCTGGCCCATGCAGTACAGGTCATACTGGACGTCGTCCTTCACCGCGGGGCTGGACCACGACAGGCCGCTCCCGAACTGAACGCTGAGGGAGAAGTCTGTGAGCTTGACGTTGAGCTGCTGGTCCAGGAGGACGCTGCTCTTGCTGATGAGTCCGTGCGTGATCCTCACCGTGTGGTGCATGTGGTGGACGGCGAGCGTCAGCTGACGGAACAGCGGCCGGGCCTCGACCTCGCCCAGCGGCCCCGCCCTCTGCAGGTGGAGGAGGAGCGTGTTCAGGTAGGGGGTGACCACGCCCACCTCGCGCGCGCTCTCGTAGAAGCCCTGCAGCTGGATGATGTGCTGGTGCTGGAGGAGCGACAGGCTGCGGATCTCGCTGTGGAGGAGCGCGTTCACCTCGGAGTCTTTGGGCAGAACCTTCAGCACCACCGCGCGCTCGTACGCGCCTGACGTGGCTAAGTAGATCTTTCTGCATGAGCGTTTCGCCAGGGTTTTAATCGGCGTGAATCCCCACTCTTCCAGTGACTTTGACACGTGCATGTTGACAGCTGTTAGTCAAACTCAGAGGTCGGGTTATTTATTTATTTATTTATTTTTTGTTGGGAACTGAAGGCGCGAGGTGCGGGAGCGCGTTATTATAAGGTGCACTGGCGCCGGTGTAATGGAACTTCCGCGTGCGGTCACGTGACTTGAGTCTGTCACGTGACGCGCGCGACACTGGACTTGAGACGGTTTTTTTCAAGCGACGAATTATTGACCTTATTTATGGAAGACCGTTTCCGCCGCTAAAAGAAAAAGAAAAAAAGTATTCTGACTTTTTATCTCAGAATTCTGACTTTTTATCTCAAAATTACGAGTTGTTAAGTCAAAATTATGTCTTGTTATCTCAGAATTCAGAGTTATTAAAATCAGAATTGTGAGATAAAAAGTCAGAATCCTGACTTAACTCGAATTCTGAGATTAAAAGTTTTAATTGGACTTAAATTCTGACTTTTTATCTCAGTATCTCGAGTTATTAAGTCAAAATTCCTACTTTTTATCTCAGAGCCGAGATAAGTCAGAAATCTGAGAAAAAAAAAAAAGTCAGAATTCTCAAAACTTTTTTTTTTCAGTGGCGGAAACGAGCTTTTATACACCTAATAATAATAATAATAATAATTGAACCTTTATTAGTCCCTCAGTGGGGAAATTTTTTTTCTCTGCATTTAACCCATCCGATCAGACAAGAACTCGGATTCAATTAAGTAATTAAATAAAATAAGCGACGAATGTTTTAAGACTAATGATAAACGGAAAATTCAGTGGATCGCCATGGTAAACTACATGGTAATGACCAGCAAATAATCAAACCAAAATGAATGAATATCATTCGTTACACGTGTTAGTGTAAATACACAGGGGAAAAAAACTGCTGGGAATATCTGCATTTTATTCTAAAAGGAAAATTCTTCAATACCAAGCATATTTTAACCATTCCGAGTGGCCGCACTTGTAAAATCCAGTTGCTGTATATATATTTAATACAAAAATACCTCAAATCATTAGAGCTTTATGATGAAATACTAAAACAACTCGGTGTTACGCAGTGTGTGGACATTTGAAGCTTTTTTGAGTTGCTGTTCTTGTCCTTACATTAATTATGCATGACAGCTCCGCAGCATGAATATTTGATTAGTCATCATTTATTTATTCTTGGATATATACGTTTGTACGTAAAAAACCAGATGTATATTCCTTGTGACTTTAGTGTCATGCCGACAGGGGAAAAAATAAACGTCCATGTGAAACGTTTTTTCAGGGTTTTTGTTTCTGAATTGCCGACAAACCGTTTTGTTTTTTTACTGAACTGACTGACTCTATTCATCCAATGCAAAATGTTCTTTATCGCCAAAGTTCAAGTTCAGAGTAAGCCACCTTTCACAGTAGTAACTAAACTGATACAGTACATATTAGTAAAATAATCCCTCTGATCAATTTGCTCCTCAAGCGTTCCTCATCTTTGTCTCATCTAGTATTTTTGGATTTTAAGACGATGTTAAACCAGACGCCGGGCTCAGCACTGTTTGGTGTGCGGCATCTCCTGCACGGAGCAGATGGCCATGGTGTCGGAGGCTTTATCGCAGCAGTACAAGTAGAAAAACGGGAAGAGTTTCTCCCGGAACGAGTCCATGAACGTATAGAGGTGACTTTTATTCTGTACGTCGTAGAACGACACCTGTCCTTCCTCGTAGTCCAGGAAGACTCCGACTCTCCTCAGCTTGGGCTGGATGGAGAGCAGCAGGGGCGGTGAGGAAGAGGCTCGGTACTCCTGACCTTTCTTCATGGCCAGGGCCCAGTATCCATGAGCCGTGCTGACGGAGATCTTGCCCTTCCGCTTGACCGACGCCCGGGCCACGCCCAGGTACCAGTCGTCCTTCTCGCCCACCTGGACCTCCCAGTATCTGCGTCCGGAGGAGAAGCCCTGCCTGGCGAAGGCGATGACCACGGTGTCGAAGCGCAGGGGCGTGTCCTCCAGGTCCTGCCACACCCCCAGGTGACGCATCTGATGGCGGTCCTCAGACAGCTGCAGCCAGGGGTTGGCCGTGTCCGGGTCAAAGGTGACGTCCACTTCACAGGAAGGACACAATCAAACCATAGCTTGACCTCGAGGTGTGACGTATGGTGTAAGTGTGGATTACCTGAGTACTTCTGCACCCTCCTCAGCTCTGCTCATGACCACGCAAAGAGGGAAGAGAATTGTGGTGTTAAAATCAGAAATTCCGTCTTTTTTGACGAAATTTTTTTTGTCGTTTAACGATAGATTTTCATGTGAAATTTCTCATTTGCCCTCTATCTAGTCACCCAACCATCAGAAATAACAAAACATTTATTTACTGTATATATTACATATAATATCAAGCCATTGCAATAGTATTTTTTTACTAACAAATATTGATTTATACATAATACATTATTAAATAATACTGGCAATTAATAAATAAAACATAATTAAAATTAAAAGTCAATTATAAAAAAAATAATAATAAAAAAACGAAAAGTAAATAAACAAAAACATTAATGCTTTGTCATTTCCATTCAAAAGTAGACAGGCTGAGTCAGCGGAGGGGTGTGGCCCCGGGGCCTGACAATGACCAAATATGGTCTGTGTGGACTGATAGATTCTAGAACAGGTGTGGGCAAACTAAAGCCCGTTAAGTCAGATTTTATTTTTTTTTCCCAAAGTCTGATATTTTGTTGTAAATTGTTTTATTTCTACATCTGTTGTTGTAAATCTTATTTTCATTTGGATTATAAGCACATATATGTGTATATATATATATATATATATATATATATATATATATATATATATATATATAT
>MU204353.1:1027226-1052307 GCA_017309775.1 Paedocypris sp. Pulau Singkep
AGTGAGTGAGAGACAGAGAGATAAATAGCAGAGTGAGAGAGAGAAAAGACAGAAAGAGAGAGAGAGACAGAGATAGAGAAAAAAGGAGAAAGAAAGAGTGAATAGACAGAGAGAAAGTGTGAGAGAGAAAGTAGAGAGGTAGAAACAGTGAGTGAGACAGAGAGAGAGATAGATAAAGAGAGTGAGTGAGAGACAGAGAAAGATAGAAAGAGATTTAAAAAGGCAGAAAGAGAGAGAAAGAGAAAAGGGCAGGAGGAGAGAGAGACAGAGAAAGAGAGAGAAAGGGCAGACAGAAAGAGAGAGAGAGAGAGAGAGAGACAGAGAGAGAAGGTCAGACAAACATTGGCAAATGACTGGGAGCGCCCGGCGTTTGTTTGAGCTCAGAGGAACAAACTCTCACAAGTGCTGCTGTCGCCAATAAAGCTGTTGCTCCTGCAGAACATTTCACATTCCGTCAATAACCCGATTACCCCCCCCCCTTGCCCTGCCCCGCCCGCCTGCCTGTCCCCCCACAGAGAGCGAGAGAACAATACATCACCCGCAGCATCACTTACTCTCCACCAGAAGAGGAACCGAGTGAGCAGTGTAAAGCTGATGATCAATTCAAGATATAGAGATGATGAGGAGAGAAAAAGATAAGCGTGATGATGATGAGGAGGAGAGAAGAAGATAAGCGTGATGATGATGAGGAGAGAAGAAGATCAGTGTGATGATGAGGAGGAGGAGAGAAGAAGATAAGCGTGATGATGATGATGAGAAGAGAAGAAGATCAGTGTGATGATGATGAGGAGAGAAGATAAGCGTGATGATGATGAGGAGGAGAGAAGAAGATAAGCATGATGATGATGAGAGAAGATCAGCGTGATGATGATGATGATGAGAGAAAAAGATAAGTGTGATGATGATGAGGAGGAGATAAGAAGATCAGTGTGATGATGAGGAGAGAAGAAGATAAGCGTAATGATGATGAGGAGAGAAGATCAGCGTGATGATGATGACGAGGAGAGAAAAAGATAAGTGTGATGATGATGAGGAGGAGATAAGAAGATCAGTGTGATGATGAGGAGGAGAGAAGAAGATAAGCGTAATGATGATGAGGAGAGAAGATCAGCGTGATGATGATGACGAGGAGAGAAAAAGATAAGTGTGATGATGATGAGGAGAGACGAAGATAAGCGTGATGATGATGAGAGAAGATCGGCGTGATGATGATGATAAGAGAAGATCAGTGTGATGATGATGAGGAGGAGGAGAAAAGAAGATAAGCGTGATGATGATGAGGAGAGAAGATAAGCGTGATGATGATGAGGAGAGAAGATAAGCGTGATGATGATGATGAGGAGGAGCGAAGAAGATAAGCGTGATGATGAGGAAGAAGATGATCAGCGTGATGATGATGAATTCGAAGCGAAGACAAGCGTGATGACGATGAGAAAAGAAGATAAGCGTGATGATGAGGAGAGAAGATAAGCCTGATGATGATGATGAGGAGCGAAGAAAATAAGCGTGATGATGATGAAGAGAGAAGAAGATAAGCGTGATGATGATGATGAGGAGAGAAGAAGATAAGCGTGATGATGAGGAGAGAAGATAAGCCTGATGATGATGATGAGGAGCGAAGAAGATAAGCGTGATGATGATGATGAGGAAGAAGATGATCAGCGTGATGATGATGAATTCGAAGCGAAGACAAGCGTGATGACGATGAGAAAAGAAGATAAGCGTGATGATGATGAGGAGAGAAGATAAGCCTGATGATGATGATGATGATGAGGAGCGAAGAAAATAAGCGTGATGATGATGAGGAGAGAAGAAGATAAGCGTGATGATGATGAGGAGAGAAGAAGATAAGCGTGATGATGATGAGGAGAGAAGAAGATACGCGTGATGATGATGAGGAGAGAAAAGAAGCTCAGTGTCTTCCAGAATCTCCGGGAGAAGAACACGGGGAGTGAGTCAGTTCTGCTGCAGCTGCTGGGGGAGAGACGGGGGGCTATAAACCCCTCTAATGCCTTTCTTTTCTTCATCCACCTGTCTCTGCTTCCCCCAGAGGAGCTGGAGTGGATTCTGCTCCTCTCTCCCTTACTTAAGGAGGAGAATCGAGACATCTGTGTTTGGGGTGAAAAGCGAGATGAAGTGCAGGCTCAAAGCTCTGGAGATGGAGGAGGGAGTCGCAAGGTCAGACGGTGTGAGAGAAGAGACGAGAATAAAGAAATGCAACCCACGCAATTAGCGCCTTCGCACCATGTTCCATTCACTCTCTCTCTCTCTCTCTCACTCGTCCTTTACATTTAGTCCCGCTGTGTTCTTCTGTAATGAAAATCTGTCTAGTTTTATCCCTCAAGAGCCGCAGCTGAACAGGTGAAATGAGGGAGGTTAGGGAGAAAGTGAGGGACAGAGAGAGAGAGAGAGAGAGAGAGAGAGAGAGAGAGAGAGAGAGAGAGATGCCTGTGAGACAGAGACAGATTGCAGCATTTAAGTGCCGCCCCAGGGGGCTGTGTAAGTTTAGCGGGGAGGGGAGGGGCTGACGAAAAGAAAGAGAGGTAGAGGAAAATGAATTGAGAAAGAGGAGCATATAGGGAAAGAGAGGGTGAAGAGAAACACAGAGTGAAAGAGACAGAGTCAGGTAGAGAGAGACTGACATGCAGAATGAGATACATAGATAGACAGACAGACAGATAGATAGACAGACAGATAGATGTAAATGGATAGAGTAAAAAAGACAGATGAATGAATGGATGGATAGAGATGTAAATGGAGAGAGTAAAAAGACAGATGTAAATGGAGAGAGTAAAAGAAAGATATATAGATAAAAAGATAGAGACAGAGATACATGAATATATGGATAGACATATGTAAATAGAGGATAAAAAGACGGACAAATTATTAGATAGATAAATAGATAGATAGATAGATAGATAGATGAGCTTTATCAATCCCAGGGGGAAAGTCAGATTCAAATTCATAGAAGGACAGTAAGAGGAAGAGTGAAAGAGAGAGAGCGAGCGAGAGAGAGAGAGAGACAAACCGACTTGCAGAACGGGGCATTCAGGCGGAGGGAGGGAGAGAAAAATAGAGACTGAGGGCAATGTTATTGATGTAAATTATTGTTGAGTGTGTGTGTGTGTGTGTGTGTGTATATAACATACAGTAAGTGTGAGCATAAAATAAATGTTTGTTCAAAAATAAAAAAAGAAAGAACGAAAGAAAAAAGAGAGCCATTGTTTGTCACTGAGCTTGTTCAGGGTCAGCGCTCCGCTGCTGTGTTGGAATTATTCTCTTCTGCTTTTACACGCTGCTCGTCTTACACAACACAGATAGACTTACACACTGCATCACATACACCTCAGCCGTCTAAAACGTGCCCGGCTCTCAGAAATAGCCCCGAGAATGTCACACGGACATGTGAGGAACGCTCGGCACCGGACACAGGTGGACATCACCAACCATTCCTGGAGGAAACAGGTGGATCAGCATCACTCACCGAGGACAAGATGAGAAGAACAGCCACAATCACACGCTACACTTTGCAATTATTTGAATACAAACAAACGAGTTGGGAATCCTTGTGTCGTTTCTGTCTTTTGTCGCTTCTTGTCCTACAAAGCAAATCTCAGTTAAATTCATATTGAGAGACTCAGGTACTCAAGGACAAGCTCAACTGGGCAATTCAACCAAGTTTGGGGCTTTTTCCTCCGACAGTGGGACAAATCATCTGTGTAACCCGCTTGACCAATTGGGAGAAAATCTGAGGAAAATATAACAATGTAAGACAATATTTCGGCAGCTGAACATTTATTATTTAGCATTTTTTTTGTGTGTGTTGGTCTGGTCAGAGTGTTGTCTGTATGTGTACTGTTTCTTAAAATCTAAAAATTATCGTAAAATAAAACATGGGGGGGGGGGGGCAAAAATGTGCAATTGAAATTACAATTCGCAACGTGCCACTGCGATCCGCGAATAAAGTGGCGAATTATGTTCGCCCTGTTGCTGAGCTGATAAACTATTCAAGTGATTCCAATAATAACACTAAATTATTCCTTTATTCCACAAAACATTTGAGGGGAGGGTGAGGAGAGGGGGGGGGGTTATCGAGCAAACGGACAACTTTTCCCCGCTGCCTCAGGACGTCTTCCGTCTCCGTCGAATGCGTCACAAAGTTGAAACGCAAACAAGTTCAGGTTAAACTCGTTTGCGCGTCTCCGGCATCCGGATCCGCGAAGTAGCGTCGAGTTTCCTCGGCTGAGGCGAGAGATGCGCGCGTCGACGCTTCTGAGGGGATTTCGCGCGCTTTACGGATGCGGATGTTGGGGGTGGGGAGGGAGACGCATCAAACGCTAAAACACGTCAAAGTGCAACAACGCGCGTCGGAATCCGGTGCGGTGTCCACGCTAAACCAACGCGCTCATCGCAACAATCCCCGCGCGCGATTTTGCCGCACTTTTTTTTTTCTTCGCGTGGACGTGTTTTATTTTTTTCCCCCGTTCACCTGCAGCGCGGCGTGACGCCCCTCACTCACCTCGCTCATCTTGACACAGTGCGGCGGACGAGGTGGCGTCTCTCCTGGGGACGGATGCGTGAGGCGAGACCCGAGGCGCGGAGGAAATCCAGCGGCTTGACAGAGACGCGACGCGGCGCGAGCGGAGGGAAGCAGTGCGGCTGTGCGCGCGTGTGCGTGTGCGTGCGTGCGCGTGCGCTCCCCTCCACCTCACCCCTCCTCCTCCTCCTCCTCATCCTCATCCTCCTCTCGCCCACTCACGCGCGATTCCACCTCGCCGCTGAAATAGACGCGTTAGAAATTAAAAAAAGACATTGAAATGTTTTGCAAAGCGTGTAGGTGGAAACACCCCCGGACGCTTGAAATACACCACCGGAAGTGCGCTCGCATTCGATCGATTTATCGTTTTCAAGTAGTACTTGGGAAATGTGTTTTTTTTTTTTTGTGCCCCGTTTGGGTGAACATCACTGGTATATTTCGAAAAATGCAACGATTTCCAGTCTCTCAGAAACAAACAAGTCGTTCAGTTCCGAAAAGGCTTTAGTTTAAGAAAACAAAGAGCGGGTTTTAACTGCTACAAATCGCTTGTCTTGTCCGAACGTTTGAAAGGCCGATCGCGCCCCCGTGTGGCGTGTCGATGAACGGCAGCTAAAAGCCCAGATGTGCACAGCAGTGGATCACTATAGATTGAGTCCAGTCATTCTAACGACCATCCGACGATTATTCGACCCGTTTTCAAAGTTTAAAAATACTTAAGAATATTGTTTTCACTTTGAAACAACTTCTGCTTGGCTTATTTGGTGTAATCATCATATAAAAATGCAATGATTCAGTTCACAGTTTTGTAACACTACGCTACATGTTTATGTTTTTTGTGTTTATATTGTTTTCACTTTGAAACTTCTCCTGCTTAGTTATGTGTGTAATCTACATATACACAAAATGTATAATCTACATATAAATCAGGGCGACTCCAAATCCGATTTGTGCCGGAGCGCAAACATTCCGATAAAATATTCCAGAATATTAGCGATAAATTCCGATAAAAGAGAAGAGAAACAAAGCCATGCAGAAAGAGGCTAGTAATGACTGTGATGGGCTGAATTTCACAGCATGAACTGTAATAAATGTCTCAAGCTCAGAAGTTTCCAGCCATAAGAACCGGTCCAAAGCACACGGGGACGTGAAGCATCCTCAGGCCGGTTGTGAAGATCTCCAAGCGTGAGACCAGGAAGCAACAACAAGCATCGAAAACCCAAACCAGCAGCATCGCCAACCAATCAAGTGAAGACGTTTCCAACTTTCCGAAAGCTCTTCTTAAACAAAAATTCTTGAAGGCCGACAAGCGCAGAACCGCGTGGAGAGCCGCACTGCTGAGATGATCGCACAATCCACACACAGACCAGAAAGTGAGCACACGGACTTCTGTGGGCTCTACAGAACCAGCACGATCTCATCAGTGGAGAAAGAGGCGAACAGAAAGTGTGCAACTCACGTAAAGATATTCACCTTTGAACTTTGGGTTCTTCCTGTGTAGTGGAGACTCGCACGTATTTCATGTCCACTTCTCGGTCTGTAAAGTGAAGAATATAAGACTCAGGACCATCACTTCACCACCCTCCTTTAGTAGAAGATCTGACCTTCTCAGCAGATTCTGGCTGCTCCGTGCGGAAGGAGTTGTGGATCAGACTTGACGTGTATTTCATTTGCTCTTTATCAGTGTGAAGATCTTCAGACTTCATCTACGGGCCATCAGGCTTCAGGCCACCTGACACTCCATCATCATCTACTGAGGCATCTCAGACTACATCTCCCACAATCCCCCTCTTCCAACACTCCATGTGGTTTCTAATTGCCTTTCTTCTCAAATCAGATACTTGACCAATAAGGAGGCGTGGCTAAGAGGTGCTTTGTGGGAGATGTAGTCCCAGGTGAAGACTCTCAACACCTGAAGACGAATCCAAGCGCATCGCGAGAAACAAAAGAAGAACAGACGCGGCAGATGTTTGTCGTTTATTTTATTGAATCTTCTCTATTTTTTTTGTTCCTCAATCCACAGTTTCATATGAGTCACTACTATGTTAGACGGTCTTCCTCTGCCATCATCAGCAGTCGGCTACGGAGAAGATCAGACCCGCAGCGTCCCTCATCAGCACGGCGTGGGAACAGTTCACAGTGTTTGAGAGGAAACCATGATGAAGCGATGAAGATCCGCTGCGGGTCCGAGCTCTCGGAGACACACAACATCTCTACCTCTACCTGTACAACATTCAAGAGAACCTCACATCGGCACGGCGTTTTTTTAAAAACTTTTTTCCTCGTAGCTTAGAGCTTCTTGATTTTTTTTTTTCCCCGTGAAACGAACCGAACAATGACGATAATAATAATAACGATGAGCAGAACTTGGTTTCACCTTAAACGAGTTCTCAGAAGGCCTCGGATGTAGAAACAAAACGCACGCGGCTCAGAGAAGAAGAAGAAGAAGAAGGAGAAGAAGAGACGCACAGTGGGACAGAAGGGGGCGCTAAGTGCTTTCGGTGAGCTTGCAGAAGACTCCAGGAAGTGCTAAGGACGGAAGGCACAGCGGCTGGAACGTCGGGATCCAATCAGGACGCTCATCTGATGAGCCAATCAGAGCCAGGCTAGATTGCGAGTCCCAGTGATTGTTTTCTCGATGGACGCTGATGCGGAATTGCTTGAGACTGAAACGATTCGCTACGGACGAGAGTCGGCGGAGGAAAGAAAGTTTGCACAGTGCTCACGAGACATTCCCAAACAGTTGTTCGGAATTATTATAACACTAATATTCCTCCTTCCTCGTCTCTGTCAATACTTTTCTCTTTTCTTTTTTTTTTTTCTCGTCTCCCCCTCTCCATCTTTACAAAAGCTACATATGCTCTACTGGGATGTCTAGACTTGTTAGTGTTGGGTTTGTTTTTTCTTGCGTTTTCGTCTTTTTTGTCCGATATATATATACTGTATATATATATATATATATATATATATATATAAAAGTTTACGAATGTCTATAAAATCACACCGGAACGTCTGAGCACGTTCCGATTGGTTGTGGATCTGTGATGACATGAGTTCAGACGGCCACACACACGTCCACCGCACGGTCACCACACGCTACGCTCTAGCACGACTACGCATAAATACTGTATATAGATCTACGGCAACGCTATCCCTGCGCCGCGAGTCTCCTCAACATCCACAGGCACTGGGAGAAAGAGCGCAGAACATCTGCTGAAGACCAGTGGCACCTGACTGGCAGTGTAGAAGGTTCTGGAGTTCTCCGGTTCCTCTGGCTCTCCAGACTGACATTCCCAGCTTGTTCCGAGACCAGAGAGACGGTCACACAACTTGGCGATCGGACATTGAGACGAGGGGAACGGCCCCGAGAAAGGCAGACGTAGACGCGCGTAACACTGAAGGAATCTCTGCGGAGAGTCTGCGGAGGGCGAAGGCCGGGAACCGCACAAACTTGGTCTGATGGATTGCGGACAACTGGAACCAGCTAGTTCCCAACGATGGCCTGCTCCTCCTTGAGAGGCTCATCTGCTGCGAGGTCCGGAGAAACCGACTGATCATCGTCCATCGCGTCCAGATCTTCGTCCTCATCCAGGTCCTCGATCTTCTCTGGAGCCGTGAAGCCTCCCAGAGGTGGAGGAGAAAGGTCACGCTCAGCCTCGGGACTCACGCCGTTCTCCACGTTGGATCCAGACGAGGTCCAGTAATCAGGAGACGCTCCTCCTTCCTCCACGCCCAGGAACTTCCACAGGGACACGGGGTCGGAGGCGGAGCGCTTTGAAGACCCGCCCCTCTTGCGCCGGGACTTGCTGGTGTGGTTGACCTGGATGTGCATGGCCATCAGCTCCACGGAGGAGGTGCGGAAGGGGCAGAAGACGCACTGGTTGAGGACGTCTCTGGCCTGTCCGCCCTCAGCAAAGCTCTCCTCGAGCGAGGGGCGGCGCGAGAGGTCCAGAGGTTCTCCGCTGGAGGAGGTCCCGTCCTGGCATCCGTTGGCTGAGACCATGCGGCTGGTGGTGAGCGGTTTCCTGCGGGACACCTTGGGGACTTTGGGGAACGGAGCCTCCCCGATCCAACCGGCGTCCTGAGCAGCGGGGAAGAGCGTTCCCATCATTCCCGAGTTGGCCTCTCTCTGACGCTGGGATCCTGAGGAGCCGCGCTTGTCTGAAGGACCTGCCGTCCAGGGCTGATTGTGCTGAGGCTCTCCTGAAGCCCTCACCAGGGACTGGGACAGGGAGGGGAGTCTGCGCTGCTTCTTCACCCCGTCCCGAGAAGAACCCGTGGAGGAGAGGAGGCCGGGGGACGGGGAGCTGGGAGAAGACGCCATGGCGTTCCTCTGCTCGCGGTGATGGCGCTGAAGATGGTACTTCAGAGATCCTGATTGGGTGCCAGCGTAGTCACAGTGGGGGCATTTGTAAGGTCTCTCACCTGGAACGAGGAGAGGAGAGGAGAGGAGGGATGGTTAGGAGCAGGAGAACGTGTTGTGTGTGTGAACGCTGCAGTTCCAGGCGCTGGCAGACAGAGGGCAGTGCCCATCACCACATCAGCTGAGCCTTTCTGCTAAATTAGGGCATTCCAGCTCTCATCAAGCACCAGCCGCATTATTTGTGTGTGTGTGTGTGTGTGTGTGTGTGTGTGTGTTTGTGTGTGTGTAGAAGACATTTTGTGGAAGAACCTGACGAGCACAGAATGGTTTCAATCAAGCCGAATCCAACAAATGTCTGACTAAGAAACGGTTTGAATGGATGTAGGTAGCAAATACAAATCGATACAAAATGTTACATTGATACCAAATGTTTTATGATTAATTACAATGTCACGTTTGATGCTCTTGTTACATAAGGATAACCACATACTGCTATCAGAATTTCTGAGCTATTGTAATAATATATATTATATATATAAA
Source organism: Paedocypris sp. Pulau Singkep (assembly GCA_017309775.1). Classification (NCBI taxonomy): domain Eukaryota; kingdom Metazoa; phylum Chordata; class Actinopteri; order Cypriniformes; genus Paedocypris; species Paedocypris sp. Pulau Singkep. The sequence goes on from MU204353.1 coordinate 1,036,664, forward strand.
TGTTATGGTCAGCCAGAAATTCTGTAATAAAAAAATGAATGAAATTAACTGAATGAAAATGCCTTATTTGTCCCACAGTGGGAAAATTTTATACAATTTAATTGAAAAAAGGCCATATATATATATATATATATATATATATATATATATATATTATTTAACCAACTATGCATAAATTAACAAACATAAATAAAACTGCACACACTATATATATACACGTATATAGTCACACACATATGGTCACACACACCATACCTATAACATACAGTATTTTATATAATATATATAACATAATATAAATAAGTGAAAATACTTACATCTTAAAAAACTACATTTGTATATAAAATGAAGCAAATCTAAGTAATAAATATTTTAAAATAACTGCTAAGTTTTTGGATATATATATTTCTAAATAAATATTTCAAAGGAATTTTATACTATGTATTACAGCTATTTTGATTCGTCTTTTGTTCAATTTGGAAATCCTTTTATAGATAATTAAAGAGGCATATCTACATGTCTCCTGTAACGCGGCCAATGTTTAATTCCTTTTTTAAATCATCTTTACCTGTGTGTACCCGAAGATGCACTTTGAGGTGATGGGACGAGCGGAAAGCTTTCCCACAGTACGGACAATCCTTCATCCCTGTTCCTCGAACACGTTCCCTCGGAGAGGAAGACGCCGACTGAGCGCGAAGACCGTTCTGACCTGAAGGACAGCAGATATTTTAACACCCGCTTCTTGCCAATAATAACTCCCTAATATATAGAATCAGATTAGCGCCAAAAATATCAAACGTACCGTTTCAAAAAGAACGAACAATTATGCAATTATGTTTGTCTTTTTATTTATTTTTTAAATTCTCACCAGCCAATCAGAGTAAGGGTTCTGGCCCACGTGAGACTTGAGCCAGAAGTTCAAATGGAAAAAAAAAAAAAAAAACAATGTACAAAAAATTTGAAGCGAAAAAAAAAAAGTTTAAAACAAAAACGTGAAAATTGCGAGCAGAAAATAAAAAAACAAACATAAATGCAGGCGAAAAATAAACCAACAAACGTAAATGTGAAGCATTTTTACGTTTTGAAATGTGAAATAAATTTACGTTTGATATTTTTGCCACTAATCTGATTCCATATTAATCACTGCGGCCCACTACCACTCATGAGCAGTATTACTGTCACTGATAAACTACAGACAATAACAAGTTTGTCCAAAATGACAAATATCGGTGATTTAAACTAAACTAAAACACTGCTCAACAATTTTATAATTTGATTTGGTGTCTGTGCGTTATAATAATAATAATAATACATTATAATGCTAAGTTATTAAGCAGGAGTCTCACATGTAGAGTTGAAAAAGTTTTTGTATACTTGTATCTTTATTGTATTTATATATTGTATAATACTTTTTTTCAACCCTTCTATTAGGTCCAGTGTTAAAAGTTTAAAAATAAAAAAAAATTATTTAAAATATTCTTCCACATTTTGAACTTCTCCTGTTTGTTTTAGTTAGTGTAATCTACATAGAAACATAATATGATTCAGTTGACACATTTGTAACACCCGCTACATTTTTGTGTTACAAAGATAATGTTCTGATCACGTTGACCCTTCAGACAAAATAGAAGCTAAAAAAGAGAAAAAAATTTGTGTTTCCTTGCAACAATGAGACATAAAACACACACACACACACACACACACACACGGTATCTTTGTAACATAAAAATGTAGCGTGGTGTTACAAATACGTGAACTGAATCATTGTATTTTTATATGATGATTACAGCAAAAAAAAGCCAAGCAGGAGAAATTTCAAAGTGGAAAAAATACATTAAAGCATTAAAACTTGTCAATTTGACCCGAAAATAACAGGAGGGTTCAAGGGTCTCGAACCTGTTTTCATTCACTTATTAGCCTGAGAGATTAATTTGACATTTCTGGAATTCCCAGTTCTGGATGTGTCTCTCTGACCCACAGGTTCCTAAACGGTTCTTCTCAGGTCTCCAGACTCACCGGACAGATGAGAGATGACGGAGTTCAGGCTCCCGGACGCTCGTCCACCCGAGGAGATCTGCTTCGCCTCCTGACGCCCTTCATGATCAGGCCCCGCCCTCGGCTCGCCAGCCCCGCCCCCCGACACCCTGCTCAGAAGCTCCGCGGGACCTTTCTGCGTCTTGTGGACGTGGACGCGTGCGTGAGCCACCACCTGCTGAAGGCTCCTGAAGGTCTTCCCGCAGTCGGGACACTCCCAGCTGGACGCCTCGGCCTCCAGAGCGGGCCTGACGCGTGAGGGCGGGGCCTGGTGGTGTGGGAGGGGCCTGGGCTGCTGATGCTGCGCGGCCACCAGGCTGCGGGCCACCAGCTGCCACACGTCCGCGCCCTCGCCCGCTCGCCCGCCGCTCATCTCCGCCACCTGAGCCACGGCCTGCAGGCGCTCCACGCAGCTCCCGTTGCTGGCGTCTTTGGGCAGCCCCAGGTAGCTCAAGATGGAGGACTTGCTGGGGTCCGTCTGACCTCCCGACCCCACCCCGCCCGCCCCGCCCGCCATGCTGCGCGCCAGGAGCAGGTTGGAGTACAGGGCGCCCAGGACCTGCGAGCTGGCCGGACTCTTGCCTGGATCCGCCTTGAGTCCCAGCTTGTTGAGATGCACCTTCATGTGGTTCTTGAGGAACCAGGGCTCTTTGAAGCCGCGCCCGCACACCTGGCACTTGTGGTCCAGCGAGTCCTTGTGTTTGCGCATGTGGCCCTTCAGGAACCAGGACTGGGTGAAGCGCTGCCCGCAGGTCTCGCAGCGGAAGGCCGGGACGGTGGGCGGAGTCTCTAGGGGCGGGGCCGCGGCGGAGGCGGAGTCGTCGGGCGGGTGGCTCTGCTGCAGGTGGGCGGCCAGGCTCTCCTCCTGACTGGCGGAGAACGGGCACATGGTGCACTTGTAGGGGTTGTGGAGGATCCGCACGTGGCGCGCCAGCTCAGACGCCGTGCGGAACTTCCCCTTGCAGGCGTGGCAGCGGAAGGCGGGCGTGGCCGGCGAGGGCGAGAAGGAGGCCGCGCTGGGAGCCTCCTCCAGCAGGGGCGGAGTCAAGGCCGTCGAAGCCTCGAAGATGAAGCGGGGAGTGTGAAGCGACTCGGGGTGTTCCACGCGGTCCTTCTGCAGGGCGTGTGGTGGGCGGCTGCTGTGGGGGGGGCGGCGCTCCAGGCTGTGGGCGCGGGCGTGCAGGGACAGGATGCTCTGGAAGCGGAACCTCTTCCCACACACGGTGCACGGGAACCTCAGTCCGGAGCGGGCCGGGGCGTCGCTGTTGAAGAGCTGGAGGTCCAGCTCGTCACTGCAGGAGCTCTGCCCGGAGGAGATGGCCCGCTCCAGAGCCCCCAAGCTCTCTGAGGACGGGCCGCCCCGCTCCAGCTGTCCCGCCAGCAGAGCCACGGCCGGGGTGGGCGAGGGGGGCGTGGAGCGCTCCTCTTCCGCTCCGGACAGGGGGCATGACTCTGAGGAGGTGGAGTGGAGAGCTCGGGGACTGTGGTCCAGGGAGGGCATGGAGGGAGAAGACAGCGGAGGCTCACGGGCCAGAGGCGGAGCACATTCGGGTGGGGAATCCATCGTCTGGAGGGGGAAGAACACACAGTCAAGATCAAGTTCACTTATATAGCGCTGTTCTTAGTCCGAGAAGCAAAGACGCTACGTGAAGAAGTCTTTAAAAAGAAAAATGTCCATTCTTTATATGATTAAAAAAAAAAAAAAAAAAAAAAAAAAAAAAAAAAAAAAAAAAAAAAAAAAAGTTAAAAAAACAGTCAGTTAAAAAGGAAAAATATGTCCATTGTTGTTCAAAAAATATCGTCATCGCGATAATAGGATGCGCGAATACTCATATCGCAAACAGTTAAAAAAACATTGCAAAGTTAATTGACCAATTGATCAATTAATTAATTGAATCATTGAGTTAATTGATCAATGCAAAAGTGTTTTATTTGCAATAAACAAACATGGCTGGATATGTTACGTATTCGACGTAAAACTATTTTGTGTTATTTATTTTATAAAAAAAAAAAAAAGACAAGGCAAGGCAAGAACATATTTCGTTTAAAAGATGCTCATTTTAAGAGGTGATTGTACAGTTATAAGGCCTGAGCACTTTGCTTAATATTTAGCAATATTTATTAGTATTTAAAAGCAGGAAAGGCAAGGACACGTTTTGTTTAAAAGATGCTCGTGTTGATCTTGATGATTGTGTGTTTATACTGTATGTGAAATAAATGTAATGTTTGAGAGCGATGCGTTTTGTCTTTGCAAGTCTATTGGTAATAATCATAAATCAATATAGTTATAGCTGAGTTTTTAGTATTAATGTTTGCCTCCTATTAGACAGTTTTTATCCTAAATTAAGCTAAATTTGATTAAAAACAGATTGCCTGTTTATTTTAGTAACATTTTAGTCATCAGTAGTTTTACTTTTTAGATAAAAGTAGTTTTACATTTTTAGATACTACTTAAAAACAAGGGTGGCACTTTATAATAACTACATCTTGTTTGGCATTACCTAAGCATGAATAATAATAATATAATAATAAAAATCCAGAAAATCTCTATTGGGTCTAGGGTTTATAAGTCATGCCTAATTCATACTTTGTTAACAACATATAAAGTTCTTATTCATGTTTAGTTCATGCTAAATAAGGTGTAGTTATTATAAAGTGCTACCAGTACTAAAAGTAAAAAAGTTAAAAAAAAAAAAAAGTTAAAAAAGAGTTTGGTGGAAGTAAAAGTATCACCATTTAGTAAACGTTACTGGTTTGATAAAAAGTGATGCAAGGGAACAATAATGACACTTTTAATGGTGCAGAACTATATTGTAACATTAAATGTTGCTGTTTATAATTACATTGACAAATGACATTTTTTAACAACACAAGGACATACATTAAGGAAGCATATATGCGCGCAACACATATCTTGTCACAGAAACTTGTCACCAATGACATTTACAGTAGTGATGTAACAAAATGACACCGTACAAACACGGAACAAGTGTCACAGATTGACCAATCAGCTTTGTTCCGTCACTAAAGCAGCTGCTTCTCAAAACTCTTAGAGACAATTCATTGGCTGATGCGCAGGAGCGATGCGCCACGTACCAACCAATAATGCGTCGGAATGACACGTGTTTTTACATCTCGTCCAATCACAAGAAAACAAATTAAAGAGTCTACGTAGAAAGTAATTAAAAATGTAAGGGCTAGAAGTAAAACTAATTACTCAAGTAATTAAATAAGCCAAAATAGTACTAAAGGGAAACATTTAAGGAGTAAAAACTAATTCGAAAATTAAAAGAGTAGAAGTAAAAAGTAATTACTCAAGAGATAAAATAAGCTAAAATTATACTTTAGTAAATGGAAAACATCTAATGAGCAGAAGTAAAAAGTAATAAAGAAATTAGGAATATAAGTAAAAAGCAATTACTCAAGTAACCACATTAGCAAAAATTCTACTTAAGTAAAAAGAAAACAATTAAGGGGTAGAAGTAAAAAGTAATTCAAAAATGTAAGGAGTAGAAGTTAAAAGGAATTACGCAAGTGAAGTATAAATAAGCCAAACTTCAACTTAAAGATAAAACATTCACGTAGAAGTGAAAAGTAATTCGAAAATTTAAGAAGTACAAGTAAAAAGTAATTACTCAAGTAAAGTCTAGATGGGCCAACATTCTACTTGAGTAAAGTAGACACTCACCGCAGAAGTGCCTAGGCCATGCTGTGCTTGCTGGACTGTTTCTCAGGTGACTGTCGGCCGCACCTCCACCAAGACGACCCTGTCAAACACACACACACACACACACACGCGTCAGCACACACACACACTTCCTGTGTACTGGACGCAGCAGGACACAGACAGTCCCAAACAGGATGGGCAAGGATGTTTGGACTTCCCACACACCCTTCCTGTACCTACACTTACAGTAAGAGCAGAAATCACAACACACACACACACACACACATAGGGAGGGCATCATAACACTAGTGTGTGTGTGTGTGTGTGTGTGTGTGTGGCACGAGACTCGGCGGAAGCGTTTGACCTGACCGTTCCCTCCTCATCCCTCCATCTTTTCTTCCCGTCGTCGTTCTCGCCTGAAACGCCTCTCTCACTTTCTCTCTCTCACCCCCCCCCCCCCCAAAAAAAAATCTCTGCTTTTCTTTCATTCTATCTCCCTCCGTCTCTCCGCTGCGCTGCCAGTTGGCGCCGTGCCAGGGAATGCTGATATCAGCTGGTAGACTGGGGCCTGCCAACATGGCAAAGAGAAAGGGAAGAAAGGAGGGAGACAGACAGGCGAGGAGAAAAAGGGGGCGCAGGAGAGGAACGAGGAGCACACATATGTTGTGAAGGAGCGCCGGCATCATTATCATATGCGTATTGTCATGGCGATGCTCTGTTCCGCCTTGACAGACACGCTTCCGTCCGACCAACCCTGACACGCCAATAAAGCTCTGCCAAATTTGGAGAGATGGAGGGAGTGATAAGGTGCTAGACAGAGGGGGGAGGGGAGGCAGATGAAGGCAGGACGCAGATAAAGCGCCGCGCGCAAATAACACACAAATATGGCACCTCGTCAGCGCATGATTCATGCATGCTAAACACCTTTGTCTGAGCGGCCACACACACACACACACACACACACACACACACTCGCAGCCTTTCCCAGCTCGTCAAACAGGCTTTAAGCAATAATTAACAACCAACCATTCCACAATACATGGCAACGCACATATACATGTTTCTGAAATGGGGTCATGGCGGATTGGCGTGATTGACGAGTCGCGCGGTTGGTGTCAACCAGGGGAAATAAACGCAATCGTAGGTTTAGATTCGTTATTACGCTACATCCACGGCCTTTATGTTCGGATTGTGGCTTTACAGATCACAAAATCAACTTCACGCTTTCCCGGAATGTATAAGAATATGGGAATCACGCGATTGAACGTTCTCATCTAAGGAATCAGATTAGCGGCAAAAATATCTGACGTAAATTGCGAAGAAACGAACGAAAACGCTTCACATTCACAATATTTTTCATTTTGCAATCTTCACGTTTTCGTTTGAAACTTTTTTTCCAAACGAAATACAATTATGAATGTTATTTAAGCGCTGGCTAAACTCCTCCCCCTCTTCCAGTCAATCACATTCTTGCTGTGAATGAAGCTGTCAATCACATTCTCACAAGCCAATTAAAGTAAGGGCCGCCCCCACGTGAAGCTTGGGTCAGAAATCCAAACGAAAACGGGAAAAAAAACGAAAGAACGAAAAATCAGAAGCGGAAAAAAAAGTTCCAAACGAAAACGTGAAGAGTCCCAGCAAAAAAATCAAGAACTAAACATAAATGTGAAGCACTTTCGTTCATTTCTACGAAATTTACCCTTGATATTTTTGCCACTAATCTGATTCCATACTCATCGTTTAAAACACAGAGACGCGCTGGAAAAGAGCTTCGGAGAGAACGACAAAAGTGTCCGAGTGACTGCACGCGCACTTGAACATGAATCTGGGCTTTTTTGTGTCTTGTTCCACAGCCTTGAGCACCTGAAATAACGCGTCCTGCCTTTGGTGTGACAACACACTGGGTCTCCAGCAGCGTAAATCACATCTCCAGGCTGAGGAGAGATCATTCCTTCAGACTCAAGGCCTTGGAAAAATGTGATGGTTTCATCCCGGCCTGCTATTTTTCACGTTCACCGAGACTCGCTAAGTGTGTGTGTGTGTGTGTGTGTGTGAACTGCGCTTTACCTTTCCGCCTCTCTGAGAGGGACTCGCAGTACAGTATCGCAGTCTGTCTCATCACAATCCCCACTGACAGAACTCATTTCCTGCTACTAACCTTCCTATGAACTACGTCTTACTCTGCACTTCACGGTCCGCGCTTCTTTTTTTAGTAGCAGCCGTGGAGTCATCTACAGCAGACCTGGCCATTCTTGAGGTCATCTCAGTTTGGCACCCTGAGGTCATCTCTGTCCGGCCCTAAGGTCATCTCAGTCTGGCCAGTGGACCACATACGACCCTGAGGTCATCTCTGTCCGGCCCTAAGGTCATCTCAGTCTGGCCCGTGGACCACATACGACCCTGAGGTCATCTCTGTCTGGCCCGTGGGTCATATACAGGCCTGAGGTCATCTCTGTCTGGCCCGTGGGTCATATACAGGCCTGAGGTCATGACTGTGCGGCCCACGAGCCACATACGGCCCGAGGTCACCTCTGTCCAGCCCGGGGGCCACATACGGCCCTGAGGTCATCTCTGTCCAGCCCGGGGGCCACATACGGCCCTGAGGTCATCTCTGTCCAGCCCGGGGGCCACATACGGCCCTGAGGTCATCTCTGTCCAGCCCGGGGGCCACATACGGCCCTGAGGTCATCTCTGTCCAGCCCGGGGGCCACATACGGCCCTGAGGTCAATACAAAATGTAATACTGTAGTTCCACTGAACCCGTTGGTTTCATCTAAAGTAAAAAAACTGAATATTAACATCTAATCACAATAAAAATCTAGTATGTGATTTCCTTCTAAACAATCTTAAGCAAATGTAAATCACTAAAAGGATTTTTTAAGTGATTTTATCCCAAGACATAGACAAGATTTAAAAAGATGGATAGAAGGTGGAGTGTCAAGGGTAAGGTCACATAAACGGATGGGAGTGCTTTCTTATGGGAAATGAAGAACGACCTCTGACCTCCAGCAGGAAAACAGAAGTGTGAACAGTGTTTAAGTGAAGAAGAGTGTCGGTGTAAATAATTAAAGTGGAAACGCTGATCTGTCAGTAGAATCAAACATTCTGACTCTGAGAAGAAATAGAATTCGGCTTGATATACTTGAAATGTTAAAATATCATCCCATCTAGACTGTTAATTGTTTGAAGCCATAATTAATTGTGTCTATTTTTTAAAACCACTTGTTTCATTTCTGGGCCAAATGGGCCAGCGACTCTGGGCTTAGACCCTTGATTAGAGGCTGACCAATCGCAGAGCAAAACCATCATTATTGTCACAATAATTCTGACAATATGCTTAATTAAATAACAGCTAATTGTAAGATTAAACCCTCACAGAGTTTAACGGAAAATCCTAGAGTGGATTACATGGCTTTAGCTAGTCAAAGGGATGATGGGTTAATCTGGTTACCAGTCGAAATCAGACGATAGTTTGTAAGAATCACATCTAAACATCTCATCCAGATGTTGGCGCGCTGGACCGCACGAGCGGAAAAAGTTCTGCCCTCGTGTCAATCAAACTGACACTGTCACGTGACCAGAGGGGCAGATATCACATCAGTTGACGATTCCCCCGCAAATCTGTGCGAAATCACCTCACACGCTGCGTTTAACGCGCAAAGTTTGCCGTTTTGGCCAGGAAGGTCGACCTGAGGAGTCCATTTCCAGTCTTCTCACTCGCGGCCATCTCAATTAAAACAGCCGCGCCAATGAAAGAGATAAAACGCTCACAAACACACGCGAGCGCGCGCCGCCGTCCTCGCGCGTCGAATCGCGACGCGTCGACGTCTCCGCGTCCTCGTGCGAAAGTTGAGGCGGAGGAGGATTCGACAGGCGATATGTTCTTCCTGATTCCTCCTCGACAGGAGATAAAGGGAAGGAGGGGGAGGACGCGCGCGAACAGGGCGCAGCCGAAAAGTGCCACCGACACAAAGCCGACAAGTTTGGCGACGACGCGATCGCGAGCGCGCGGCCGAGGTGACGTCAGGACACGCGGCTCCCGGGAGAGTAACGGACGCGGAAACACACGCGCGGAGTAGTAAACTCCACCGGAGAAAGCACTCTCACGCCGCTCTCAGAGGAAGGGAAAAAAAACTCAACATAAAAAAAAACTAAAAAAAAAAAAAAAGTTCGCCTCACTTCAGGACACTTTCGCACTCCCAAAGTTGGATTTTACGTGCGACACGCTCGCGAATACGCGTGAGGTGCGTGCGTGTGTGCGCGTGCGTGCGTGCGCGCGCGCGTGGGAACACGTATGATGTGACCGAACGGACCCGCGCGAGATGCCAATCCGAAGGTGGAACCAGCGTCCGCGGGCATCGATGTCTCCCCGGTGCCCGCTTCAGAAGAAAGCTTAAAAATAAAAAAAAGTCGTCGTCGTCGTCGTGTCGCTGATGAGGGTGACAACGTCAACAGACGCGCCGTCACACGCCCGAGCGATGCGCGTCCGGATAACGGTGAAAAACGGCGGTTATTTGAACCGAATCGGGCATTTGGTGATGAAAGTAAGGTGGAATGTACTTACGGGAGAGGCGGCGAGGAGATTAATGACAACACACGTCATGATTACGTGTCACTTGAATTAAATACATTACGAGTTAGTGAAAAAAAAATGGAAATCGGGGCTAGTTGTATACAAGCATACGGAGATGCCCCCTCCCTCTCTCTCTCTCTCTCTCTCTCTCTCTCTTCTCCTCCCTCCCTCTTTCTCTCTCTCTCTTTCAAAGATCCATTTATTGTGAAGTCCTGAGAGAGTGAATGAGAGAGGGAGGGAGGGAGGGAGGCGGAGGTTGTAGTTTGCAAATGTAATTATAATCTCGCAGGCACCATTTTAAAACGATCTATAGATGCGTGGGATCGGCGTGAACGCGCACGGAAGTAAACTTTCACGAGCCAATCCACTATCCAACTAACTAACTCACTCACTAACTCACTAACTAACAATAGCTGGCGTGGAGCGCACGTGGGAAACACGCAGGTGCACTTGAGCATCAGAAATCATGTCTACTTTTGTGAGTGATGATGATAAATGCTTATTGTATGATTGTCCTTATCAGTCACATATAGTTGTGTTTATTTATATGAATACGTTTAAATAGATTTTATTTGAAATTGAGGACGTGGTTCGATTATAAACAGCGAGGGATCTAATTTTTTTTATTTACTTTCATTAAAGATTGAATGAAAATACGCTTGTAAAAAAAAAAATAAAATGGAAAAAAAAAATCACGGTTTCAGGTAAATATCAATTGGATCAATTTATTTATCTTTAAATGAAACCACAAGGTCACAATGGGTTAGTAATTTTCGTTTATATATGTGTCAATAGGTTTAGAATACTGAACAAAACAAAGCATTTGAATTGTGTGTGTTTCTAGTGAAGTGATTGTGGTTCTGCACAGTGAAAGAGATCGACGTCTGTTTTCTCCACACAGGTGAATCTAAGACAGAAGATGCTGAGGTCTGAGTGAGATTCAGGGGTCCGGCTTTATTTGAGGGGGGTCAGGGAGTGTGTGTGTGTGTGTGTGTGTGTGTGTGTGTGTGTAGTACAGCAGCATCATCACCCACCCCCAATGCTTTGATTGTCTTTACGCCGCAGCACAAATGCACCAATTAATATGCAGAGAGTGAGTGAGATGGAGACAAAAAAAAAGGAAAAAAAAGCCCATCAGAGATGGAAAAGGGGAGACGGAGTGACAGATTAAGAAAATCAAGAAGGAGAAATACAGTACAGGGATGAAACGTGAGAAGACGTGAAATAGCTGAAATAAAAAAAAGAAGAAGAGCATAAAAGAGAGAGAGAGAGCCACAGATAATCAATAACCACGTATTTAGTGAGAGATTGGGTGACGAGAGCGAGTGATAGAGACGGAGAGAGAGAGAGGTGTGCGGGGGTTAAAGGGGTGGAGTGATGTGGCATTGGCTGCTGTCTCTTTGTCGCAGTGTCAGTGTATTGATACTGTAATATCGCCATGACAATAGCAGCGTGGAGACGGCCATGATGGCACAATGCAGAGTGTGTGTGTGTGTGTGTGTGTGGCAGGTGCGTATCTGCTGTCTTCATAAGTTTGTGTGTGACTGTGTATGAGTATAAGACACTGCGTTTGAACGTGTGTGTGTGTGAAATGGTGAGAGACGAAGAGAGTGTGTGTATCGATTTGCGTGTGTCTGGCGGAGAGAGAGATTGTGAGGCCAAGAGTGTGTATAGATTTGTGTGCGTATGGATTTGAGGGAGAAAGACAGACAGTGTGTGTGTGTGTGTGTGTTAGAGCTTTTAACCCATATTTAGATTATTCGTGTAAATCGCAGTACATAAACAAATCAAGAATATTAATGATAATTAACTGATAATAATTATCTTTATCTTTGATTATGATAATTATCAAATTAACAAAATATGATAATAATTTTGAATAAAAATGATAACAGAAGAAAAAATAATTTGTCTGTTTGTACTATAGTTCATTCAGAACTGACACACACACACACACACAACAAACACACAAAAATGTATATTTCTGTGTTCTTTTGACAAATGAGAAATATTAACTAAGAAAAAAACATCCATCAGATTTCCGACGAGTGATGTTTGTGAGACGACGTGTGTGTGTGTGTGTGTGTGAGAACACAAGTCAGTGTGAGTGACCCTCTCTCTCTCTCTCTCTCTCTCTCTCTCTCTCTCTCATGTACGCCTCCCCTCGCTCGCCCCATCCCTCCTTAATATGATGTAAAAAGCTAATCGCATGCAAATGTCTGTTGTCCCGGTAACACGGCCGAAAAATCCCTTTGATGTTTCACCCAACTCATTCCCTCCACGTTCTCTTTGTTCGCCCAAGTCTCACTGCCCCCCCCCCTCTAATCCCCTCTCTCTCTCTCTCTCCCTCTCTCTCTCTCTCGCCCCTATCAGCCCATTCTCCTGCTCTCTTCACATTTTTATCCAGACAAAAAAACTTCTCTGCCCTCAGTCATACCTTTCTCACACTCGCTCCATCCATCCCTCGCTCGCCCCCTCCCCTCGCTCGCCCGTCTCATTCTTTCGCTCTTGTTCTCCGTCTCCCCTCTCTGTGCCTCACCGTCTGTCCCTCCTTCATTTCCCATCATACCATCTACTGTCTTTGACCCCCCTTCTCTCTCTCTCTCTCTCTCCCTCTCTCTTTTCTTCTTTTCATAAATTCGATCCCTTCTGCCGGGCTCGGAGTGGCTGCCATTTTCAGCGTGTCAGTGATGTTGTCAAGTGCGTCTCCCATAATGCTCTCACACGCTAAATGTCATCAGCCTCTAAAATGGCTGCGGGGAGAGAAAAAAAAAATGAAAGACTGTTGATTTAATAATTTCACCAAAACAATGGGTGAGCGAGAGAGAGAGAGAGAGAGAGAGAGAGAGAGAGAGAGAGAGAGAGAGAGAGAGAGAGAGAGAGAGGAGGGGAAAGAATGAGCGAGCGAGAAGCTTATAACAGTCATGTTTACTATCCAAACCAGAACACTCGCCAAGGTATTTATGGTTTGGAAGAGAGACGGATCACACACACACGCTGAGGAGAATGAAAAAAAAGAGAAGAGAGAGAAACAAAATAAATCAAAAACAGCAAGAAAGAAAAAAAAAAAAGATTTGAAGGGACTTACAGAATCGAGGTCAAAGAGAGCAAGAGTTGGAGAAAAGAGTCTTTCATCAAAGATGAAAATAGACAAAAGCAAACAGGGTGAGGGGGAGGAAAACGACAGGAAAAAAGTTGCGAGACAATGAAAGAAAAAGAAGGCATGAGATAGACGAGAAATACATCAGCCAAAGCGATAAAGGGAGAGCGAGAAACACACACACACACACAGAGTAAAAAAGAGAGAAAGATGTGAGAATGACAGAGAGAAAGACAGAGAAAGAGACACAGAGAGAGGGGGAGAGAGATAGAGAGAGAGAAAGAGAGTTAGGCAGAGAGAGATGGAGAGAGAAAGAGAGACAAAGAGAGAAAGAGTTAGAGAGAGACAGTGAGAAAAAGAAGAGAGAGAAAGTGAGTGAGTTAGAGAGAGAGAGAGAGAGATGGAGAGAGTATATAGAGAAAGAGAGTAAAGAGAGAACGATAGTAATGAAAATCATGTAAAAAAAAACAGGGAGCAAAAGAACAAGTGAAAAAAAAAATCAAAAAATGTAATTGAAAGTGTTAAAGACAAGACACCGTTTGGGAAACACACACACACTCACACACACACACACACACACATCAGCGGCGCGGAGGAAATAATATCATCACTTTACAACACAAGGATTTTATTGTTGCTTGATCTTCATCACCTTTAAAAAAAACGCGGCAGAAACACGAATCTAGTTCTGATTGGACGTCAGTTTAACCGCGTGTTTGCCGTCCACCGCGCGGCTTCTGTACCTGACACGCGACTACACACGTGACCTTTGACCTCTAGTCTGCTTCCCACGTGTGAATCGCTGCGTCTGAGGAAGAGAAGAAGCCGTCACGCTGACCAAACACACAAACACTTTCATCTTTCCATCTTAAAATAAACGGCGAAAAAAGAAAAGTGGAGTGGTGATAAAAACTCACACGTGATGATGATGAAGATGATGATGATGATGGTCACACAGAAGTGCAGGGAGAAGAGTTCTGAAACATCACAAGAATCATTCCTGTGTGTGTACGTGTGTGTGTGGTGAGTGTGTGTGTGTGAGTGCGTGCTTGTGTGGTGTGTGTGTGTGTGTGTGTGTGTGTGTGTGTGTCTATGTGTGAGGTGTGTGTGTGAGGTGTGTGCGTGTGTGGTGAGTGTGTGTGTGTGAGTGCGTGCTTGTGTGGTGTGTGCGTGTGTGTTACCTGAGTGAGGGCAGGTTTGTCGTTGTGTCGTACAGTGGCTGGCGAGTCGTTCTCCTTCACGCTCCCGACAGAAGACGAGTCTGAGCAGCTGCTCTGAACTGACGAGGAGAGCGACAACATTCTGACTTCAGTCCATTACTGTTTATTAGAAGTAAAGTCGTGTGTCAGTGTGACGGGATTGTGAGACTCTGTGAAGGGAATAAAACTTGAAGGAAATAAAATGTATTTCAGCAAAACCCCGCCACCTGGTGGTGAGAAAGGGAAGTGCACACCTGGATACACAGCATGAGAGAGAGAGAGAGAGAGAGAGAGGGAGAGAGAGAGAAAGACAAAGACAATAAAATAAAATAAAATAAAATAAAATAAAGATACAGTGGGTGGGGAAAAGAGAAAAAAAGGAAGTGATAGAGTGACAGATATAGAGAAATAGAATATAAATAGAAGAATATTCTTAAAACTGTGAAAGTGCCCTACAAATACTCATTATTATTATTATATCTCAAAACCAGAGAGCAAAATTAAAGAGATATAGAAAGACAGATTTAGCAAAAGAAAGGAGGGAGGCTAAAATACTCAGAAGAAGTGTGTGTGAGAGAGAGAGAGAGAGAGAGAGAGTGTGTGTGTGTGTGTGTGTGTGTGTGTGTGTGTGTGTGTGTGTGTGTGTGAGAGAGAGAGAGAGAGTTTTCACCTCGGTCGTGCAGGCTGAAACTGGACTCCAGATCGGAGCCTTGAGATCCAGTCACATCCAGTAAGAGTTTACTAGAGACACCCATACAGAGCGACTCCTTCAGACACAACTCTACAGAGAGAACAGGAGAGAGAAAGAGAGAGAGAGAGAGAGAGAGAGAGAGAGAGAGTGGATGAGAGAAATGCAGAGTTGGAGAGAGAAAGAGAGAGAGACAGACTGACAGAAAGATGAGAGTGAGAGAGAGAAAGAAACAGAGAAAGAGGTAGAGACAGAAAAAAAGAGGGGGAAAGAGAGATGAAGAGAGAGAGACAGAGAGGACCAGAGATAGAGATGGAGAGAAACAGAGAAAGAGGTAGATAGAGACAGACAGAGAGAGAGAGAGAGAGAGAGAGAGAGAGAGA
>MU204353.1:1052407-1067494 GCA_017309775.1 Paedocypris sp. Pulau Singkep
AGAGAGAGAGAGAGAGAGAAAGAAAGAGAGAGAGAGAGAGAGATAGAGACAGACAGAGAGAGAAAGCAGCAGAGAAAGAGATAGAGAGAGAGGGAGAAAGAGAGAAAAAGAAACAGATAAAGAGATAGAGACAGACAGAGAGAGAGAGACAGACAGACAGACAGGGAGGGAGAGAGACAGACAGAGTGAGAGAAAGAAAAAAACAGAGAAAGAGAGAGAGAGAGAAAGAAAGAATCAGAGAAAGAAAGAAAGAGAAAGAAACATAGAAAGAGATAGAGAGAGAGAGAGAGAGACAGACAGAGATAAATAAGACGAGAGGCGGAGCTAGTGGACCAGCCAGAGGACACGCCCCCGCCGGACTCACGTGTGTGCTGAAGCACTGGGTCTGCTGCAGCGTCTGCGAGAGCCCGCCCTCCATGGCAGGGAGGAGGAGCTGCGAGTGGAAGGCGGCGAGGCTCCTCCAGTTACAGAAGAGGGCGTGGCCCCGCCCCCGCAGGGCAGGTGGGACGTCCGGGGCCTCCAGGAGCGGCAGGTAGTGCTGGTCCACGGCTTTGAGGACAGAGACGTACTGCCTCTCCGTGCTGACCAGTCGACACCACTGCAGGTACAGCTTGCTGGGGACACACCAGTGACCAGTAGATCTTCACTAGCGGTGATGGGAGTAACGCATCACTGAAGTAATCTATTACAATAATACCGTATTTACGCGAATATAAGCAACCCCGGATTTTTCAGGCACAAAATGTATATTTTTTTTTCACAGGAACATTTCTGGTTACGTTTTTTACATTTTTTTGTATTTTACTCACTTTTTGTACTTTCACTTTGACGTTGTTCGATTGTATTTTTATCTTGGAAATGTTCAATTTTTATTCATATTTCATCTTTATATCTGTTGTTTTTATCATATTTATATTATTCTATCTTTAGCACATTTTATTATATATCCCCCATTTCTATGTGTAAATGCTGGAACGATCAAAAACATATTTCACTACATGTTGTACCATGTATAATACGTATGTATGTGAGGAATAAAATTTGAATTTGATTAACATTTTTATGTTAATACTCTCTTAAAAATACAACTTTTTCTTAATTTAACAAACCTAACATGTGACTCGTATCATTTTGATATAGTGTTACTTGAATAATCTGACGGCGTGTGAAGAGGAAGGATTATTATCCCCTGTGTAGTGACCCAGCGTTTTGATTGTGTCTGTTCCTTGGATTTTTTTTACTTCTTGCCCGTTTGTGCTAAGCTAAGCTAACCCGGTCGTGATTTGTAGTCTCTGTTTGCTGTGATATAAATGACTGTACTGTATTTAGTTTAATCTTACTTCTTCCAGTGTTATTTTGTCTCTGTTGTGTCGCAGTTTGTCTAATGTTTCTTTATTTCTGTTATTGAGCTAATAAAAGCTTCTACAGTATTGTGCACTGAAGTTTACATGGTCCTGTTGTGTCATAAATATAAACATAAATATACTCGTCATTCACTAATATCGCCAGAAAATCGCTTTACGTCTACTGTACTTTTAACACTTTGCCAATTATTACCGTATTTTTCGCCATATAAGACGCAATTTTTTTTCCCCTTCTTTTTCTTTCACTCTTTACTGACTTTACTGACTGTTCATGTTACATGTTTGGCATACAATTGTTCTTTAACTGCTGTTAACTTTTATAGAGTTGGTATAACATATTTTACTACAGTGTTTGGTTCAGAATCTTTTTTTTTTCTCGAGTTTTTCCTCCTTTAAAATTGGATGCGCCTTATATGGCGAAAAATGCGGTAACTACGGTATATTGTTATCGGTAGCTGTGATTGGCCACAGTCATTAGGCTACATAACATCGCCATCTACTGGACGTAACATAGAATACAAGCAAAAGGTACATTTTGTCATTTTAGGTGTTAATAGATGTTAGTTAAATTAATTAGATGGTAATTTCTACGTCTGTAATTGCTTTGGTGAAAGTAACACAGAAGTAATGTAGCACATCACAATTCCGAGACAGTAATATTGTAATGTAACAAATTACTCTTTACAAACAGTAATAAGTAATGAATTACAATTTTGAAGTAGCTCTTTTTGGCAGTTTGACGGGCGGCGGGACACACCTCTGTGCAGTAGCTCCGCCCCGTTCCACACCCGTCTCCCGCTCGCTGCGGTTCAGCAGAACATGCTGGCGAGAGAAGCCCGTGTGGTCGGCCACTTCCTTACTGCTGACCTCCACTCCCCTGATCAGCACCCCACCTCCTCCACCTCCTCCACCTCCCTCTGCAGGGGAGTCCCTCCATCCCGGAACCACTGCAGCCGGAGAGGGAGAGAGAGAGATAAAACAGAGGGAGACAGAGAGTATGAGAGAGAGAAAGAGAGAGTAAGAGAGTGAATAAGAGAGAGAGAGAGAGAGAGAGGGAGGGAGAGAGAGAGAGAGTAAGAGAGAGAGAGATGAAAGTAAGAGTAAGAGAGTAAGAGTAAAATGAAAGAGAGAGAGAGAAAGAGAGAGTAAGAGTAATTGAGTAAGAGTAAGATGAGAGAGAGAGAGAGAAAGAGAGAGTAAGAGTAATTGAGTAAGAGTAAGAGAGATGAAAGAGAGAAAGAGAGAGTAAGAGAGAGAGAGAGAGAATTAGAGAGATGAAACAGCGAGAGAGTAAAAGAGAGAGAGAAAGAGAGATAAAACAGAGAGACAGAGAGTATGAGAGAGTAAAAGAGAGAGAGAGAATTAGAGAGATGAAAAAGAGAGAGTAAAAGAGAGAGAGAAAGAGAAAGAGAGACAAGAGAGATAAAACAGAGAGAGACAGAGTATGAGAGAGAGAAAGAGATAGTAAAAGAGTGAGTAAGAGAGAGAGAGAAAGAGAGAGAATTAGAGAGATGAAACAGAGAGAGATAGAGTAAAAGAGAGAGAGAAAGAAAGAAAGAGAGAGATGAAACAGAGAGAGACAGAGAGTAAGAGAGAGATAAAACAGAGAGAGAAACAGAGTAAGAGAAAGAGAGGGAGATAAAACAGGGAGAGACAAAGAGTATAAGAGACAGAAAGAGAGAGTAAGAGAGTGAGAGAGATTAAGAGAGAGAGAGAGAGAGAGAGTAAAAGAGAGGGAGATAGAAAGTGAGTGAGAGAGAGAGAAAGAAAGAGAGAGATTATACGGAGAGAGAGACAGGGCGTAAGAGAAGGAGAGATAAAACAAAGAGAGAAACAGAGAGAAAGAGAGAGAGAGAGATGAGACAGAGAGCATAAAAGAGAGTAAGAGTGAGAGAGAGTAAAAGAAAGAGAGATAGAGAGTGAGTAAGAGAGAGAGAGAGAGAGAGTAAGAGAGAGAGATGAAACGGAGAGAGAGAGTAAGAGAGTGAGTAAAAAAGAGAGAGAGTAAGAGAGAAAAAAACGTTAAAAAACGACCTTGATAAAAAGTAAAGAGCAGAAACAGCAGGCTCACGCGTGTCATCAGCAGGGGAATCCCTCCATCCCGGAAGCGCTGCGGCCAGTCCCGTGGTGAGGATGGGGTCGGTCAGCGCCCAGCGGCCCAGCCAGGACGCGGGTGAGGGTTGAGGCGGGGCGGCTGAGCGGCGCGGGGCGAGCAGGGCCTGCAGGTCGAAGCTGGGGTGGCGTCTGCGCGGGGGTTTGGGTGGCAGCGACGCGTCTGTGTTCTTCAGGAGAGACGGACACCAGGTGAAGCCACGCCTCTCACAAACACACCATCTACACGCGTGTGAGGAACACTCGCTTTTAAACACGCGTGTGTGTTTCAGACTCTCAGGTTGGGGCTGGCTATGAATGAGCGAAAACTCACAACACAGTGTTTTCTAGTGTCCAGACGGTGTTAATGTTAAATCATGGTACGGGGGGGTGGACATTAGATTTTAGTAAATGTTAATTACATTATTTGTACACCAAATTAGTATTTTATATTTATTTAAACTAAGAAATTAGACGCAAGGGGTGACCTGAAGATGCATTTGCTTCAGAGAGAGAGAGAGAGACAGAGAGAGAGAGAGAGAGAGAGAGAGAGAGAGTAGAGTGAGAAAGAGACAGAAAGAAAGAGACACAGAGAGAGGGAGAAAGAGACAGAAAGAAAGAGGAGAGAGAGACAGAGAGAGAGAGAGAGAGAGAGAGAGAGAAAGAGAGTGAGTAAGTGAGTAAGAGAGAGAGAGATGAAACAGAGACAGAAAGAGAGAGAGAAAACAGAGAGAGACAGTGAGTATTAGAGAGAGAGAGAGAGAGAGAATGAGTGAGTAAGAGAGAAAGAAAACAGAGAGAGACAGAGAGTATGAAAAAGAGAGCGAGTAAGAGAGAGAGAGAGAGAAAGAAAGAAAGAGATGAAACAGAGAGAGACAGCGTAAGAGAGAGAGAAAGCAGAGTAAGAGAGTGAGTAAGAGAGAGAGAGTGTAAGAGACAGAGAGAGAGAAAGAGAGTGAGTAAGAGAGAGTAAGAGAGAGAGAAAGAGAGAGAGATGAAAAAAGATAGGGAGAGTAAGAGAGAGAAAACAGAGAGACAGAGAGTATGAGAGAGAGAGTGAGTAAGAGAGAGAGAGAGAGAAAGAGATAGATGAAATAGAGAGAGACAGTGAGTATTAGAGAGAAAGAGAGAGAAAGAGAGAGAGTAAGAGAGAGTAAGAGAGAGAGAAAGAGAGAATTGAAACAGCGTAAGAGACAGCGAGAGAGAGAGAGAGAGAGAGAGAGAGAGAGAGAGAGTAAGAGAGAGAGAGAGTAAGGGAGTGAGTAACAGAGAGGAAAAAATGTTTACAAACGACTTTGATAAAAAGTAAAGAACAAAGCAGAAACGACGCTGCACCAGTGAAGTGTGTGCGCACTATTGGCCCGGGCTGCCTCATGTGGCCGCTCCTCACACTCTTACGTTCTTCTTGGCTGTGTGCAGCAGGTTGTGCAAGAACTTCCCTCCGCCAGGATTCCCCCCTTCTTTCTTCTTCTCCTCTCCGATCTTGAGCGTGGAGCAGTTCTGTGGCCGGAAGACGGAGGCCAGCGAGCCCCACGACTGCAGACCTCCGTCACCACCTCCAGCGGGACACCAGTCCGCCTCCACCTCGCCCTCCACACCCCCGAGGCTGGAGGAGCTGGAGGCCGGAGTCTCGGGCTCCTGGAGGGACGCGGAGCTTCTCTCTGCGTGTAGGATCCGGCTCTTGAACTGAGCCAGGGTTCTTTGATAACGCTCCACAGTCTGAGACCAGAGATCCAGCAAAGCTCCTCCGCCCAGGTCCATGGCTAGAGCCCGGGCGTCCTGGAAGCGGGATGGAGGGATGGGAGGGAGAGATGACAGAGGAACGGAGATGGGCGATGAAGAGGACACCACGTCACACCACTGAGACGCCTGCGAGAACGGGAAGAGCGTGTGAAGGTTCCCGAGAGTCTGAGGGATTCGTGGTTCTTACAGTGTTCCTTATCTAGTTCAAGTTCAAGTTTGTTTTTATTCGTCATTCTGCTACACGCGTAGGCAAGTAGTAGAACGAAATACGACATACACGTCTACGTGATCTTCTGCTGACTTTGGATCACTATGAGGCCTGTCAAAGTTAACGCGTTAACACATGCGATTAATTTTAAACGCTTAATCGCGTCAATTACATTTAACGCCGTTGATCATAGTTGCAGATTTTTTCACTTTTTATTTATGTCTTTACAAATAAAGACATTTTATTGCAAATTGAACAAAATGATTCTAAGTTATATTGCAGTATTTAAACGAGTGTTTATTTAGTGTTGAGTTTACATTCATTTACATATCACACCTCAAGATCCAATATTACAAGTGTTGCTCCTTTCGAGTTCTTTCTAGACTTTGTAAATCATTCTTTGTGTCTTCACAGACATTTACTCGAACACTTGTTGCTCGAAACAATGCCGTCAGAACTAAAATACAAAATGATAAATTAACTAAATGCAGTAACACAAACAATATGACGAACACATACCTCACTGACCTTATTAGCTCAAAAGGAACAAATTATTCGTCAAAATCTTATATCTTCACCTTCTTTTCCGGCACAAACGTTCTTTTACGCGAAGCACTCCGGCAGCTATATGACGTAACCATTAAAATGTTCCCCAAAACCCACAAAGAAAGGAAAGGTTCCTATCCCCCTTCCGAGACACCAATGAGGTTTAACAAAATAAAACACTTTCATAACACAAAAAATAAATTATGCGAGAAGAACAAACTTGGCTTAATATTAAAAATAATAAAAACAACGGCACAAACATAACAACAGCTACAACAAGCTTTAGTCATTTAATTGCGATTAATCGCGATTAATTTAATTAGACAAATGTGATTAATTAGTTTTTTTAATTAATCGTTTGACAGCTCGATTAATTTGAATTTTTGCACGATTAATTTGTATTCTTGCATTCGACTTTTGCCTCTTCGTCACGCTGGTGCTTTACCTCTGTGAGTGTGGACAACAGTCTCTGTGTGTTGTCCAGCTGTGTCCAGCAGTCCGACAGGCAGTGAGACATGTCTCGCACCTTTTCCCTGACCGGAGGCAGCTTTTGCCGTAGCAGTCCGAGACCGGACCAGTCCAGATCAGACCAGCTCTCCACTTCTGCCAGCAGGACCAGAGTCTCGCTGTGAAGCTCCTGTGAACCACACTCCAATATCACCGTGAAAAATAAAAAACCTTCTCAATCTTATAAACCTCTGTCATATAGACAAGAAAAAAATCCCACGCATTTTAATGGAGCACTTTTCCATTTCTGGGTCCCGTGGAGCTGGAGCCAATCACAGCCACTCTGCAGCTGAAATTGGATCATAACTTGTGACTCTGTTACTCAAATGATTGATAGAAAAATCGTAACGTTAGATATTTTTTCTAAATGTAGTAGAGTTTATCTCCAGTAGGGGGCGCTATGATTCCATCAGCTGTCAGAGGTCAGCCAGAGGTCACAGACAAATGTTTCTTTATTTCTGTTATTGAGCCAGTAAAAGCATATATGCACGTCTGAATAATTAACCCTATAGTCTCAGTGATCGTGTGAAGCACGCTTGTACTTATATTTATAGTAGATGTCTATATAAAAAGTTGAGACGTAAACTAACAAAAAAAAAACAAATACAAATGTTTCTAAATGTGTAATATTTCTTTTTAAAGCACTTTTAATGTTACATGCATCTTTGGTTTGGAATAGAGAGCTCCAACCAAACTCGTTTTGTTTTAACAATCTTTTAAAAAGCTTTTGAGATGAATATAGCGGGAAATAAATGCAGTTTTATTTATTTTCACACTTTATTGTCTTGAGATTCACCATTCAGACACATGTTCATGTTCCAGTCTAATGTATTTTTTTCTTGAATGAAAAAATTATTTTCTTGAATGAAATAAAAAGGCCCCTAACATTGTTGCAGTCAATGGTATTAAGTATTTTTACTTTCCAAAGTATCGTATC
The DNA here is from genome assembly GCA_017309775.1 of Paedocypris sp. Pulau Singkep. Taxonomy (NCBI): domain Eukaryota; kingdom Metazoa; phylum Chordata; class Actinopteri; order Cypriniformes; genus Paedocypris; species Paedocypris sp. Pulau Singkep. Next base: position 1,059,804 of record MU204353.1, read on the forward strand.
GAAGTTGCTATTTCTAGTATTGTGAGAACACCAGCTTATACTACAGAATTAGTAGAAAAAATAAATATATAAAATAAATTTTATAAAAATGCACTCACTCCCGCAGACTCCCGCAAGGCCTTGAACTTGTGCTGCTGCAGGGAGAGTTTGCTGAGAGACGGTGGAGGAAGTGTGAAGTTCTTCAGCTGCTGCTGGACCTGCTCCACGTCCTGCTCACACTGAACACACACACACACACACACACACACACACAGCACACACACACACACACACCACACACAGCACACACACCACACACACTCATCATCACCACACACACACACACACACACACACACACCACACACACCACACACACCACACACACCACACACACACCACACACACACCACACACAGGTCAGACCCTTCACTGGACTTCAACACAAGACACATTGGAAATGATAAAATACCTTGTTTACGCAAATTACGCAAAGGCACACCGCAATTATTGTGTGAATATTATCTTTGATTATTCAGGCACAAAAAAATAATAATTCCACAAAAAAAAAAACATAATTTGGAAAAAAAAAAAATCACATTTTTGATTGGAAATGATCAAATACCGTATTTGCGCAAATATAAGCACCCCGCCATTATTCGGTGACTATTATCGTGTGGTCTTGTTAACTTTATTTAACTTTACCTTTATGAACTTTATTCATCCCACAGTGGGGAAATTCAATTGCTGGAACAGCCACAAGTAGCAATGACAAAATAAAGGGAAAAACAGTGAACATATAGTGAACAGAAATAAAGAAAAGTCTTTGTCTGTGTCTTGTCATAATCATAGCCATTTGCTTAACACCAACAACCAGAAGATCAAATTAATAAAAAGCAACAATTCTCTTACATATTGACACGTGTGTTTTGAGACAGTTCAAACTGTGAAAAGCGCCTTACAAATGCTCAGAACTAGAACTTGAATTATTATCTTCGATTATTCAGGCACAAAATAAAAAATTCCACAAAAAAAAAAACATGTTTTGAAACAAATATATAAAAAATATATATATTTTCGATATCGTTTTACTTGAATAAGAGATGAAAAAAGTCGATTCTAGTAATCCGAACTCCAACTCCCAGAATTCTCAGCCGATCCCAAGAACCTTTGCACTCCGACACCGTGTGAAAACAATTGTAGCGAAGGATTATTTTCCCCTGCACAGCAAACCCAGCGTTTTGATTGTGATCGTTCCCTGCTATCAACTACTTGCCCCAAAAATAATTATTTTTTGTTCTAACACGTTATTTATTTAGCTAAGTGTCGCCGCTTATTTTTTTTATTCTTACTGCTTCTTTATTTCTTATAAGAACAAATTTTTGAGCCGCTAAAATTAAGAGAGGGGGGGGGTGCTTATACTCGCGTAAATACGGTAGTTGTTTTTACTTGAACTACAGCTGCAGTGATTTAGAATTGAAGTTGCATTTTATTCACATTCTAACGTAATCGCGCTAAACCTCCACTTCTGATTTTAGGTTAGATAAAGGCGTCTTTCATCACACAGTGACCAGGCCGCGTGACAGGAATCCCATCAATGGCCCCATTATGACCAGCAGATCCCAGTCGGCCGGGGTCAGTGACCTTCCATTCACCACTGCAGATCCGCGGCACGTTCCGGAAGGTTTTTCCGCTGACGCGCACATACACACCTTGTCCAGTTTGTTCACTGCCGCGGCCAATCGCCCCAGAGCCGCCAGGTCCCGGCCTCTCTGATTGGACAGACGCACCAGGCGGTGGAGCGCGTCATCCACGCGGTCGTACAGGTCAGAGGTCACGGCCAAAGCCGCCCTGCAGGACACAAATCCCATATTGACCGATGCAAAAAAATGGAAACGCACGGGAAACAGACGCACCTGCAATCTGGAATCTTCTGAGCCAACCCCGACGAGCCATTGGCCAGACCAGCCAGCCAGGCCCCGCCCCTCTGCTGCAGCTCGGTCAGCCGTCGGTCAGTCAGGATCCTGCTCATCAGCTGACCGTGCTTCTCCACGCTGCTGGGAACGTCCTGGCGAACACACACACACTTAAACACCGATACGCCGCGCTGGTGTCGGACGCTTTACGTGGATGGCGTGGGGCAGCGGCTGGGTGTCCAGAGACTGCAGTGCCTCCTCCAGCAGGGCGAGGGCGCTCTCACAGCGCTCCCTCAGCTGCTCCAGGCTCTGAGCAGGAAAGACGCAAACTTAACGCTCCGTTTCACAGCAGATTTGGGATTTTTCAATGGTGAAAAAACAGACATCCACATCATCTGATGGTGTGTCATTGTAGTATTTTCCAAACTGCATTTCAATTACAGTAATCCCTCGCTACTTCGCGGTTCGACTATCGCAGATTCACTGTATCGCGTATTTTTTCTCTTTATAATGTATTTTTGCGCGGTATATTGTTTGCGGTCGAGCTTGGAACGTTAATGGACAAATATGCAGCCGTTATTTAGTTTGGTACATTAAGTTTTTTCGTGTTGGTTAGTTTAGTACTTGAATAATAGATTAAAAAAAAACTGAATTTAAAATGATTATTTCTGAATGAAATTCTGTAGAGTATATCTCCAGTAGGGGGTGCTGTGATTCCACTTAACATGTCCATATATGGGCGTATTGCGGTTGTATTCAATTTATTTTTATTTCCTCCAGTGTTATCATGTACTACCAAATATAGTTTGTATTGATTGCTTGAGAAACATTTATTTACAGTATATACACATACACGTTTATAATTTGAGAGTTTCCTTGCTTTTATAAACGGAAAACCTCCGTAAATCAAGCGTATAGTGTATAAAAATACAGCTCACTACAGCAGCTGCCTTTAGTCGAAAGGGGAAGTCGGTTTTTTACATTTGGTACGGTTCGAGTTCGGCCCGCGTATATATATCGTTTAGAATAAAGATCACGATTCTTTCTGGACATTTTATTATTTGAAAAAAGTAATGCACGAGCGAGCAGACGAGCAGTCCGACAGAGTCCACGCGTCGAAGATCAGAGAGTTTGGCTGAATCGTGAATACGCTGGATTAAGTTCGTGAGGGAGGTAGAATCGAGATTGCGGTCTTTTAACGATTAATCGCGCAGCTCAATCGTGCATTAATCACAAATAATCGCACATTAATCACGAATAATCACACATTAATCGTGATTAATCGCACATTAATCGTGATTAATCGTGATTAATCGCACATTAATCGTGATTAATCGCACATTAATCATGAATTTTCACACAATAATCATGATTAATCGCACATTAATCATGAATATCGCGCATTAATCATGAATAATCGCGCATGAATCATGAATAATCGCGCATTAATCGTGATTAATCGCACATTAATCGTGATTAATCGCGCATCAATGGTGCGATTCAATGGAACAGCCTAAGTCTGAAGCGTGTGTGGTCCAGGTCAGAAGATCCCTCACCAGTCTGAAGGTCAGCCAGTCCGCACACGAGAGCTCCACGTCTCCATCCATTCCTCTGGGCAACTGCTGCCTGTCCACAAACTGCTGGAGGACGTTAGTTCCTCGCACCATGTGCAGCTGAGGAGCAGAACATCTCAGATCTTTAGAGGAAGAGAACGGCCTCGGCCTGAAGACAAGGAGAAACCCAGAAACCTCTATTCCATCCAGACACGCTTGTGTGGATTCGTCCTGCTCTTCTGTTAAAATAAGAACCGAGTCCAGAGCTGCCGGGTTCTGCTCCTGTCCCACACAGTTCAATAAAACATCACGCTTTAGCAGTTACATACAGTACTTAAGTATATAATACTCATCATAGAGATAGTAGAAATGCTTTATTATGAAGCAAAAGTGGCTCAGTGCATTACACTGCTGGCACACTGAGCGCCGTAATAACAGAGTCAGGAGCGCAACGGAAAAAAACGAGGCAACTGCTTGACCGTCTTTTTCAGAGACGCTGCTGGTTTGATCGCCGTCTACAGCCCGGGATATTGTCGGCACATTATTTTCAAATGTTTCTTGATAATGTTAATGTTTCTTGTGACGCGCATCTGAAAAAAGAGTAGTTCTGATTTTGAGAATGAAAATGCAGCCTATTTTTCGTTTCGAAGTTGTAGAACTTTTTTTGTTCAAAGTATAATTGAGGAACAATGAAGAAAGTCTATTTTTAAAATGGTGTCTGACATAAAACATAAATAAATAAAAACAATATAGATTTTGTTTTTTTTTTACATAAAAAGAAATATCAAACACTGTAAGTACACGGATGTCCTCTGTGGTTCCAGTAAGTTCAAATGTTAAATCACTTTATATCCATCTTTTGCTTTATACACCAGTTTTATTTATAATTTTGAATGCATGTTTAAACAAAAATAAAACTATTATTTGTTAAATACTAAAGTAAATGGCCGTGGAAAAAAACAGACTAAACGTCGACCGGTCCAAGACGACTTCGCCTTATAAGAACGAAGAAGACGAGAAGGTGAAGAGCGAGAGGAACCCACTGACCTTGAACAGCTGGAGTGAGGTCAGACAGAGGTCAGACGGGCCGGACCTCCTGCTGTCCACCAGCACGGTCAGACCCTTCTCTCCCGCCAGAGGTCTGCGGGTCAGCCACACACGGGGAAGAGGTCATGAGATGCCCTCCATCACAAACCAGACCAAATCAAAGAGGAAGAACCTGGTGATGTGGTGAAAGCAGGACAGAACTCTCAGCACTTCATCCGCGGTCCAGTCTTCTCCTGAGAGCCGGCTGTCCGAGACCACCAAAGCTCGGCCCAGGCGGTCCAGAGTACCTGAGAAAACCAACCAGCACTCCTGGAGAACACTGCAGTGTCAAACCTTCACATTCTAGTCATCAGGTGGTTACCTGTTAAAGCAAGTGTTCCAGAAGACAGGAGGTGGATGTCCAAGTCTCTGAGGCGAGGAGGTGCGGGGGTCTCCAAGCCCTTTGGTGGACCAGAGCTGTCGGGTCGGGATTCTGTAAATCACGTGGGATAATATAATGTTAGGAATACCGTATTTAGGAGAATATAAGCCCCACCCCCACTGATCCTTCAGGCACGAAATAAAAACTCCATTAATCGTCATTTTCTCGGTGTTGTGACTTTCAAGAAAAACACTTCTCCTAACAACGCCTTTAGCAAACCGAACTTGTGACTCTTTTACTTGAATAATAGACGACAAAACTGAATGTAAAATAATATTTCTTAATGTAGTAGAGTATATCTCCAGTAGGGAGCGCTATGATTCCACTTAACATGTCCATATATGGGCGTATTCCAGAAAACAGAATTTCCCAAGTTATTGTATTCAACTTCATTTATTATTTATTTGCTCCAGTGTTATTTAGCCACTGCCTAATGTCGCTGCATGAATAAGGTTTTATTTATTTCCGTTATTCGTGTCAATTTTAAACTTGTATATTTGAAATTCGGCTGTACGTACAGCAGCTTGTTATTTAGCCACTGTGAAGTGTCGCGCCGTGGCTAATATTTATTTATTTATGCTATTGAGCCAATAAACACACATATATGCATGTCTGCTTCCGGAACAATCATTTTAAAGAAAGAGAAGATTTGCGTAAAGACTTGTTTGTGATTTCTCGCGACTTGAAATGTGGAAAAACCAGCACTTGTTTATACGTACTAGCATTTGAGCTTCAAAAACTCGACAAAAAATACGGTATTCCCAAAAACACGGTACTACACATGGACCTTTAAGCGACCGTGCAGGTGTTAAAGACCTTCTCTTGGGCGTGGTCCAGTAATGGGAGCGGTGTGGTCCGGCTCAGGACGTGCTGGTCCGGCGGGTGTCTTCAGGGTTCTGGAGGAGCTTCGGTCCGTCTTTGCTCTTTGAGGTAAGCGAGCTCGGGCTTTGCCTTTTCCTTTGGCTTTCCTCTTCCTCCTGCAGGACGTCCCGACGCGTTACTGCTCGCGCGGAATCGGACAACACGGCGGGAATAGCGGCACATACCTGGGCGCTCGGAATCCTCCCGATTTCACTTCTTTCCCTCTCGGACAGGCAGGACGCTCGGACTTCCCAGCGCGCTTCTCGTCCTCGCCGCTCACTTTTCCCAACGGCGGAAGCTTTCCCAGAGTGTCGGAGCCGTGTGGAGTGTTTGCTGAAGGTTCTGGGAGAGACATCTTTCTCGTTCCACATCCAGGAGCTTCAGAATTCCCTTCAATCCCAGTCACTCCCGCATCATCCGCCGCTCCCTTCGATCCGCCGTCATTCCCGCTATCTGAGGTGCCGGTCAGTAGAGCAGCATCATCACCGCCCCGTGATCTTCGCTCCTGTTCTCCATCCTCAACATCTCCCACCAACATTCCATCAGAATTCCTCAGGAACTTATCACCGGATTTCCAACTCCGACTGGTTTCCCACAGCGGAGTTCCGTCCCTCTCCTTCCCAACCCCCGGCTTTCTCTCCTCCGCCACAGCCTGATCCACCCTCGCCTCAGACTCCCCAACCAGCGAGGAACATGATCTTCTCCGCTGGGCCAGATCAATGACTCGGGGCGGCGGGCGAGCAGAGGGCGTGTCCTCGCGTGGAGCGCCGCTTGCCCTGTTGCTGCTATTCCTCCGCGCCAGACCCCGGACCCTGCCACCCGGCTCCGCCCTGCTGTGCGCCCTGGCCCTTCCCTTCCTCAGGCGCACCGCTTTGCTCCTCCGGCACGAGGGCAGCGTCCTGGTCCTAGTCCCGTGCATCTCCAGGTAGCGCTGCTTGGGATCGGCGCCTCCGTCAGGACCTCCTCGAGGCTCCAGCAGCTCCACGTAGTCTCCAGCTCCATCGGCGCTCCTACGCAGGCGGTCCAACGCGCTCTCCGCCTCCTCCACCCCATCTGGAGGCAAGTCGTCCTCCTCGTCCCAGGACCAGGACTCAAGCTCCCAGGAGTCCGTGGAGTCGGCTTGTGAGGGATCGGTGGGGTTGTGCAGGAGTTTGGGATAGACCACGTCCTTCCATGGCGCGCGGACCACTCCGTCACATGTGGTCAGCAGGAGGGTGTCCAGACATCCTTCATCTGTGAGGAGAGAGTGTTAGGGTGCTTTCACGTCGCTCGTTTAACCCTTTCAAACGCACTTGGAGGTGTATATGTGAACACAACCGTGCCTGGTCCACCTTCAGAAGTTCGTTTGTGGTTCGATTACTTTGTGATATGTGAAAGCGAATTTCGATAAAACTTCAAACTTCGCGGTTCAATTCACAGCGGAGGATTCGGGTAACCGCAAATCCGTCACCTCACCAATACTTAAGGGGGAAAACTGTGGAATCAGATTGGTGCCAGAAATCCAAACGAAAACAAAAAACGAATGAAAAATCCAAAAACAGAGAAAAAAGGTTTCAAACGAAAGTGCTTTAAGTTCTCGCGGGCCACATCACATGACAAAGAGGGCCACATCCGGCCCCCGGGCCTTGAGTTTGACACATGTGCTTTAAACAAACTGGGTTCTGTTCGCTTACAACGAGCTTACAACCACTTGAGGCACTTTGTCTGCTTTTGTATTTTTATTCATATTCTATCTGTATACCTATGCCGTATTTCTCTCCCCGTATTTTTTATCTCTTGTATTTAATCCATATTTTATCTTTCTATTTTTATTGTATTTTATTGCTTTAGTACTCTTGTATTTTATTGCTTTTGCGTTTTATTTTTTATCCCCTTTTAAAATGTTAACATGCTGGACGATTGCAAAATACATTTC
>MU204353.1:1075876-1080876 GCA_017309775.1 Paedocypris sp. Pulau Singkep
ACATCTGATCACATGACAGATCACATCTGATCACATGACCAATGACAGATCACATCTGATCACATGACCAATGACAGATCACATCTGATCACATGACCAATGACAGATCACATCTGATCACATGACCAATGACAGATCACATCTGATCACATGACCAATGGCAAAACATCTGATCACATGACAGATCACATCTGATCACATGACTAATGACAGATTACATCTGATCACATGACAGATCAGATCTGATCACATGATCAATGACAGATCACATCTGATCACATGACCAATGAAAGATCAGATCTGATCACATGACCAATGAAAGATCAGATCTGATCACATGACCAATGGCAAATTCTGATCACATTTGATCACATGACCTATGGCATGATCACACCTGATCACACGACAGATCTCACCTAATGGCCAATGACACGATCACATGACCAGCGTCCATCAGATCCGATCACCTGACCGATGACAAGTTCACTTCTGATCACATGACCAATGACAAATCACAGATGATCACATGACCAACATCATGATCAGAGGACCAAGGACAAGATCACATGACCAGCGTCACACGACCCACAACACTGGACTTGCGTCGGCGTTCAAACGACAGACGTTTTTAACGCCGCCTGAACAATGGCGTTAACACAACGGACTATTGGCTAATCTGAACCTGATTGGGCCGCAGTGCCAGCTGGGGGCGTGTGCGGCAAAAAAATAAGGCAAATCACAGGTGACGGGACGGAAGGCGGGGCTTGGCCGGAGACCAGCACTGACCGCTTGGCCCCGCCCACCCGCTCTCACGACACGCGACGCACACGGAAATGAAAAAACGCACGACAATTTTGGCAGAAATGTCGCTTTGCATCGATCGGATCAACGTCTTCAGACCTAGTGGTGGTGGAGCTTTGGGTCGAGTGGGACTTCTAGATGTAACAGGAAATAGATCTCTACATTATTATTATTATTATTACTAATATTATCAGACACGTTTGAGGACCTTTTCATCCGTGCCCGGGACAGGAAACCCTTCGCGTGAAATGATTGTCATTCCTCATGTGGAGAGCTTCCCCTCTGATCAGAGTTACGGTGAGAGAGAGAGAGAGAGAGAGAGAGGAGAGCCGGCTCCCAGGGGTCAGATGGAGATCGGGCAGACGATGACCTTGTCCTCCAGCAGGACGCTGACCACCAGGAAGACGATGTAGAGCAGGAACATGATGAAGCCCAGCAGCTTGCTCATCTTCCACTTGCAGGCGGCGATGGAGATGATGACGAAGAGCAGCATGAGGAAGAGGAGGACGATGGCGCAGAACAGGCCGTTGCTGCTGACGCGGACCGGGCTCATGCCGTTCGCCATCGAGAAGAGCAGCCACGGGAACGGCAGCCTGACACACACACACACACACACACCTGACTCAGCACCTACAGAAGATCTGCTGATGGAGGAGGATTGACTGGATGGATGGATGAATAGATGGATTCATGGATGGATATATGAATGCATTGAAGGATGGATGGACTAATAGATGAAAGCATGGATGGATGAGATGGACAGATCAATAGATGAAAGACAGATGAGACAGAAAAAGCTGATTAAATGAATAAATGGATGGATGGATGGATGAGATGGACAGATCAATAGATGGAAGACAGATGAGACAGAAAAATATGATTGAATGAATAAATGGATGGATGAAAAGGGACCAAAATATTGAGGGATGACAGAAGAAAGAAGACGTGGATGAAAAGAATGGACGGATGATAAAGAACATACAAATAGAATAATGAACAGATGGATTAGTTAAAAAAAAAACTAAACAAAGAAAATTACAAAAAAAATGGATGGATTAAAAAGGACAGATAAATCAATGAAAGAGATGGATGAATGGGATGGCTTAAAAAGACTGATGGATGGATAGATGGACAAATAAAGACTAAAATACTGAGGGATGACAGAAAAAAGGAAGATATAGATGAAAAGAATGGACGGATGATAAAGAACATGCAAATATAATAATGAATAATGGATGGATTTATTAATAATAAAATGAAAAAAGGATGGATTATGAAGGACTGATTAATCAATTAATAGAGTGAATAGTGTGTGTGTGTGTGTGTGTGTGTGTGTGTGTGTGTGTGTGTGTGAGAGAGATTGGAATTTCAGCATGTGCGTGTGATTAGTTTGTGTGTGTGCATGTGATGGGTGTGTGTGTGTGTGTGTGATTGATATATGAGCATGTGTGTGTGATTTGTATGTGCGTGTGTGTATGTGACTAGAATATTAGCATGTGTGTGTGATTATTTTGTGTGCGTGCATGGGATAGGTGTGTGTGTGTGTGTGTGCGATTAGTTTGTGTGTCTGAAAGTGTGTGTGTGCACAAAAGATAGGTATGTGTGTATGTGATTGGTATTAGAGCATGTGTGTGTGTGTGCGTGTGCATGCGTGTGTATGTGAGTGTGTTAGTGGAATAGTGTGTGTGTGTGTGTGTGATGAGTTTGTGTACGAGTGTGTCATTGATGTGTGTGTGTGTGTTAGTGGAATAGAGTGTGTATGTGTGAGTGTTAGTGGAATAGTGTGTGTGTGATGAGTTTGTGTACGAGTGAGTCATTGATGTGTGTGTGTGTGTGTGTGTGTGTGTGTGTTCATACCCCACAGTGATGTCGAAGATGTTGGAGCCGACAGAGCTGGACACGGCCATGTCTCCCAGACCCTTCCGGGCCACGATGACGCTGGTGATGAGGTCAGGGATGGAGGTTCCCGCCGCCAGGATGGTGAGACCCATGATCTCCTCAGTGATGCCCATCGTCTCACCCACCTTCAACACACCACAGTCCGATGAATCACCAACCGCCGCTCACTTCTATCATAAAGTGGTACCTTCGCTTACCATTGACTGTGTTAACGAAAATGACCTTTTACGAAGGGCGTCGTCGAGAAAATATCGTCCCTTTTTACGAAATCATTTCACTAGGCAAAAATGTTGTAGCGACAAGTCCAGACGAGTAAAATTGTTATTTTGTTCTTCAAGCACGTCAATAAAAAAAAAAAAAAAAAAAAAAAAAAAAAAAAATATATATATATATATATATATATATATATATATATATATATATATATAATATATATATTAATAAAAAATATATATATAAAAAATATCCACTTTTATAGAAGTAACACAGTTACAGATATCTTACTTACGGAATCCGAATTGTATTTGATTCATTATATTGTATTTTTATCATTTTCTTCCCCTTCATAGTTTTTCCTTGTAATTTATAAAGGAAATCATAAATTCATAAAGTGCAGCAGTCGTGTTAGTGTGCAACAACAACATTACAGACAGAAGACGTTCAGAACAACGTCTGTGCCGCTTTATTATGTTTACGCACAAAAGTACAACCCACGTGAGACGCTCGACTAACATCCTGCTGATCACCGTTATCACGAGATTCAAGACGGCGGAATCAACCTGTTTTTTTTTTTACAGTTATTGCAATATTTTATCATATAATGAAAACGAATTTATTTATTTTTCAATTGGGGACGGATTATCAGATTCACGTGCAAAAATGCGGCCCATTGGACGAAATTTCCATTTTACGAAATTGCTATCGACACGAAATAATTCCATAAAGGGAAGTACCACAGTATTCAGTAACGTTTGCTCTAATTTTATATTTTATATACTTTATACTATATATATTATTTATATTTTATCTTACACAGTGGACATTTTTTACATTTTTTTTTATTTTGTGTGTTTTTCCTATATTGCACCAAACGGAGTAGTGTTCCTAATTTCGTTGTAACCTTGTGTCGCAATGACAATAATTCTATTCTATTCCTTTCTATTTTATTCTATTCCTTCCTATTCTATTCTATTCCTTTCTATTCTATTCTATTCCTTTCTATTCTATTCTATTCTATTCTATTCTATTTCTTTCTATTCTATTCTATTCTATTCTATTCTATTCCATTCCTTTCTATTCCTTTCTATTCTATTCTATTCCTTTCTATTCTATTCTTTTCCTTTCTATTCTATTCTATTCCTTTCTATTCTATTCTATTCCTTTCTATCCCTTTCTATTCCTTTCTATTCTATTCTATTCTATTCCTTTCTATTCTATTCCTTTCTATTCCTTTCTATTCCTTTCTATTCTATTCTATTCTATTCCTTTCTATTCTATTCTATTCTATTCTATTCCTTTCTATTCTATTCTATTCCTTTCTATTCCTTTCTATTCTATTCTATTCTATTCTATTCTATTCTATTCTATTCCTTTCTATTCCTTTCTATTCTATTCTATTCTATTCTATTCTATTCTATTCTATTCTATTCCTTTCTATTCTATTCTATTCTATTCTATTCTATTCTATTCCTTTCTATTCCTTTCTATTCCATTCTATTCTATTCTATTCTATTCTATTCTATTCTATTCTATTCTATTCTATTCTATTCTATTCTATTCTATTCCTTTCTATTTTATTTTATTCTATTTTATTTTATTCCATTCTACTCCATTCCATTCTAGCAGTGGCGTCTCACCTGATGAGCCCACCAGACCATCAGGTAGGAAAAGCCGGCAATCCAGCAGATGGCGCCGAGGAAGGTGATGGGGAAGAACTTCTTGGAGCTCTGAGGTGAAAGAGGCAGCAGAGGATCCCGTCAGCGCTCCGGATCCAGAGCCGGCTCAGCTACTCACGCTCTTCCTGACGTCGGGCAGCGTGACCCACAGCGGGAAGACGATGGGCAGGATGAAGAGGTACGTGAAGCGCTTGCGGCAGCTCTCGGGCCACGACAGGCTGAGCGGCTGGTCCTCCTCTTCATCTTCTTCACCCTGGACAGGCGGAGGGAAGGTGAGACGATGAAATGATGACTAATTTGGGGCTAAAACAATACTGAGTTTTGTAGTTTTATCACTATGACTAAAACTAAAAGAAAAATCTTTGTCTCGTCCAATTACAGCCGGTGTGAATCCAGCGGGAGGAG
>MU204353.1:1083376-1089384 GCA_017309775.1 Paedocypris sp. Pulau Singkep
GCGTTTAGATTGCGCTCTTATCAAAGCGTCTTCAATCGCCCTGCTTTCCATGCTAATATGCTAATTCTGCGCCGTTAGCATAATTTCCCACTCGAAACAGACGCGAGACGTCACGAGAGAGACGGACAAAACACTTTCGGCTTTTAACACTTTCTAAACTACAAACACTACACTCATAATACTGCAGAAATAAACCCTATAAACTACACGTTTAGCTTTGTAATGGATTAGCATCGGACATTAGCATGTAGCGGTGAAGCGCACACACCCGCCACGCCGTTGGAATCCTCCACCTGGCATTTCTTCTTGGCGATTTTGTGCAGGATGGACGCCTTCTCGCGGAACTTTCCTGAAAAACACCACGGGCAGGCGATTACTCAGATCAAGACGCACTAATTCGACACAAATCCCGTCGTGTGGGAGTCGTAGCGCCGCGCAACCTTTAACACCCGCTAAACGCCGCATTAAACACGGTCCGGGAGATTAATCAGGAAGTCTAGCACCGCGGGAACGTCGATACGCTCGCACAACCTTTGCGGGATCCGTCTGACCTTCCCGGGCTCTTTCTGATTGGCCGATGTCTTGATTAAAAGGCGGTCCCGTGACCCCAGCCGCGTCGTTTCCGCTGATTGATTGGACGCAGGCTTCAGATATTCACACGGAGGAACGAAATCAAGATTCGAACGAGTTTCGAACCCGTGACCCTGACGATTAAAGGCCATTACAGTAGCGCTCTAGGTCAGGGGTCACCGACCTTTTATTAATTTTAAACTAATATTTATTATTTTCATGAGCCATGGAATTGCTAAGACAAACAGAAAAAAATACCTAACGTGTATTTTACTATAACAAACACTACTAAAAATGAGGACAGTCAAAGTTAACGCGTTAACTCATGCAATTAAATATTAATTAATCGTGTTAATTAAATTAAATTCATTAAACTTATTACGTTTAATCGCGTCAAATATTTATAAACGCCATTAACTGCATTTCCGGTATTTCTCGGTTTTCAGTATTTTTTAATACATTCAGTATTTTGTGAGCAGCATTTTGCAAAGCTGAAATCACGACGCACTTATAGAGAGAACAAAAGGCAATGCAAATATTAACCCAGGGCTACTTCCTGGCTGCGGATGAATGCTAAAGATGCTACCAGTTTGATACATACTTCTGACATAGCCAATCTGCTCAATTAAGCGCTTATTTATATGTTGTTGTTGTTGTTAATAATTAGTGGTGTTTAGTTTAGCTAAGTGAGGACACTGATCATGTTAACGATTTCTCATAAAAACATCAGCAATGTAGAAGGAAAGGAAATACCGTAAAACCTCTATTAGAACACCATGGCGGTCAATTTTCCAACTGTTTCGTCAGGGGGGTGCTCTATTAGAGGTTTTACGGTAATTTAACATTAACAACATGTATGTCTGAATTATCAAATCAAAGAGTTTCTAAAAGCAGCGTTTTTTCAAAGAAACATCATTGACGATGCTGTTTGTGTGACATTGTGACCAACACGTTGAAAACTAACTAGTAGAGCGCCACCTCTACGGGAGAGTTGTCCGTTAACTGTATCATTATTAACTTTATCTTTAGAAACATCTACCAAGGGGCAAACTAAACAACTGCTTCATAACATGCTTATTACATTTATCATTATCCATTTAAAAAACGTTAGGTCTGAATTTATGAAGTCACGGCAGATTAGATGGATTTACACGAAAAACGCGGCTCAGCTGCTTAAATCACTGATTTCGGTCATTTTTGCCATTTTGCGTTTTTTCAAAAAAGTGTTCTTTAAAGAAAAAGGTTATCTGAAGGGCTTTCAGACACCAAAGAGTTAACGCGTTTGAATTGCGCTCGCATCAAAGCGTCTTCAATCGCCCTGCTTTCCATGCTAATATGCTAATTTGCCGCCGTTAGCATAATTTCCCACTCGAAACAGACGCGAGACGTCACGAGAGAGACGGACAAAACACTTTCGGCTTTCAACACTTTTTAAACTACAAACACTACACTCATAATACTACACAAATAAACCCTATAAACTACACGTTTAGCTTTAGCAGCTGGATTAGCATGTGGCATTAGCATGTAGCGGTTAGCATTATGTCGATTAGCAACACTCTGCTAACGAAATTTTCAGAAATTTGCGGCTCTGGAATAATTCCGTTAATTGGGGCACCACTGTAATGTGCGTCTGCTGGCTACAGAGTGACCGAACGGATCCGCGCTGTGATTGGCTCGTGTGCGTTTCTCTGGTGATTTGATTAGCAGGAGACGCAGGAGGGAGAGGGAGGGGCTGCTGTTATCGCATTATCCCGGCGCGGCTGCGGTTGCGTAACTCCCGCGCTGCAGTGACTCAGAACCGCGTCTGATGCGTCTTAAAACCCAGAGGTGTGATGTACTTGAGTAAATGTACTTTGTTACTTTACTTAAGTATGTTTTCGGCTACTTCGTACTTGTACTGAGTATCTAAACTATAAGCAACTTTTACTCTCTACTCCACTGCATTTCTGGTTGAGTAACTGTACTTTTCACTCCACTACTTTTGAATTGACACTTATCGTTACTCGTTACATTTTGAATGTGTGCGACGAACCGTAATAGATTTTTATCGCGGTTAATTTCTTTATTTATTTTGTTTGACCATTTTTGAAACATTAAAAGTATTACTTTTTTTACTTTTATTATTTTACTTAAGTATTAATGTCTGGGACTCTTTACACCTCTGTTAAAACCACAGCGCGACGCTACTGAACGTGCTTCATGCCTTCACCGGAGTCTTCGCTACCATGACATCATCATGACATCATCATGACATCATCATGGTAGTGGAACACACACACACACACACACACACACACACGATCCAATGGAAACACTTTTATCGCTGCTGCAGGTTTGTTGATAGTTCGGCCATTTTGCAGGACGCGTGTTAGCATGTATGCTAACGGAATGCCGAGTCAGCGTTCCAAAGTACACAACGCTGTTATATTTCAAATCCGCTGTTTTATATTTGTGAACTGCAAACAGTATAAATCTTAATCTTAAAGAAAAGAAAAGAAAAAGTGAGAAGGGTAGAACGAGAAAGAGAGCAATAGAAAGCAGGAAAGGGGGATAGGGAAAGAAATACAGAATAACAGAGAGAAATAGTTATAGGCGAAGAAATAAAGAAAAAAGAGAAATAGAATAAAAAAATTGAAAAGAGAGAGAGGGGTAGAACGAGAAAGAGAGTGAGAGAGAAAGAGAAAGCAGGAAAGGGGGTTCTAGAAAGAAAAACTGAAAGAGAGAGAAAAAAACTGTTAAAGAGAAAGAAGAAAAATATAATAAAAGAAAGAAAAGAGAGGGAGAGGAGAGAGAGAGAGAGAAAGAGAGAGAGAGAGAGGGAGAATATTACACAACGCTGTTATGTTTCAAATCCGCTGTTTTATATCTGTGACCTGCAAACAGCATAAATCTCAATGGCAGAAATTGTTGCAAAAATGCATTAAAAAAAAAAGAAGAAAAAAAAAAAACCAGGCTGAAAAGGAAAAGTTTTCAAAAAAATGACACGGAAAAACACAATCATAGCACAATAAACCAAATGTCACGATTTGCACTCATGTGGGTGAAATCTCGACCATGACGGGCCAAAATAAAAGTGTCGGAGGGAATGAACTGAGACGACTCTCTCTCGCTCGCTCAAGCAGACGGCATCGTGGGTAAAGAGACGGACAGAAAAGCGCTTACCTTCCTCGGTCATTGACTGATAATATTTTAGCTTGCCATAAGTCCCCAGCTCTACAACATCACACAGAGACAAGAGTGAAAACACACACACACACACACACACACACACCCCCCCCCCCCCCCCCCCCCCCCCCCCCCCCCCCCCCCCCGACACCACGACTTGCTCCGGAGTTGTGTGTGTCATTCTCAATACTGCCCCTAGTGGCCATGTTGAAAAGTTCCCTCACTTAAAAAAAAACGAAAATGAGTGTAGTTTTCAATATGGCCACTAGGGGCCGTCACAAAACCTTTACCTCACTAAATCTAGCCATCTAGTTAAACCATCACACACTTCCAGTGAATCACGTTCTCTTTATTTTTAAGGTGCTGATTTTTTTTTTCTCACTAAACTTAAAAAATGAAGAAACTACAGGGTTTGTATCAGCAAACGACAGTCACGAGCATTAACCAGAGTGACAAAGACGCTCATCCGTTTAGTAGTGACCACCGACCCTGATAAGGTGCGATATACATCATATCAGATAGAGAGAGAGAGAGAGAGAGAGAGAGAGAGAGAGAGAGAGAGAGAGAGATGGGAGGGGTTGGGAAAAATAGAGAGAGCGAGAAGATTAAAACGAGAAAGAGAGTGAGAGAGCAAGAGAAAGCAGGAAACGGGAAGGGGGAAACAACAAAAAGGAGAGAGAAAAATAGTTAAATCAAAAGAAATAATGAACAAAAATAGACTAAAAGAAAGAAAAGAAAGAGAGACGGGGTAAAACAAGAAAGAGAGTGAGAGAGCAAGAGAAAGCAGGAAAGAGGGATGGGGAAGAACGGAAAGAAAAAGAGAAAAATAGTTAAAGGGGAAAAAAATAAATGAATAAAAGAAGAGAGCAAGAGGAAGCAGGAAAGGGGAAGGGGGAAATAAAAGCTGAATGGAGAGAGAAAAATTGTTAAAGGGAAAGAAATAAAGAAAAATTGAATTGAAGAAAGAGAGTGTGAGAGAGAGAGAGAGAGAGAGAGAGAGAGAATATTATCCGTCCATCACATGCTGCTAAACAGGAGCATTGACCTTGTGGAACGACCTCGGCAGCTCAAACACTCGCCGGCACAAAGCTTTTACCATCGATTCAGCCGGGAAACCGCGTGTGTGTGTGTGTGTGTGTGTGTGTGTGTGTTGTATAACAGAGGTCACGCGCCATGACCTGTCAGATGCTGGTGGGCTCGTGTGGACGTCTGGCATGTTCACACACATTCACCAGGACGGATCATGTGACGCCGTCATTAATAATGTCTGAGCAAAGTCCACAAATAGAGAGAGTGATGGTGATCAATACACACACACACACACACACACACAGAGCAGCACGTGTGTGTGTGTGTGTGTGTGTGTGTCTGCATGTGAAACCGCCGGCTACTGATCAGTGACATTACGCAATCTATCGATCGATCCGGACGGAGGGATGAGGGTGACGGAGAGGAAGAGCGACAGAGCAACAAACGACAACACCGTACAGAAGAGACTCGGGATGGATGGATGGAGAGTGAAAGGATGATTATTGAGATGAATGGATACATATGAATGAATAAATGAACGGAAACACGTGCAAAGATAGTTAGAAGGACGGATGGATGGATGGATATTGAGTGATGAATAGAAGAACAGTTTCCACTCTGAATATAGATGGATAATGGTAGGAAGAACAGATGGAGTAAAAGTATAGAACATATGGCTGGTTTAGAGGATTAGATGACAACAAAAAGAGAAATTAAAGTGATGGTAAAAAAAAAATGAAAGGTAGATGAAGGATGGAAAAATACTCCACATATGAACAGTATAACAATGTATGAAGAGACGAGTAATCTAAACATGGATGGATGAAGAGATTGAGAGAGGGATACACACAAGGTCAAGTAAAAAATAAGAAAAGGAAAAATAAGAATGAGCCAAATCACCATCTTCAACTGATGCAAAAGATAAAGAAAAAAAAACACTTTTAGTATTTCACACACACACACACAAACAACAATGAAAAGTAGCACACACAAATGTATCCTAAAGAGACAGTGTCAAACCTGAACAGAAACAAGATCAGTGTGTGTGTGTGTGTGTGTGTGTGTGTGTGTGTGTGTGTGTGTGTGTGTGTGTGTGTGTGTTTATCTCAGCTGGAAATGTGATGAGGAGAATTAGAGTAACTCACCAGAGTCAGCAAATTCTGAGGAAACGGCACAGAGAGAAGCGTGGAGGGGGGTAGAGAGAGAGAGAGAGAGGGAGAGAGAGAGAGAGAGAGAGAGAG
>MU204353.1:1129222-1136722 GCA_017309775.1 Paedocypris sp. Pulau Singkep
CTCTCTCTCTCTCTCTCTCTCTCTCTCTCTCTCTCTCTCTCTCTCTCTCTCTCTCTCTCTCTCATTATACAGCACGTGTAATATACTCACACACTCGAAAACATTTTAACTTTAATTTTTTTTTTTTAAGTTTCAAAGTTAATTTAAACAACTTTAAAATTGAACTTTTTAAAACTTGTGTTTGGGTGAAACAAAGGAGAGTGTAAATGCAGAACAAACACCCACACACAGTCTAACTTTTTCTCTTTCTCACTCTCACACACACACACACACACACTTCACTTTCATTACTTGAAAAATTAACTTTGAAACTTGTGTTGGGGTGAAACAAGGGAGAGAGTAAGTTTAATGCGTGTTGTGCCGAACAAACACATACGCACACACAGTCTATCTTTTTCTCACTCACACACACACACACACACACACAGTCTAACTATTTCTCACGCACACACACACACACAGTCTAACTTTTTCTCACACACACACACACGCGCGCGCACACACACACAAACTCACACACACACACACAGTATAACTTTGTCTTATCACACAGACAGACAGACACAAACACACACTTTTTCTTTATGTCATGCATTTTTTTTTAATCATTAAAGTACGTAATATAATAATTTACCATTGACTTATCTCAAACTTCCAAAACACCGTTGTACATTTTTCATCTTTTTTTTGTGTGTAAAAACAGACAGTAAAAACAACAATAAAGATGTGCAACATGGGAAAAAAAATCAGCGTGGCGTGTGATAAATGTGTGAAAGGTCGTGCGGGTGTGTGTTTTCTGGAGACTCACTTCTGCCGGACACAAACACAGAAAGACGCCGCGGCTTCAAAGGACGCGACATTTTACTACCGCGAAAAATCAATGCGCCTGGAAGAGCGGACGACTCCGGAATCAATAACCGAGCAGGAATTTCTCCTCACACACACACACACACACACACACACACACACGTGTAGCTGCGTTAGCATTTGGCAAAAACAGTGGCTAAATATGACCAACTGTGTTAAAAACTAAATTATAATTGAAGCGTTGGCGATTATTCGTAGACTCGCGGCCAAAACTAGCCAGTGCAACGTTGAGCGTAAAATATTGTCTTCCTGAGACTCGGTTGAAATGAAATGTTCAGACTTTCTCACATGGCCGACGTTTGCGTTTCGTCGCTCAGATCCACGTGGTTGTGGAACACGCCGTCCTCTTCCTCACGCTGCTGCCGCGCGAAACTCACGAAAACCTGCCGATCGGAAAGTGACGTCACTGAAGCGCAAACATCATCACATTTATCGATTTTAATGCTCTTATGCAGAAGAATTTTTTTTTAAAGTTTTTTTACACGTAAGCAGTTTTATGTAAAAAAAGACAACGCACGTGTCAAGTCATAAGTTTTTTGTACGTAAAAAAATGTAAAAAAAAAAAGTTTTTCATGCAAAAGATCTATCTGTCAACTTTTGTTGTTTGTTTGTGATGATCTGATTTGTTCACTGATTAGTCCATGATAAATGTAAACAAAACATTTAAGATTCACAAATTAAAACAGCAAATTTTAAATATTGTGTTTTTTTTAATAGTAAAATTCTGATTTTTATAACTGTAACGCATTTATGTGGAAAAAAAAACAATTGCTAAAAATGACAAAAACTGTTTTACAATATATCTAATATATCCATCAACTCAAAAGTTTGTGGTCGATCTGTTCTCTTCACTGATTGGTCCATGTAAATGTAAACAAAACATTTACGCATCACAAATTGAAACAGCAAATTTTAAATATTGTGTTTTTTTTAATAGTAGCATTGAACTGTTAAAAAAAAAGAAATTTAATGACGCTTAAAAAAACTTTTTTCGGACTTTAACAACTCTAACACACTTACGTTGAAAAAAAACGCTAAAAAGGACAGAAAGTGTTTTACTACTGAAAGTTATTATAGTTTTATGTAAAAAAGCTAATATATCGGTCAACTCAAAAGATTGTGGTGCGACATCTGTTCTCTTCACTGATTGGTCCTTGATAAATGCAAATGGAACATTTAAGCATCACAAATTAAAACAGCAATTTTTAAATATTGCGGTTTTTTTTTAAATAGTAGCATGTAACTGTTGCTGTTAAATAAATTAATGACGGTTCAAAAACTTGAAGGATTTTATCAACTCTAACAAACTTACGGGGAAAAATGACAACAATTACAAAAACAAAAAAAGTTTTACTAATGAAAGCTTTTTACTCCGCACGTAGTTTTATGTAAAAAAAAAAACAAAAAAAGACAATTTCTGAAAAAAGTTTTTGACTTGACCTCTGTTCTCAATTGGTCCATGATAAATGAAAACATTTAAGCGTCACAAATGAAAACAGCATATATAGAATTAAATCAAAATGCATTATCTTTAAATAAAATTTAAACAACGCTTCAAAAACTGATTTCTGATTGCTATTTCCACTGTCGGGAAAACAAGTGGATTTACTTTTCGGGTTTTAGTTTTTTTTTCTTCGCAATGATGAAAAAACGATTTTTCGTCCTTGCGAGAAAAAAAACGGGCGTGGTTGTGTGTGTAGGTCACCTGGTCGAGGGTGGTCTGAGAGACGGAGTAGTCCTCCACCCCCAGGCTGCGCTGCTGCTTGCCCAGCCGGCTGAAGATGTGTGCCAGAGCGCCCTCGCCCTGCGGGACCTGGTACTGCAGCGTGTTGTGATGCTTCTCCTTCAGGCTGCTGCCGGGAAACGCCTCCATCACGAAGCTCTCCACCGCCCTCAGCTCCGCCCCGTCTCCGCCCACTCGCACGATCAGTGTGTAGCCGTCGCCAAACCTGCAACACACAGTCCAAATCACACCCACTTTCACCCGCTCACCAGTGACGGGAATAACGGCATCATAAATAAACGCCGCTACTTTGTTCAGTAACGAGTAATCTAACGTTTTAATACTAGTAACGTATTGACGGAAATATAAGCACACCGCGGATATAAGCACCGCCCTGATTTTTCTGGTTCAATTACGTAATATTAGTAATATTTCCTTAAAAAACATTTTTTTTCCATTTTTTAACGAACCTAACTTGTGACTCGTATCATTTTGATTTCGTTTTACTTGAGTAATAGATAGCAAAAAGTCGATTCTAGTGGTCAGAACTTCATTTCCCAAGAGTCTTTGCACCAATTCACGTATGCGCTAAGCAACTGCGTGAGGCCCGTGGATCAAAGAATCAAAGCAAGGATTGTTATCCCCCGTTTATCAGACCGAGCATTTTGATTGTGTCTGTTCCTTGGATTTATTACTTCTTGCCCGTGTTCTTCATTTTTGACTGTTTTGACTCTTTCTGCAATGACACATGGGAGCGTTTGTTAGCGCTAAGCTAAGCTAACCAGTCGTGGTTTATAGTTTCTGTTTGTTGTAATTTAAAATATTGTACTGTATTTAGTTTAATCTTCCTTCTTTCAGTGTTATTCTGTCTCTGTTAAGTGTCGCGGCGTGTCTAATGTTTCTTTATTTCTGTTATTGAGCCAATAAAAGCTTAATACGGACCATTGTTTAACATTAAATAGTTTAACATTAAACACGGTATTTAATAAGTTTTTTGACAAATTAAAAACATATATATTTAAGTAACGCAATAGTTTCTCTGGTGACTTTACTAACGATGTAACTGAATTACTATTTGTTGGTTAAGTAATTTGTAACATATTAGTAAAATAACAATTAAACAAAAAAAAGTTTAAAGTTGAAAAGCAACTAGTTACTGTAACTAATTACTCTCTTAAAGGAACATTCCCTTCTCTGGAGTTGTGATGTGATGATTGTATTCGCCCGTTTAAAGTTCCATTCCATTCATCTAGAAGGTTCCGAGAGGCGTCGTCTTTCACTGTAATTGGACAGTTATTGGTTGGTCTTGATTTCTCCCCGAGTTTTGTGGGTTTTGCGTGAGCTGGAAGTGGCGATGATGAAGTGTCACTCGCGCTCTCGTAAAAGAACTTCTCATCACTTACGCGCATTAGCTGCACTTTCCTCCCGCCGTTAAAGCCGCCGGACCGCGGACGCGCGCGCGCGTGTGTGTGTGTATAAAACACGCATTAGTGTGAATCAGTCAGAGCGGCAGAATAAACACGCCATCACGACAGAGGAAGAGAGAGAATAAACACAGAGGGGAAAACAGAAACAGAGTGGAAACAAGAAAAAAACGAAACAAATGGGGGGAAAAAAATAAAGAAAGAGGAAACATTTTGGACGAAAGAGAGAGAGAGAGAGAGAGAGAGAGAGAGAGAGAGAGAGAGAGAGAGAGAGAGAGAGAGAGAGAGAGAGAGAGAGAGAATAAAAACAGAGGGGAGCGAAAAACAGAGTGGAATAAAAGACAAACATAAAAAAGAAAGAAAAACATAAACAGAATAAGAAAAGGGGGAAAAAAGAGGGAAGAAAAAACAAAAAGAAAGAATGAGGAAAATTTTGAAAGAAAGAGTCAGACAGATAGAGCGAGGGAAAATAAAGGATAAAGAAACAGAGAAAGAAAAAAAACTGATGGATGGGTGGATTGATAGAACCACAGCTTGAGAGAGAGAGAGAAAGAGAGAGGGAGAGGGAGAGGGAGAGAAAGACAAAAAGAAAGAAGAGTGATAGAGAAGAGTGAATGAAAGAGAGAGAGAAGAGTGAAAGAGGAAGAGAAAGAAAGAAAGAACAGACAAAAATAGACAATACGTAAAGTCAACAAGTGTCCACCAGATGGCAGTATAAACACAGCACAGAACATCTCAACGTTGTGTGATGTAATGTCTGTCACACACACACACACACACACACACACACACACACACACACACACACTGTGATGGAGCTGTAGATCTTGCTGAGCTCCATTAAACAGCAGGAAAAAGAAAAGATGAGGAGAGAGGTGTGTGTGTGTGTGTGTGTGTGTGTGTGTGTGTGTGTGCGTGTGCGTGTGCGTGTGTGTGTGTGTGTGTGTGGAGGGAGGAGTTGGTTCTTAATTGCCTCTTTAGTAATTAATGTCCACACCTCCACAGTCATTAATTATAGCCAATGAAAGAGAGAGAGAGAGAGTCAATCAATGAGAGAAAAACAGAGAGAGTGAAATAGTTTGAGGTCTAGAAAAATAAAAGTCTGAAGTAGAAATGACAAGAAAAAAAAGAGGAAGGGGATGAAAGATGGAAATAAGGATGAGAGAGGTAAATTAAAACAAGAGAGAAAGAAAAGTAGGGACAGAGAACTGAAAGAGAGAGGGAGAGAGAAAGAATGAGAGAAAGAAATAGAGAGAGAAAAAGAGAAAGATAGAGAGGGGGGGGGGGCAATAAAACCCAGCAGTTTAAGAGCGAGAGAACCATAAATAATGTGGGCAAGAGACACATAAAGAGAGTTAGAGAGAGAGAGAGAGAGAGAGATGTAAACATTAAAGAAGTGAGCAGCTGCTTGTGCTGTTAAATATATACCTGAGGCCTAAACACACACACACACACACACACTCACCGGCTCTTCAGGTGCTGGATGCTGCCCAGACATTTAAAGCGTCCGTTCACCATGATGGCCATACGTGTGCAGAGCGCTTCACACTCCTCCATACTGCACACACACACACACACACACACACACACACACACTGTGTTAACAATGTACATTAACACACATTAACAATGTAAGTATAAGCAGTACAAACCATTTTAATCACACGAACAACATCTACAAATGAGGAAATGACGCTCGACAAGAGAGAGAGAGAAAGTGTGTGTGTGTCTGTACTGGCATTTACGTCAAAGTGGAATGCTAGGTTTTTTTTTTTACTACACTGAAGACCTGAAAGAGAGTGAGAGAGAGAGAGTGTGTGTACAGGCATTTAGGTCAAAGTGGGGCCCCGAATGCTAGTTTTCTTTTCTTTTTTTTTACTAAAGTGAAGACCCGAGAGAGAGAGAGAGAGAGAGAGAGAGAGAGAGAGAGAGAGAGAGAAAGTGTGTGTGTGCAGGCATTTAGATCAAAGTGGGGCCGCACATGCTAGTTTTCTTTTTTTTTTACTAAAGTGATGACCAGAGAAAGAGAAAGAGAGACAGAGAACGTGTGTGTGTGTGTGTGTGTGTGTGTGTGACCTGTGTGAGGTGAGCACGACGGAGCGTCCTTCTTTGATGACACTGAGGATACAGTCCCACAGGAAGCGTCGGGCCTTGGGGTCCATGCCGGTGGTGGGTTCGTCCTGTCACACACACACACAGCGTGACCTTTGACCTGCGGGCCGTAATGAGCGAGTTACGCCTGTGGATTATTCCCGTCGACGCGGAATGAGATTTTAATGCCGACAAACACGAGCGAGTGTGTGTGTGTGTGTGTGGAATGCCAAGCGCGCGGTGGGAATACACTCGCTGACCGGCCTCTTCTCTTCTTTAATCTCTTCTATCATTGTTCCACTCTTCATTTCATCCCTAATCCTCAAGGACGTTCTTGCTCAGCGTGCGCGCGTGTGTGTGTGTGTGTGTGTGTGTGTGTGTGTGTGTGTGTGTGAGAGTGCGGGAGGATGAATAAAGTCATTCATGAGGTGGAATTCACACATTTTTGAAGACGATAAAATGAAAGATGTGAAAGATAGAGACTGAGACACGTGACGCATTAATGACACACAGATTTACCCCGACCAATCAGATTTCAGCTTCAGAACACACCAGAAACACACACTGGCACGAATTCAATGTCACCTGAAACCAAATCTTTGTAATGAATTGAATCACTTTGATTCGTCTTTATCATGAGCTGAATCTTTTTCAGAGTCTTCATGTTCTGAACCTGATTCTTTTTCTGATCCTTCATGATCTGAATCCAAATCTTGTTCTGATTCTTCATGATCTGAAACCAAATCTTTTTTTTTAATTTTCATGATCTGAAACCAAATCTTTTTCTGATTCTTCACGACCTGAATCCAAATATTTTTCTGATTCTTCATGATCTGAATCCAAATCATTTTCTGATTCTTTATGATCTGAAACAGAATCCATGTCCGATTTTTCGTGATTTGAAACACAATCTTTTTCTGATTCATGATCTGAAACCAAATATTTTTCTGATTCTTCATGATCTGAATCCAAATCTTTTTCTGATTCTTTATGATCTGAATCCAAATCTTCACCATGAACTGATTCAATTTGATTCACCTTTTCTGGACTTGAATCATCACCAATTAGCTTTTGACTCATCTTTAATCTGAGTCTTTTTTCAGGTAATTATGGGGAACTGAATCTTTTTCAGATTCTTCATGGTCCGTAAAGGAACTTTATTGAGAAATGCATCTTTTTCTGAATCATCTTTGTCAGTTTCATTTGTAACTGACTCGTTTGAATGATTCATGCGTGTCTTCATGATTCATGGTTGGTTTCACACACAGCAGACATTAGAACCGGTCGAGACCATCATCTCTCCATTATTCATCCTTCACGCTTCAGCTTGTTCCGTTCTGCATGTTTTCCTGTCGTGGCGTGTGCGAGTGACGGCGAACAGCAGCGTTTACAGCC
>MU204353.1:1141722-1149436 GCA_017309775.1 Paedocypris sp. Pulau Singkep
TACTTTGCTACTTTGACTCAAGTCTTTTTTTATTGTGGTGACTTTTTACTTGTATTGGAGTAAGTTCTATAGTGCGTATCCGTACTTTTACTTAAGTATGGTTAACACACACACGCACCCGTACAGCAGCAGCAGCAGGATGAGGGGCGGCAGGTTCTCCGCAGACACGTAGGCTTTTTGTTGGAAGCAGAGGAAGATGATGATGACGATGATGCACGGGACGATGTAATTACACTGCAACAGCAACGGACGAGCGTTACACTACATCCCTCCTCACAGCACAACTATCTGTCCATCACTGCTCTCTAGGGTTCATCCATCCATCTCACTCTCTTCCTAACCAAACGTCTACCCATCTGCTCATCCATCCATCCATTCCTCCATCTCTCTTCTCAACCAAACTGCTATGCACCCATCCTTAACGAAAATTGAATAATAATAATAATAATAATAATAATAACATTTAAGTTTAAGGTGGTTTTTGAAGACTTTCTGACTATCATCTCTCTCTCTCCATTCGCTCAAACATCCATCCATCCATCCATTCATTCGTTCATCTCTCCTCTTAACCAAACTCTGCCATCCATCCATTCTTATCAAAACTTCTGTTTCCAACTTTCCATCTATCATCTCTCCCTCTTTTTGACCAAACTCTGCCACCCATCCATCAAAACATTCTGTCTATCATTTCAATCTAGTCCTTGCATCCATCTATCATCTTTCTCTTTTTGACCAAACTCCATCGTCCATCAAAACTTTGTATATCCTTTCTTTCTATTGTACATCCATCCATCTCTCTCTCCATCCACTCAATCATCCATCCATTCCTTCATCATTTCTATCTATAGTCCATGCATCCATCTATCCCTCTCAATCTCTTATTAACCAAACATCCATTTATTAATCAATCTAACATCCATCCATCAATTCACCAAAAACTGTCATCTATCATTTCTCTCTATAGTTCATGCATCCACCTATCCACCTCCCTCTTCATGATCAAATGTCCATTCATCCATCCTGCTCAAATCATCCATCCATTCAATCATCCACCTCACTTCTTAACCACTCTTCCATCCATCCATCTTAATCAAAATTGTCTATCATTTCGCTCAATCATCCATCCATCATTCTCTCTCTCTTCTTAACTTAACATCCACTGAATTATCATAACATCAATCCATTCTTTCTTCCATCTCTCTTCTTAACCATGTGTCTATCATCCATCCTTATATCAAATGTGTCTGTCCATCATTTCACTATCATTCTGCCATCCAAACTATTCCATCCAACCATTTATTCATCCATCCATCTCTCTATAAATCTAACCATCCATCCTTCCATCCATCTCTCTATATCAATCTCACCATCCATCCTTCCATCCATCCATCTCTCTATCCATCTCTCTCTATCAATCTAACCATCCATCCATCTCTCTATCAATCTAACCATCCTTCTATCCATCTCTCTATCCATCTCTCTCTATCAATCTAACATCCTTCCATCCATCTCTCTATCAATCTAACCATCCATCGTTCCATCCATCTCTCTATCAATCTAACCATCCATCCTTCCATCCAGCTTTCTTCTTACAAGAACCAAACTCAATCGTATCCGTCTCTAAAAACAACATTTTCCCCATCTATATGTCGTAAAAAATAAAGAAAGCGGTTAATTTTAGGACAGGCGTAATCCTTTGCTAGCAGCACGTCTGACTTGGCGAGGCCGAGAGTGACCGGGCCGGAGAGCTGAAGGCCAGAAGAACTGATGGTGTTTTAACGAGCTTTTAATTAGCTATCTCAGCTATCCCGGGCCTCATCCGTCTCCGGAGCGCCGCTGACGCACCATGTCCCAGGCGAAGTTGGCCAGCCAGTAGATGGCAGGATTCACGCCGCTCACAAACTGCAGGTGCTTGGCTTTGCTGACACGCTCCTGGATGAGGAAGAGGACGAAGCTGGCCGGGATGAAGGACATGGCGAAGATCACGCAGATGGCCACCACCACGTCCGTGGACGTCGCCGCCCTTCGCACACAAACGGGAAGATGAGGAGATGGTGTTAGGGTTATGATTGGTTGAACTGACATCTGGTTTTATTTCTCAAGACTCAGTTTGCAAATGCTTAATGTGTGTTGCCCTGATGAGGGACTGTTCTCACTCTTTTGTTTCATTGTCTTCGCCTCATGTCTCTGATGTAGTGTGAGATCTGATAAGACCAGGCATGTCCAAAGTCCGGCCCGGGGGCCAAATGCGGCCCTTAATCAAATTTTGACCGGCCTGTGGCTTGATTCATAAAACCAATGGAATACGGCCCGCGGCCAGTGTTCAGTCCCTGCAGGATTTCGCGATTGCGCCAATTCACGCGAATTCAGCGAAAAAAACACTAATTGATAATATGTGATTGAAAATGTTGATATTTGACATAAAAGGAAAATTCTAATATCATAATGGGACCTTCCTCGGCGAGTTAAAAAGCTAAATCACTTTATTTGTATTTTAGTATTATAGCTGTTTTTTTTCTTTTTTGAATGCATTTTACCATGGTGTATAATATATATATATATATATATATATATATATATATATATATATATATATATATATATATATATATATATATATATATATATATATATATAAGTGACAAATACATTTTGAATTCAAGTTAAATACAAATAAACATTATTTAATGTTAAATACTAAATTATATACAAAAATTTGTATAGCCTAAAATGTGTATTTTTTTCCCCGAGCCCGGTCCGGCCCCTTTATCAAATGTTAGAACCCAATGTGGCCCGCGAATCAAAAAGTTTTGCCACCCCTGGATAAGACCAATTGTAAAATCAGCGTTTCAGACCTCATGATGATTTGGAAAGACACTCTCTTCAATAATCTGATTGGTCAAGTGAAGAGTCTGGGTTTCAGGCCTTTTACCTTATTTGGTTTGAAACATGAATCTCATGTATCTCATGAATCTGTAAAGTTACAGGTCAGTCTTCTCAGCGGAGTATGAGGGTAAAGGGGTAAAGAAGCCGAGTAAGAACAGTAAGAGTACAGAAAAGAAGGTAGAAGGAGAGAAAGAGTTGGTCAGGAAGCTGAGAAGAAGCACGCTGAAAAGATTGACCGCCACCCTTGTTTGAATCCTGAAGAAATGTCTATTTCTTTAAGTTAGAAATCCTTAATTCACTGGGAAGAAGTGAGGCTAAGAGTCGTCTGGACCTTACAGATGGTGAGCGAGCGGAACGGCGTCCATCACAAACGATCTGCGTCTTTCCAGATTCCTCACGCGTCGTCTGCGAGGAGTAACGAGGAAGATAATGGGCAAGTAATGCCACTTCCTGCCGGTTTACCTCAGCGCAAACTAATCAACCACCAAAACTCAATCGCCGTTTGTAATATTCTCGTCTGTTCGGTTGTCGCCGCGTAATTAAAAGCAGAATGAGTCGATTCCGCTCTCTAATTAATCACATTAGAAATGTAAACTCGTCTCGTTTCGGCAGAAAGCGCGCGGGAATAATTCAAGACGCGGCGTTTATGCGGCTCGTGTTGGAGAGCGAATCAGACACGACGCGTCATTACGAGATGAAGATTGAGCAAAGACATTGTTATATACTGAAAATAAGACCTAGTTCAATTTTAAATCTGCTATGGAATAAAAGAGTCACCCTGAAAATAAGACCTAGTCCAATTTTATCTGCCATGAAATAAATTATCCACTATTAAATTAAGACCTAGTTCACTATTAAATCTGCTATGGATTAAAAAAGTCACCCGGAAAATAAGACCTAGTATAATTGTATTTGTAATGGAATAAAAGTAACTGAAAATAAGACTTAGTTCAATTTTAAACCAGCTATGGAATAAAAAAAAAAGTCACCCTGAAAAAAAGACCTTGTTCAACTTTACATTTGTTATGGAATAAAAGAGTCACTCTGAAAATAAGACCTAGTTCAATATTAAATCAGTTATGGAAAATTGTCACTCTGAAAATAAGACCTAGTTCAATATTAAATCAGTTATGGAAAATTGTCACTCTGAAAATAAGACCTAGTTCAATTTTAAAATCTGCTATGGAATAAAAAAGTCACCCTGAAAATAAGACCTAGTTTAATCTCATCTGTAATGGAAAAAAAGAGTCAACCTGAAAATAAGATCTAGTTCAATTTTAAAATCTGCTATGGAATAAAAGAGTCGCCCTGAAATTAAGACCTAGTTTAAGCGTATCTGCTATGAAATAAATGTCACTCTAAAAATAAGACCTAGTTCAATTTTAAATCTGCTATGGAATAAAAGAGTCACTGAAAATAAGACCTACAGTAGAGCGTGTCTGCGTCACCGGAGTCAGACAGTCGTACGCGCGTGCGTGCGTGTGTGTGTGTGTGTGCGCGCGTCTCACATGGCGGCGAAGGACAGCTGCTCTTTGGTGAGGTTGAGCGGATGGTTGAAGGTGCTGATGCCGTGTTCCTCAGGACGACGACCCGGCGGAAGATTCCCGCGCAGAATCCCGTTACTCGCCACGTTCAGGAAGGACGGCAGGGAATGCCAACCCTGATTATAAAACCACACCTACACACACACACACACACACACACACACTACATCTCTAAATCTGAAGGAAACGTGGCGTTCCGACTTCCTCATTAGAGTTTAAAAGAGGAGTGTATATAATCTCACTTTCACATTGTCTCTGGTGGCCAACTCCGACAAAAACAACCAAACATCCTGCCAAACGCCATTAGAGACATCATCCTACAACCAGAGAGAGAGAGAGAGAGAGAGAGAGAGAGAGAGAGAGAGCAGAGAGAGAGAGAGAGAGAGCAAAAAAGTGGGTTAGAGACAGAGAGAAAGAATGAGAGACAGAGAAAGAAAAAGCAACAAACAGACAGCAAAAGAAATAGTGGGTGAGAGACAGAGAGAAAGAATTAGAGAGACACAGATATAAAGAGGGTGAGAGAGAAGGAAAAAGAGAAAGACAGAGAGAGAGAGAGGGTAAGACCGAGTGAAAAGGAAAGAGAGAGAGAGAGAACAGAGAAAGAGGGTGAGAGACAGAGAAAGGGAAAAGAGATACAGAGAGAGATAGTGACAGCAAAAGATAGATTGGGTGAGAGAGAGAGAGAGAGGCACACACAGAAAGAGGGATACGAACAGAGAGATAGAGCGAGAAAGGGAAAATAGAGAGAGAGAAAGAGAGATGGGGAAAAAAGAGATACAGAGAGAGAGAAACCGGGACACATCAATAGAGCGAGAGACAGAGAAATACACAGAGAGATGGAGAGAGAGAGAGAAAGAGGGAGAGAGAGAAAGAGAGAGAGAGGAGGAGGACAAGTAATTGCGTTAGATTACTCGTTACTCGTTAAAAAAAAAACAACGTCATTAGTAACGGCGTTTATTTATAACACTGGTCACAGCGGGTGAAGAGGTCGACGTTCGGTCCCCGGAGGAAACACACGAGACGCCATTAGCACCAATCACCCGGCCGGACAGAGCCGCGGGGGCGGAGCCACTAATGAGACGCCATTAGCACTACATCCGTCCGTCAGGCGGCTAAACGGCGGTAAAGTCCAATTAGACTCGCCGCCGCTGGAGCGCTGCCACCGCCTCCACACGCGCGGGTTCGGCTTCACCTCCGGGTAATAAACGGCCCGCGCAAGCTCAGTCCCACTTAAACACGTCAAGTGGAGGAAAGTCGCCCGAGACGCCAGATGAAGCTAATCACGGAGGAAGAGGAGGATGAAGACCAACAGATGTAAACACAGAGGGCAGAACACTTGTGTGGTGGAGAGAGGGAGGGAGGGAGAGAGAGAGAAGATGGGGAAAGGAAGACAGAGTAGAGGAAGGCTGGAGACAGGAAGAGAGAAAGACAGTGACAGGATGAGTGAGAAGGAAAAGAGGGAAATGGAAACAGAGAGAGAGAGCAGATTTAGGGGGAGAGAAAGAGAGAGAAAGGGAGGTGGGAGAGAAAAAGGAAAGACAAAGGGAGGGAGAGAAAGAGACAAAGGGAGAGAGAGAATGAGATAATGGTATGCGGGAGAGAAGGAGAGAAAGAAAAAGAGAGAGAAAGTAACAGAGAGAGAAGGCGAGAAACAGATAGAGAGAAAAAAAAACCGATGGAGAGGGAGAGACAGACAGACAAAGTGAGAGAGAAGGAAAAAGAAAGCAAGAGAGAAAAAAACAGAGAGCGAGCGAGAAACAGATAAAGATAGAGAGAGAGAAAGACAGACAAAAAGAGAGAGAGAGGACAAAAAGTGAGAGAGAGAGAGAGATAGAGAGATACAAAGAGAGAGGAAGATAGACAGAGAAAGAGAGAGAGAACAATGCGAAAGAAAGATTACGACAGAAAGACAAAAAAGGAGAGAAAGAGAGACAGAACAATGTGAAAGAAAGATTGAGACAGAGAGAACGAGAGAGAGACAGAAAGACAAAAAACAAGAGAAAGAGATTTCAAAAATATACTGTGAGTAATTGTGAGATATTGAATATTGATGATTTGCTAAATCAATGTTTTTTTTTTTTGTTTTTTTTTTTCTTCAAAAAACTTAGTTTTAGATTAGAAATAAAGTTGTAAAACTGGTAGAAACAAAGTGAAGTTACACGCAGAGCTGATGTTTGCAACGCCAGAGGTCTGGGTTTGATTCTCAGGAAAATAATATATTATTTACATAATATAAAAAACCTAAAACAAAAAATAACAATATAATAAATGTGACTCGTTTGAGTAAAGAACCGGAGGAAAGTGGAATCAGTCCCTCGCTTTTATCAGCTGATCAAAGTCAGAAGATAAGAAGAGACGTGAAACTTCCTCCAGATGTGACGGGCGGATTCGCTCCAGTTCTGATGCGTTTATGCAAATGAGGACAATTAACAGATGCGGAAAACGCTGGAAAACCTAATCGCTCCGTATTAATCACCATTACGGGCGCTAATTGATATTAAGGGACCGTGGTAAAAGTTTCTAGTGTTACAAGTTACAAGAACATGACGCTCCCTCACTCCACATCTGCTGTGTGTGTGTGTGTGTGTGTGTTTGTCAGTCAGTCTGACTATGTTCCTACATTTAGTGGGGCCCCAAATACTAGATTTCAGCATTAAGTGGGGCCCTATGGTCACTTTGTCTAGAGCCCCACAACTTTAAATAACTGTTTGAGTGCGAACAAGGGATTGTAGCGTTGAGGTAATAACTGAGTGTGTGTAAAAGTTATTGGCATAATAAGGTTATTGGTGTGTATCAGTCTGACTGTGTGTGTGTCAGTTTGACTTGATTTGAGTGTGTGTGTGTGTGTGTGTGTGTGTGTGTGTGTGTGTGTGTGTGTCTCTCGGGATCCTTGACCTTCTCACCTGTGAGATGTTGAACAGAGACATCAGGGTCGTGACCTCTGACCGGTTCAGCTTGACCTGTGAGTTGACTCCGCCCACCGAGATCCCGCCGTACCTGTCACACACACACACACTCAGCACACACACACACAGCTCCGCGGGGGTGTGGCTCACCGTGTCTTTCCCGCGCTCTGATAGGTCTTCAGCAGGACGTCAGTCATGTTTCGACCCGTCAAGTCCTGCAGCGTGTCACTGGTGTTCTGACGCCTCTGAAACACACCAGCGTAATCAACAACCTGTGTGTGTGTGTGTGTGTGCGTGTGTGTGTGTGTGTGAGTGAGTGAGTGAGTGAGTGAGTGAGTGAGTGAGTGAGTGAGTGTGTGTGTGTGTGTGTGTGTGTGT
>MU204353.1:1151278-1162873 GCA_017309775.1 Paedocypris sp. Pulau Singkep
CTCTCTCTCTCTCTCTCTCTCTCTCTCTCTCTCTCTCTCTCTCTCTCTCTCTCTCTCTCTCTCTCTCTCTCTCTCTCGTGTGTCTGTGCTTGTGTTGGCTCAGTTGAATGTGTAAAAGGGTTTGATTAAACACTTTCAAATACGGGCAGCGTCACCCTTCATTCCCGGCGTAATTAATTTCGCTCCATTCTTCCTCTGCTCTATCTCTCCCAGTGTTCTCCTTTCATTCCATCCCTGGTCTGACAGACGGAGCGGAGCGAGCGAGCACCTCAGACGCGCCGCTGATTAATTACACCCCATGATTGTCCAATTAATTCCAACACCCAATTCAAACAGTCTCTGCTTACACAGAGGAAAATGGAAATGTGCCGGAGACGAGAAGAGCATTGGAAACGACGAGGAGGAAAACAAAGGAGCATCCTTCGCTCCGAGAGCGGCGAGAAGAGGCGCGGCGGCCATGACAGTCAGTCGCACAGGAGAGGAAGCTTCGTCTTCGCGCATCGAAAAACGCGATTTATGCCACTACACGTATTTATCGTTTTTCAGGGCGTTTTGGACGATGGAAAAAGCCAACTATATAGATCATATAAAAATAATAACTATAATGACATTAACAACAACAATAATATTAACTATAATTAATAATAATAAATTAATCATTATTAGTCCCTCAGTAAGGAAAATTTAACTCTACGACCAGAAAACAAACTCACAAATTGCACGACTTAAACGAATCACACAAAACGAATCACACAAAACAAATATAATGATAGTATGTAACACTAACAAAACATGATAAAAGTTGCAACTGAAAAAAAAGTACAGTATTGCAAAATCATGACCGATTATTTTTTTTATTTTTAAATTAATAAATGAGATAATTTATTTTAGTTAATTAGTTCTAATATATAAATATATATTAGTTCATTTATAAAAGTAAATTTGTTTAAAATTTAAAAAAAAAATTATAAAATTTAAAACTAAATTTAAAATTAGTTAATGAATAAATAAATTGTATCTGTTTTAACAAGATTTTTCTTTGATCACCGTTTGCAGTGTGAAGTGACTGACGCTCAGTCAGCGGGAAATACAAAACCAGGAAGCGGAGCGGATCCAGTCACAAACAGGAACAGAGACGGCTCGACCAATCAGAGTTTCAGACGCTTACGACCACAATTAATTAGAGACTCGCGGTCTTACTGCGCGACCGCGGCACTTCCTACCATATTTATGGACAGTCAAACCCGCTTAATGTGAAACCGTGATTAGCCGCATGCTAATGATCATATGATGCTAATGACGAGGGAGAGAAAGAGCGCGTCCGGGATCTTCCTTACACTCGTTTATCATCACGTTTACAGTTCTACACTTCATTTTAGTTCGAGATGATGTGTAATTTCAGCTTGCGGAAGAATCAAACCCAGACCTCTGTATTTACTACAAAACACTCGAAAGAAATTCACATTGCAAAACACAAATTTTTCATCTGTCATTTAGTTTACGAGAAAAAAATAGACGTGTAGTTCCGGTAAGCGTTTACCTTTTTCAGGGGGATAAGTAAAAAATAAATAAATAAATAAATAATAATAATAATAATAATAATATATATACACTGAAAGAAGGCCATGACGTTCTATTTCTCAACTCTTCTGTCTTGATGGCCTTCTTCTACTGTAAGAGGTTATATGGTATATTTAAAAAAAAATGTCATCACAAACTAAACTAAGCCTTTCCTGACTCTGATATTCAGCAATATTTCATCACGGTACTTATCCGACTATAAGCGCCGCCTGTTTTGATATAGTTTTACTTGAATGAAAAATTCGACTCTTGTGATCCGAACTCCAACTCCCAGAATTATTTTCCCCTGCACAGACCTATAGCGTTTTGATTGTATTTGTTCATCGTTTTTCTGTTTTTGAGCTAATGAAAACGATAGGTAAATAAAAAGCATTTCCATTTATTTGTGATCGTCCCTCACGTGAAATGTGGAAAAATTTGCGCTTATAATTAAGTGAATATTTGAAACCGGCGATTATAAGATCCAACCAAGTTTTTGAGCCACTAAAATAGGCAGGAAAAAAAAAACGGGTGCTTATATTTGCGTAAATATGTTACTTGTTCACCAAAAATTCTTCCTCAGGCGATAAAGGCGGTGTAAAATACTGCAGACTAAACCACAAACCCTTTATTGAACTGATCATTTCTGATGGATGGAGTCTGAAGATGAAGATAAAGCTGTGTGATGCCCGTCTTTACCTGAGCGATGATTCCCTTCCGGCTGCGTCGTGCGTGATGGAAGCGTTTGATCAGAAGAGCCAGGAACTGCTGTCGGATCAGGGCGCGGCCCGTGATGGTGAGCGAACCCTTGCCGTTCTCACACGTGGTGTTTCGCTGCGAGTCTGGAACACACACACACACACACACACACACCGCAACAAATGCACATGAAAAAACAAGACAATAAAAAACAAACCAAGTAAAAAAAGACTTAAAGCGAGTAAAATTATCTGCCAATGGGGTGAGACAGTTTTAATTGGTAAGGACGACTTGAAACAAGCAAATGAATCTTTTACTCTTAATTCTAAGATTGTTCATTTATCTTGTATGAAAACAAAGCGATGGTTGATGTGTAATTTTAAGAATTTTTGGCGGGTTAAGAGTTTATTTTTTGCTGCGCACACACACACACACACACACACACACACACACACACACACGTCTCACGCAGTCAGACTCAGAAGATCCTCACACTCACCCGCTACTCGTTGGCTGAATCGCGCTTTTGCACCTGCATCGAATCATCAAACAAACAAGTTCAGCAACTGTTGCGCAAGAGCGGGAAATTTCAATGACTCAAAATCGGATTAGTAGCGGTTATAACGTATATCTAAGAAACAAATGTTTGTTTTTTTCATTTTACGCTTGCAAAAAAAAACGTTTTTTGTTGGATACTTTGTGTTTGGCTTTTGATTTTTTCGCACACTTTGTTATTTGTGTTAAACTTCTGACACTAGCTTCACGCACTTCCTAGTCAACTGCTGCCAATGACATTCTCAGCAGCCAATCAGAGTAAGGGTGAAGCTACTGTAGTGAAGTTAGTGTCAGAAGTCCAAAAAAAAAAAAAAAAAAAAAAGCAAACCAGTTGAAAGCAGAAAAAAAAAGTTTCAAACAAAAACTTGAAGAGTGCAAGGGAAAAAAAAAAAAAAAACCAACATTCACACACATCCTCACTTGCACTCTTCACGTTTTTTCCCCCCGGTTTTTTTCCCGCTTCGAAAACATTTTTTTGTTTCATTTATTTTTTCTCGTAAATTTTCTTAGAAATGTACGTTTAATAATTCTGCCACTCATCTGATTCCATAATTGTCCCGCGGGCTCTCACCGTTCTTCACGCCGTCCTCGCGCTTCAGGGCGGAGCTTACGGAGCGTGTTTCTGACGTGCTGGAGCCGCGGCGGCGCTTCGGTTTCCCGCTCTTATCTGTAAAACACTGGCTTCTTCAGACTAGACATTAACACACACACACACACACACACACACACAGTAAAATAAACCCTTAGATTCAAGTGGCTGAAGTTTATCTGCGGCAATAAAGCTGCTCATTCCGCCGTGATGGAGAGGAATCAGCAGGTAATACAACTTCCTGTGATGACCCGAGCCGGACGTGACCGGACTGACTGACCAACACACTGACCGGAGCTGAAGACACTCACGTCTAACTCTCTCTGTCTGTCTGATCATCCATCTCTCCAGATGGCCAGAGGAAGAGAAAGAAAGAGGAAAAAGAGAGGAAAAACGAGGATGATGGAGGTAGGGGACGGAGAGAAGCAGATTGACAAAGAGAGAGGGATGGTAAAGAGAGAGAGTGAGAATGAGAGCGATCCAGAGCGTAAGAGAGGGGAACAGAAAAAGAGAGGAAACGAGAAAAAGACTGAGCAAGAGAGTGAGAATGAAGGACAGAGAGAGAGAGCAAGAGAGTGAGAGAACAAGCGAGTGAGTGAGAGCAAGAGTGTGAGAGCAAACGAGAGAGCAAGAGAGATAGAGCGAGGGCGAGAGACAGAGAGAGTGAGAGAGAAAGAAAAAGAGAGAGTGGGAGAGAGCAAGCGAGTGAAATAGGGAGAGAGAGAGAGAGAGAGAGAGAGAGAGAGAGAGAGAGAGAGAGAAGAGAGGAAGTGAGAAAGAGCTAAAGAAAAGAAAGAGCGCGCAAAATACAGAGTGAAAGAGAGTGAGTGAGAGAAGAGAAGAGAGTGAGAGAGAGAAATGGAGATAGAGTGAGAGAGCAAGAGATAGAAAGTGAAATAGAGAGGGAGAGAGAAAAAAGAGAAAGTGAGAGAGAGAGCTAGAGAGAGAAAATGAGAGACAGCTAAAGAAAAGAAAGAGAGAGAGAGCGCAAAATATAGAGTGAAAGAGAGAGTGAGAGAGAGCAAGAGAGGGCGAGAGAGAGAGATAAATGGAGATAGAGAGAGAGCAAAAGATAGAAAGTGAAATAGAGAGGGAGAGAGAGAGTGAGCGAGAGAGAGAGTGAGAAAGAATGAGAGAAGCGAGAGAGAGAAAAAGAGGGAGTGAGAGAGAGATAGTGAGAGAAAGAGAGAGAGAGATAGCAAGAGAGCCAGTGAGAAAGAGAGAGAGAGAGAGAGAGATAGCAAGAGCCAGTGAGAAAGAGAGAGAGAGAGATAGCAAGAGAGCCAGTGAGAAAGAGAGAGAGAGAAAGAGAGATAGCAAGAGCGCCAGTGAGTGAGAGAGAGAGAGAGAGCGAGAGATAGCAAGAGCGCCAGTGAGAAAGAGAGAGAGAGAGAGAGAGATAGCAAGAGCGCGAGTGAGAGCGATCATAATAGGATCGAAGCGACTTTGATCTTCATCTCTCTGGATGTTCTTCATTCTCTACGTGACGTTACCGTGTGTTTCCACGTCGACGCCCGTGTCTTCCGCCACCTTGAGGAAGATCTGAGGAGCGCAGCATCGGTCAGGCTCAGGTCCGTCTGAAGAGCCCGGGATCTTCTCACCTCCTCCAGACTGGTGTCTGAGATGCCGTAGCTGCTGATTCCCATGATGCTCTTCACCTGGTCCAGCTGGTTAAACAGCTCGGCGAAGCTTCCCGCCGCCGCGTACGGAAGCACGTACACCAGCTCCTGACCTATCACCTCCAGGAGCTCCGCCTCCGGGACGTGCCGGCCTATCAGCTCGCTCAAGCCTGCCACGCCTCATCAAGCAGAAAGCCAATTAGAAAGGTGATGAGGAGCTGGAGAATCAGAGCCAGTTAAAGCGGGAAACCTGGAGCGCTGGTCAGTCCGGACTCATCACTCTAGAGAGGAAGACAAGAATTCACTCGTTTTAATGGGATCTGTCCATCAAGGATTCACCGATAACGAACGCAATTATATTCATAAACGTTTTCGCCGTTATAGTCGTGGAGCAATTTCTCCGGCTACAAACGGTACGATATGGATTTTGCAAACCGTAGTTACCGTCACACATTTATCGATTACATATTTATACACGTATATAAACACTTTAATTCAGTCGAACACGTTTGTTCCATTACAACGGTTGATGACTGAGACATTGCTAATAGAACACAGAGAGCGTTGTAACAGGCTGAATTAATAGATCACACGACCATGAGCAGCTCCGATGTCTGTGTACTGTGTCTTTAAGAGAAACCCGTAATGGCTTTTAATTTGTTCATATTGAAGTCGTTTGTAAATGTTTGTTTCACGCGACATGGATTCAGACTCACGCTCCGTCGCGCTGGAACAAGAGGAAGAGAAAGAAAGAAAGCGTGACAACGTAAACTCTCTTTCTCTCTCTCGGTTTCCTTCTGACGTCTCTCATCTTTTCTCCATCTCGCTTGTCTCTCTCTCTCTGTCTCTCCGTCTCTCTCTCGCTTTCTGTGTCTCCGTGTTTCTCTCTTCTCTCTCTTTCTCTCTCACTTTATGTCTCTTCATCTTTCAGAATCAGAAACAGAATCAACTTTATTGGCCCAGTTGCAAGTGACAAGGAATTGAGTTTGGTCTGACTCCGCCTTTTCCCCTTTTAAAAACAGAAAAAACATTTCTCTAGTCTCTCGCTTGCTTTCTGTCTCTCCATGTTTCTCTCGTCTCTATATCGTCTCTCTCTCTCTCTCTGTCTCTCCGTCTTTCTCTCGTCTCTCTTTCTCTCAACTCTCCATTTCTCCCCGTCTCTCTCTCTCTCTCTCTCTCTCTCTCTCTCTGTCTCGTAATTCTCTCATCACTTTCCCTCTCAAGCCTCTCTCTCATCTCTTTCTTTCTCTCATCTCTCTCTCTCTAAGGTGTACTTTTACTCAAGTGTGGTTGCCCGCTACTCTTTATAGAAGCAAGTGAAAGACAGTCAAGCTAATAAACCAAACAGCTTCTAGAATTAAACCGGAAACTTCTCTTTCAACTTTGGAAACAACGAACTTTGCATGTAACGGACTTTGCGGACGAATTGAACAATGACAGGCACAGGCTTTGATCTTTACCTGTGATGTAACAGGCGGCGCTGCGACCTGATTGGTCCGCGCGACAGTGAGGTAATATCCTCTCCCGTAGGTCTTCTTGAGGAAGAGCGAGGAGCCGCAGCAGCAGACACGCCCCTGCGAGATGATGGCGATGCGGTCGCCCAGGATATCAGCCTCGTCCATGTGATGCGTCGACAGGATTATAGTGCGACCTGGAAGAGACGAGCGCGCGTCAAACCACATCAAAGCTCCAGCGGCTTTCTGAAGGCCTCGCGCTCGTGGTGTTTTTGATGTGCAGAGGCGCGCGGGAAACAGGAAGTCGCTAAATATACGCCAGACACCCGCGGGGTTCCAGCAGAACGACACGTTATTTTTACTGCGACACAAAGCTGAGCAGTTCAAGGCTTCTGTCCTCCACTGAAATATCACAAACATCTGAAGGGAAAGAGACGCGGATGATGCTCATGTTTTTATGGATTCAGACATCAACCTGCTGAAGTGGAGGACTGTGGAAGCGGAACACAAGATCGTTACAACGGTTGATGACGGAGACATTGCTAATGGAACACAGAGAGCGCTGTAACAGGCTGAACTAATAGATCACGACCGCCAGCAGCTCTGATGTCTGTGTACTGTGTCTTTAAGAGCCGCTCGACTAAACAAGAAAACCGTAATGGCTTTTCATTTTTTCAAATTCAAGTTGTTTGTAAATGTTTGTTTCACGTGACATGGATTCAGACTGACGCTGGCGCAAGAGGGAAAGAAAGAAAGGGTGACAACGGAAACTCTCTTTCTCTCTCTCTCTCTCTCTCTCTCTCTCTCTCTCTCTCTCTCTTTCTCTCTCTCTCTCTCTCTCTCTCGGTTTCCCTCTTTCGTCTCTCATCTCCTCTCCATCTCTCTTGTCTCCGTCTCTCTCTCGCTTTCGGTCCCTCCGTGTTTTTCTCTTCTCTCTCTCTCTCTTTATCTCTCACTTTATGTCTCTCCATCTTTCAGAAACAGAATCAACTTTATTGGCCAAGTTGCAAGTGACAACAAAGAATTGAGTTTGGCCTTTTCCTTTCTATTTTGCATATATAAAATGTCTCTAGTCTCTCTCTCTCTCGCTTTCTGTCTCTCCTCGTTTCTCTCGTCTCTCTCTCGTCACTCTTTCTCTCTCTCATGGTCTTTCTTTAGTCTCTCTGGGTGGGTGGATGGATGGCTGGATGGATGGATGGATGGATGGATAAATAGATAGATAGATAGAAGGAAGGAAGGATGGATGTATGATAGAGCGAGAGAAAGAGGCAGTGGCAAAGGGAGAGAAAGAGACAGACAGGCAGGGAAATGGTGGGATGGATGGATGGATAGATTAGAAAGAGAGAGAGAGACAAGGAAACAGTGGGAAAGACAGAAAAAGAGATAGAGACAGACAGACACACAGA
The DNA here is from genome assembly GCA_017309775.1 of Paedocypris sp. Pulau Singkep. Taxonomy (NCBI): domain Eukaryota; kingdom Metazoa; phylum Chordata; class Actinopteri; order Cypriniformes; genus Paedocypris; species Paedocypris sp. Pulau Singkep. The sequence continues at coordinate 1,159,161 of MU204353.1, forward strand.
CAGACAGATAGAGAAACGCACAGACAGACAGACAGATAGGAGAAACAGAGAGAGAGAGATAGAGATAGAGATAGACAGACGGATAGACAGACAGATAGACAGACAGATCAATCTATCAGACGTGACCTGACGTACCTTTTTTAAACTTGAGCAGCAGCTCCCAGATGCCTCGGCGAGCGTAAGGATCCACTCCTGCTGTGGGCTCGTCCAGAATCACCACACTGGAGTCGCCCACGAAGGCGATGGCCACCGACAGCTTCCTCTGCATCCCACCTGAGGCGGGGCCAGACGCGTCAGAGCAGGCCACGCCCCTCCACAGGCGGAGCCCCACTCACCCGACAGGTTCTTGGCGAGGTCTCGGCGCTTGTGAGGAAGACCCACGTCCGCGATCATCTGATCGACGTCCCGCTGAATCTGGCCGGAGCTCCGCCCCTTCAGACGCCCGTAGAAGTAGATGTGCTCCTCCACCGTCAGGCTGCGGACGAGCGACGTCACCAATCAGCCAATCAGAAGCCAGCAGACAGCAGTGGGTGGAGCTCTGAGGCCGAGGCTGGACTCGTGTCTTACTCGTTGAACAGGACGTTGTGTTGTGGACACATTCCCAGATGCTTCCGGATGGCGTCGATGTCCTTGCGGATGTCGTAGCCGTTGACGTAGGCCGTGCCAGACGTGGGAGCGAACAGACCCGTCAGGATCGACCTGAACACACAATTATAGACGCCTTACACACGTGACAGTGTCAAAGGAGGGGCGGGGCTTGCTCATGATTAGATTCGGATTACCGTATTTACGCGAATATAAGCACCCCTCTGATTTTTCAGGCACAAAATAAAAAATATATATATACTTAGTTTTTTACATTTCTAGTTCAATGACGTTAATATTCTCCTAAACATACAATATTTTCTTTATTTGACAAACCTAACTTGTGACTCGTATCATTTTTACATTGTTTTACTTGAATGATAGATAAAGTTGATTCTAGTGGTCAGGACTTCATTTCCCAAGAGTCTTTGTGATTGTTCGTGACTTGCACGTATATTTACGCACATATTTGAAATCAGCGATTATAAGCACCCCCAAGCTTTTGAGGGTCAAAAATAAAAAAACGGGTGCTCATATTTGCGTAAATACAGTAGACTGATTTTGAGGCGGAGTCTAAAGCGCATCTCATTAAGTCTGTTTTTGACACAGTAACTATGGAAACTTCACCTCTGGCTGTTTAATGTGAAATATATTTATGTGTGTACGTATATATCTACACACACACACTTGAAAAAGCGTCCTGCGGTTTCATCAGTTGAGTTCTTCACCTCTCGAGTGGATGTGAGTGGCGTGATGAATGTTTACCGCTTTCCAAAAGGTCATTTCTGAAGAGATCAGCCGCATTCGGATGATTCATGAAGCTCGAGAAAATCTCGACTCTCGAGCTTCACAGTGATTAGAGGAGCTTCCCCACTCATGACGAGCGTGTGGTGGCCGTAACTCACATGGTGGTGGTCTTCCCAGCTCCATTATGCCCTAAAAACGAGGTGATGTGATCCCGATAGAAGTCCAGACTGAGTCCATCCACGGCGAGCTTGTTCCCCGTCTTGTAGACCTTCACCAGGTTCCGGATGCTCACGCCGGGCTTCAGTACAGACGGAGGTTTCTCCAGGAACCCTGTGGAGCGTGGAATCCGTCAGACCAGCTTCTGAAGAACAGAGGGGTGTGTGATGATGGTACCACTCTGGTCCTCAAGCTGGTTGAGAAAGTCCAGATCAACGTCGGACCCCACCGAAGGCCCACACCAGTAAGAGGAGGTGAAGGGAAAATACCACGGCTTGGGAATCCCATACTGGCCTACATGGTGGTCAGGAAGGAGAAGCTCACAGCGTTAGAAGTCATTCTACGACCTCAACTCAAAGTCATTATTCGGATCCGTACCTGGGTAGATGTTCTCCACGTACCAGGTGAGGATCCAGTAGAGCAGCGTGTCCAGCAGCATCATGCCGATGGAAACCACGAAGGAGTAGCCATCGCTCTCTTGTGAGCTGAGCCGCATGTTGCTCCACTGAATGCCGACGCCCTGCTCTTCAAAGCGGGCAAAGTTCTCGCAGCCGTATCCGAACGCCACAGATGATAGCAGACTCTGCGGAGAGATAGAGAAGCTGCGTATTTCTGCCCTCGTGGATACGGTATCTAAGCAGAAAGCTTTACGATGATTCCGCGTGTGGGCATTGCTCACAATAATGGCTCTGCGGGACCATTCGTCTAGTCTAGACGAGAGCGTCTGAATGCCAGGAACACTCGCATGCGCACACAAGAGGAGCGAGAGAATCTCCTCGTGTGAGATAAAGGTCACTCTGATTGTTCACAATGACGGAAGTGCAGCTCCGGGTCATTTAGTTGCTCTTTCTCTTCCTCAAAGGGCAAAAGTGCCGGACCATAGCTCTTCTTCTCTGGTGCGGGGTCATTTCCATCAGTCTCCCGTGTGATTAAGTGCATCTGCACTGGAGACCAGCGCAGAGAAGCCCATCTCAGAGTTCTTGAGATAAGGAGAAACTCAGGGCTCAGTGTTGGGCCCCATTCCGTTTTGACAAAATTATGTTTTTACTGGAATTTTACAAGGGTAAAGAGTAGTGACGTCGTTACCAGAGGTGTAATTAAAACCTGAAAAGCAAACTTGAGTAAAAGTACTGATACTTTACTGTAAAAATTACATTGAGCAAGTCACCAATTCTGGTTAGATTCCAAGACTTGAGAAAAATTTGTAAAGCATCTAATTTTATTACTCGTACTGAATTTAGTCTCAAAAACACCAAGAAAGGTGAAAAATGTGAAACTCCTTTTTTTACGAGTTTCTATTTCCTAATCGAGAAATAAAATGTAGCACCTCAATGTTTCAGAATGGCACAACAATGTAAAACAAAGGATGAAAAATCAGATGCCGACAATGTAACGAGCAAGTGTCCAATCAAATGTAGTAAGGATACAGATACTCATTCACAAATGTAGTCAAGTAGAGAGTTAAAAATGCTTTGTTTTGATGCTCTGTATAAGGAGCCAAAAGTCTTCGGGAAAGTCCATTTACTCGAGTAGTTTACGCCACTGGTTACTACACATAGTCGTTACACATCATTTCAGTGTGAATTATTGATGACAACTGTGCCGTTTAAACCCGTTTACATGCACAAGATGGTGTATTTCAACCCTGCACCACTGGCGCGTCTACCATGTGTTCACTCGTTTCAATGCATTAGTCATGTGAAGCTCCAGAGCTGCTGAGGTGTTGAAAGTCTCACCGTGGCCATCTTGGCTCCGAAGCCCAGCACGTCCCTCCAGGCGTAGCAAAGCACATGAGGCAGGTAGAGCAGGAAGTAAAGGAGACCCCCGCAGGCGGCTGCCAGGTTCGCCCGAGAGAAAAACACACTGATGAAGAAGCACTGCATGACAGTGGCCATACAGAAGACCAGGAGGAAGACAAAGATCACCGAGGGGTCACTGTAGCGCAGGACCTTGCCATACTGCGAGCAGGGAGAGAGAGAGAGAGAGACAGACAGAGAGAGAGAGAGAGAGAGAGAGAGAGAGAGAGAGAGAGAGAGAGAGAGAGAGAGAGAGAGAGAGAGAGAGAGAGAGAGAGAGAGAGAGAGAGAGAGAGAGAGAGAGAGAGAGAGAGAGAGAGAGAGAGAGAGAGAGAGAGAGAGAGAGAGAGAGAGAGAGAGAGAGAGAGA
>MU204353.1:1178779-1186279 GCA_017309775.1 Paedocypris sp. Pulau Singkep
TCTCTCTCTCTCTCTCTCTCTCTCTCTCTCTCTCTCTCTCTCTCTCTCTCTCTCTCTCTCTCATATACACTCCCTAACATCTTCACTCTCTCTCTGTCTCTGGTTGGACCGCTGTCGTCCTCGTCCTCCTCAGTCTTCATGTGCGAGAGACTCTCTTTCATTCTGGGTTGAGGTGGATCATCCATAACAATAATGGACAGCGAGGCACATTGAGAATGAAAGATAAGGGTCGTGTATCTGTCAGCTGACTAATAAAGCTCAGGCCGTGAAGAAGAGCAGATTAAGACTCAGAGGAACGTCTGGAGGAACCTCGCCTGGATCAGAACACCAGCTGAAGAACTTCTCACGCCGTGTGTCTGTTAAGGACGAAGCGATAAACCTGTTCCTTTAATATGGAGACCAGAGCTTTGTGGTCCAGAACGTGATCATCACGAAGAGTCTGGAAGAAGGTTCTCCATCACGTCACATTCCAGAAGGTTCCGAGATCATGAGACCTGAACCTCGCGGGTTTGATTACTAGAGAAACGTTCCGTCGGACTGTAAAAGTCCCGTAAATAGAAGTTTAGTTGTAAATAGAAGCTTCTGGAATTCCAATAAAATATTCATGGATTTTTAACGGGTAGCATTTTTTTTTTCTAATATTCTTTCCATCTCATAATAAATATTTTAGATCAAAATATGTAACATGCATTTTTATTATCTACAGTAAAAATATTGAAACACTATTTATTTACAGTAAAGGTTTAATTTGCTAATCATGTAGCTATTTTGTTGCTATTTTAACCGGCGTTCCATTTTTTAAGAAACTTGACTGTTATTCGCTATAAAATAGAGCAGAATAATCTTCAATCTTCTGACAAAGCTGAACGGATGGTTTGGACTTTTCTCGAGAACCTGTCGAGGTTCCACAGAGATGCTGCTGATCTTCTGCGAGCAGGTCGTGGCTCCATCAGACGGAAAACGTCGAGAGTTTTCACACTTCATTACACTGAGCATCGATTTTCGCCGATAAAACTCGTCTTCAGCGGTGAATCAGTAAAGAGACTCTCACCACTGCAGGAATCCCTGAGGAAACCAACGAAACATCTGGAAACTTCATAGTAAAGTATGTAGACGTAAAATTACGTAAGTAAAAATACTAAATCATAGTAGTTTTAATTTGGAATGCAACTATCATCCGAAATGTTCATATGTAAGTGTGTATGTACATATACAGTATATAGGATAATCCTTAATTAGAAATACGGAGTCAAGAAAAATTATATTTTTCTTCAGCAGAAAATTTGGTTTGTATAATATTTTCACAACCCAAGTTGTACACTTTTATGCTCTAATAAAAAAACAACAATACATCTATTTTTTTTTATAAAATATTATTGTTACAAATATTATACACTATTATGAATAATTTATTTGAATGATCATTTTTTTAAATATTATACATGTGTTTTTAGTTGCTTTCAATTCAATCTTTGAACATTACATTATACAATTCGAACTGTATGAACTATAATTTTGAACCCATATCATAAACTACAATCTTTGTTAAACAATAACTTGGAACAGTATATAATATTTTTGTACATACATTTTTTTCCCCATCAATAATTCATTTTGTGATAGAAAAACTAACAGAAAATAGCTTTTGACGTTTTTTCTAGTTATCTAGTAATAAATCTATTATCTATTAACAGTAGCAACTATTAACAGTAGTTCAGATAGTAAACATTAGTAGAACTTTTAACAATAGTACATCTAATAACAGTAGAACTTGTTTTCTTTAATATACGTTTACTACATGTTCATAGACATTACGTGATGCGCAAAAGTATGTCGTAATTTACAAATCTCTGAGACATTGTTCTGTCTTTGGCTTGTTTTTTTCAAAGCGTTGTTTGCACATTTATGTTGTTGCCATGTTTGCGATCGAGAAAAATTTATAAAATGATACATATTTAAAAAAAAACCGAAATATTCAAAGTCTACCAAAAAAACACAGATACTGAAAAAAAAACATAAAAGAAAAAAGAAAGGTACTGATACAGATACTGAAAAAAAAGTTTATTTCTAATAATTTCACTGAATCGTTTTCTTCGACCTTCGTCGCCGCAGCTAATTTCGGTGATTTGATATTCCGGGCGCTTCCTGGGGAATTTCATCCCAACACTCAGGTTAAACCGTCCTTGTTTGGCCGCACGTTGCCGTAATTTGTCGCCCAGATTTTACCATTCACGCGCAGTAATGGCGTTACGGTACGAGGACGGCGTGGAGGTCGTGGCAGAGCGACCTTCATTTCACAGGACATTAAACCCCGAGCTCGGCCCTGAAACTCAACCCGGCTGGACTCTTCTCAAACTAAACTGGGCCCGCACTATTAATTAGAGCGGGAAAAAGCCATTAAGCCTGACGCTCCCACAGATCCCATTAACCCCGCGCTCCCGCCGTCTCACCCTCAGAGTGTCGATCTGCTCGCCGCCGCTGAAATACTCCCACACCGGCTTCTCCTTCGCCAGCCACGTCTTCGCCAGCTCCGACAGTCGGGCCAGAGCGTCAAAGGTGCGATTGGCCTGTGGACGGAGGAACTCGGTTAAACACACGTCAGCTCCGGGACGCCGACAGCCGTCGCTTGGCAAAAATTGGCGTTTGAAATTGGCCAATCGCCAGCAAGGTCAGACGACGTTCGCCCGATGACAAAAATCAGACAACGGAGAAAAACGATTTTACCGAACTTCAGAGAATCAAGTCAAAGTCAAAGTCAAAGTCGGCTTTATTGTCAATTTGCCACATCTACAGTACATACATACAGAAACTCTCAGTCCCTAGATACGAACAGATGACATTTCAACATAAAAACGTACAAGTACTAAAAGTAAGGTGTCATGGTAATGAAGTGAGGTTTGCCTTGCACTTCCAATCGTCACTTTATTACCATGACACCTTACTTTTAGTACATGTGAGATTTTTATGTTGAAATGTATCTGAGAATCTGAGAATAACGAGAAAAAAAGAGAACGAGAATCTGAGAATAACTGAGAATTATTCTGAGAATAAGAATATTCCAGAAGGTTCCGAGATTGTGATTCCGGAGCTCAACCTTGCGGGTTTGACTATTAGAGAAACGTTCCGTTGGACTGTAAAAGCCACTAAATTCGCTTTATATCTGGTAAAGCCACAGAAGTAAATCTGTTTTTCAATGCAATATTCATGTTTTTTAACAGGTAGTGTACTGTTTATGGTGAATTCTTGATATCTTACTATACATTCTATCCATAAATGTTTATTATGTTTATTTTCATCATCTACTCTTGAGTAAAAATATTGAAATAGTATTAATTTTAAATAAAGGTTTGTTTTGATAATCAGAAAACAGTAAAAAAAAAACCTTTTACTGAACTTCAGAGAATCAGAGAATAACGACAGAAGCGTGTCGTAAATGATGTGACGACCGACGCGCGTTGTGAATACTGATGCGTGTTGAATGACGTTACGACTGATGTGTGTCGTGAATGACGTGAACCACTGATGCGTTTAGTGATGACATGACTAGAACTCTATGTAACTAGATGACATAGAATGACTAGATGACTAATGTTCCATGTAAATGACTAGATGCACGTAGTGAATGACGGGACGACTAACGTGTTTCGTAAATGACTAGATAACTGATGCGCGTCATAAATGACTAGATGACTGATGTGAGTCGTGAATGACGGGACGATTGATGTGTCAGAAATGACTAGATGACTGATGCGTGTCGTGAATGACGTGACGACTAATGTATCGTTGTAAATGACTAGATAACTGATGTGCGTCATAAATGACTAGATTACTGATGTGAGTCGTAAATGACGGGGCGACTAATGTGCGTTGTAAATGACTAGATGACTGATGTGAGTCGTAAATGACGGGACGACTAATGTGCGTTGTAAATGACTAGATGACTGATGCGCGTCGTGAATGACGTGACGACTAATGTGCGTTGTAAATGACTAGATGACTGATGTGTGTCGTGAATGATGGGACGATTGATGTGTGTCAGAAATGACTAGATGACTGATGTGTGTCGTGAATGATGGGACGATTGATGTGTGTCAGAAATGAGTAGATGACTGATGTGTGTCGTGAATGATGGGACGATTGATGTGTGTCAGAAATGACTAGATGACTGATGTGTGTCGTGAATGATGGGACGATTGATGTGTGTCAGAAATGAGTAGATGACTGATGCGTGTCGTAAATGACGGGACGACTAATGTGCGTTGTAAATGACTAGATGACTGATGTGAGTCGTAAATGACTAGATGACTGATGTGAGTTGTGAATGATGGGACGATTGATGTGCGTCATAAATGACTAGATGACTGATACAAGTCTTGACTGACGGGACGACAAATGTACGCCGTAAATGACTAGATGAGCGTTGTGAATGGACGACTGATGTGCGCCGTAAATGACTAGACAACTGATGTGCGTCATGAATGAGATGATAAACCGGAGAAACTTGCCAGATAAAATATTTACAGTCAGTATGAAAAATTGAACGGGTATGTAAAATGATATCTGCTGTAAGTCAGCGCCGCAGCTTCTCCATCCAGCTTCTTTCACCCGTAACAAATCCAGAAGAATTTGTGTTAATCAACATCACAAGGCAAATGCTGTTTATTGAGCCGAACACGGATCAAACTGAATAAGACAGAACGGCTTCCTTCCTCTCCGATCCGATCAAATTCAAGACGCCTTTTAAAGATCTTCAAACTTTGAGACGTTCGATTCTGGCGCGTTTAACATTTAATGTGACAGTCAGAGGATTAAAGATGGCCTTCTCCGCATGAACAAGCACAAACACACGGGAGAAGCAGGTTCAATTTGTAGATATTCATTCTTTAAACGCGTCCCCTGTTCAGAGAAACGTCCCAGTGTTGTCGGCGGCTTCAGTCGCACACGTGTGAACGAGAGAGTTCCGGAAAAAATATTTTTCAGAAGGGAAATCCTTAATTACAAAAATAGGCAGCAAAGAAAAATACAGAATTTTTTTTTCTTTAGCAGAAAATTTGGTTTGTATAAGAGTTTTCACAACCCAAGTTGTACACTTTTTTTTGCAAAAAAAAAAAAAAAAAAAAAAATTAAAATAATAATAATAATAATAATAATAATAATAATAATGATAAATTAGTTTTATTATAAAGTATCAACATATTATTAAAATTTTTATATTAAAAAACGTTATTAAAACGAATAGTTATTTATTTTATTAAAACAATACTATCGTTACTATAATATTACACTATAATATTATCGTTACTATAATATAAATACTATCGTTACTACAATAATATTAAATTATACATTAATATAAGTAATAATTTATTTAAATAATAATTTTGTAAAATAATAAGCATGCATTTTTTTATTTGTTTATTCTTTTCAATCCTTGAACATTACAGTACGTAATATGAACCGTATAGTTCATATTATGAGTTAATACGTTTGTTAAACAGTAACTTTGAACAGTATAATATTTCCTGTACATAGTTTTACTTTTTCCATCAAAAGTTAATTTTCGATCGAAAATGAACATCAAATAATAGTTTTTGATATTTTTTCTAGTTATCTAGGAATAAATCAATAATTTTTATAATACTTAAACCGCATTACTAAACCAGCGACTTAACATGAATAGTAACTTTAACTAATGACTCTTACAAAACATTTCCCAAAATGAAGATTCCCATCTGTCACACACACACACACACCACTTCCTGTGAGTGTGTGATGTTACCTCGGCGACGATGCTCCGCGTGACGTTGTTGTCAGGGGCGAAGAGTATTTTTCCCTGCAGGAAAGGCCGGAACGTTCTCCAGATGAGCCTGGTGGAGGACGAGTTCGCCAGCGTGTCCGTAAAATTCCGACAAAACTCGCCTGAGGACAGAAAGATCCGGTGAAAGGCGTAACCTCGCGACCCTCAGGCGCGGAAACGGCGGGAGAACGCACACACGTGTGATAGAGACGAGTTTGGCGGCGAGATTGAGGTCACGAGGTTCAATAAAGCGCGATCAATAAATCCCGCCAGCAAACATTATGAGTGTTCGGGGGGTTTGAGGCGCATGTAGATATCGATTCCATCTGCTTTGGTTCGAACGGATTCACAACTTTCATCAACTGGATTTTCTAACGGTGATCAATAAGACGCTGTTTTCAATATATTTTACACTTTAATATTACAAGCGTCGATGCATATTATTATTGACAATAATTGCTAATGCTACATAATTATTAATTAATTATTTATTGTTATAATTTGCGATTAATTGCAATTAATCTTGATTAATTAGGCTGGAAGTGCGATTAACTTTTTTATTTTTTTTAACAATCATTTGACAGTCCTAGTTCCTGGATAGATTTATGGATTGATAGACACCCAAAGAAATATATTAGTTTGAAAAAAATGATAGTAAATTTGAAAAAAATAATAATATATAGTAAATAGGGCTGTCAAAGTTAACGCGTTAACACATGCGATTAATTTCAAATGTTAATTGGTGTTCTCTCGGGCCGCCAGCAAACATTATGAGTGTTTGGGGGGTTTGAGGCAATTTAAATAATTATTATGAATGAATAATTATCATCATTTGAGATTATTTGCAATTAATTGTGATTATTGTAAGGGATTATTTTGTGGAATTGCGATTAACTAGTTTTAAAAAATCGTTCGGCAGCCCTCGTTCCTACACAACAAAAGTCAAAAATACAAACTAAAGTAAAATGGCATTTATAGACAGATAGACACCGACAAAAATATATTAGTTTGAAAAAAATTATAGTAAATAAAAAAGAAAAAAAGATATATACTAAATAGGGCTGTCAAAGTTAACGCGTTAATGCATGCTATTAATTTCAAATGTTAATTTGTTGTTGTGAATTACTGCACTCATGAATGACGTCATCATGTATGATGTCATAGATAATGATGTCAGTGTGTATGTCCACGTGTATGATGTCATCGTGAATGATGTCTTCACATATGTGACCACATATGATGTCATCATGAGTTCTTTAGCGGAATCTGTGCACACAAAAAACTAATTAGCGGTGTTTGATGACAAATGCTTGTGTTATACTTTGTGACAAGTGTTGAACTCTGGCGATTTATGTACATTTTGGAACTACAATACGTATTCCGTTCGGGCCAAACAATGCTAAATGCTACATGCTAAGCGCAAACAAACGCTCATTGAGTGTGTAGATGGCGTGTGTGTGTGTGTGTCCTCCTAATTAGCATTAGCACGCGCGCGGGCCGAGAGAAGAAAGCGGCGTGGTGATTGGTGAAAAAGCGGCGAGACAAACTGCCAATTCCATTCAGTGGCGTTTCAAAGAGAAGGTAATTAACGGCACAACCCGCCGGAGACGCTAATTAACTCGCTCTCCTGATACTCGCCCGCGCAGCAGAGACGACACGCCGTAAACAAACAAACGCCGCGGAAAACCAACAGCCACCTTCTG
>MU204353.1:1191279-1196523 GCA_017309775.1 Paedocypris sp. Pulau Singkep
AAAAATATTTTTTCGTAAAATTAAACGATTTTTTCGCAAAACAATAATGGACTGAAAAACCAGCCAATCAGAATAGTGTGAGGGTGGAGTCTGTTTCTGTGCAACTGTTAGTATTAAAAACGTATTACTAAAAAATATACAGTGTATTTTAAAAGTACAATGTTTTTACAAATGTATTAAACTACATAGCTATAAAGTCTAAATTGGGCAAAATGGTAAAAACCTAAATTAAGTTTATTATTTTATTAGTTTAATCGTAGTTTAATGAATTAAAAGCCTTAAAATTTGTACCACAGCGGGGAAATTGCATGTCACAACAGCAGACGGAAAATATAGAGGAACACACATCTATATGAAAAATTAATACGTAAATAAACATGCATACATTAACATAAATTATAATGGGATAAAAGTGGCCAGCGAATGATCAGACAGCGTTAGCCGCAGAGTTTGAACTCCACGTTTTGCGCTAATCCTTTGCCCTTTCGGAATAATCGCACATTTCGCTTTCCTGCGCGAGATAATTAGCGCTTTTATTAAGCTTTTTTTTCCCCGAGACAAACCCAGTCATTAAACTTTGGTCCAGCCTTTGGTCCTCGCTGACGGAGGCCAGAATAACGGCCAGTCGCTCTCAAACTAAAGGTCACAGCCGGTCTAGACCCAAATTATTATCTCAATATATTTGGGAGCTAAAGCAATGAGGCCTGTAAAGCCGCGGATTACGAGGAATTAAGTGGAGATACGGGGAGATGTTGGCAACGACGGTTCGCTTCGGTCATAAAGTCATCGTAAAGCCAGATTTTACTGCGCTTCTCTATAGAACAAACGGCTCAGTGCGTAAAAAACACTCCATTCACCATAAACAAAAGCCACGCTCGGCCAAAAGAGGAAAGTTGCCCTTTCGAAACGGCGTGGTAAAGTACGTTTGCTACGTTAGCGGAATAATCTCGTCATTTATGCAGTGACTTTGTGTCTCAACCAATCAGAATCCAGATGAGGAACGCTACAATTTGACGACATGAAAGAAGAAACACCAGACAGAAACAATGTGACCGGCTGCAGAACCACTACAATTCACACGCGCTACATTTGTCTGAATTTTCATACAATTTGTCAAATAGTTGGTAATTTAATATGTCTGTTAAGTCTATAGTCGCAAATATTTTATTTTGTTCAAATTCAGAATGCCGCCTCCTAGTCCAAGCAGAACGGTTAAAACCATTGGAAGCCATGTTGTGCTGTCGCATTGTCTCGACCAATCAGAATCAAGACGTTTTAGCGCCATATGCAGAGATAAACAGCACGTTTTCTTTGTTTTTTCAGATCCCTGTCACTGCAAAACAAAATGTCCAAAAAACAAAGAAAATTCATTATAAAATATAAATATAATGTGTGTATATATAAATGTATAAATATATAATTTATAAATATAACTTATTTATGTTTTATAAATATATAAAATGTGTAAAAAAAAAATCAGATTAAAAAAAAAAAATCAATACAAAAAATCAATAAAAACAAAAAAGTAAAAAAAGAAAATTGTGATGAGGTGGAGTCTGTTGCTGTACAACTACTAGCATATTTCAGTGTATTTTTTAAGTATCATGACGTTTTAGCGCTGATACGCGAGAAATTTCGTCAAAAAAAAAAAAAAAGAAAAATCGCTAAATAAATTGTGATAAGGTGGAGTTTATAAGGGCGGAGTCATCTAAGGGCTGTATAACTACTAGTTTATTTTAGTGTGTTTATTATTACCATGACGTTTCATTATTTTGTTATTTTGACGTTTGTATTGTTTGTTACTGTCAAAGCAAAACAACATTTCCACACGTCTGACGCGGCGGAGGAATTACGCGAGTCATAAAGAAGCCGCAGCAGAAATGACGATGGTTTGGCGCGCGGAGGCGTGTCGCTGTTTCCCGCGCAGGCGGAGCTTTATTGGCGCGGTAAAGCGGCGGTGACATCAGCGGCTTCCTGAGCGGCGCAGCTGGTCTCTCGGACGGTTCCTCATTATCAAGAGATATTGGATCACCTCCATCTGAACCAGAATATACACGGCGCTGTCGTGGCTCTGTCGCTCCTGCGGGTGACGTACCTGCTCCAGACGAACTCCTGCCCTCATCAGACTCACGCCCGCTGATGATGTGCTCACCAACCCAACACTCTTCATCACCGAGTCTGAAGATGACTGCTCGCTCCTCAGAAAACTGACAAGAGAGGACGACTGACCTGAGAGAGAGAGAGAGAGAGAGAGAGATGAGCAAATAGAGATACCAATAGAACAGATTGAAATGATAGAGGGAGGAAAAACAAAGTAAGAGAGAGGGATAGAGTGAGTGAGAGAGAGAGAGAGAGAGGGATGAGAAGGAGAGATACCAAGAATGAGAGAGAAACAAAGAACAGGGGGAATGATAGAGGGAGAAAAACAGAGCGAGCGAGAGAGAGAGACGGAGGGAGAGAGAGAGAGAAAGAGAGAGAGAGAGAGAGACGGAGAGAGATAAAGAGAGAATGAGAGAGACAGAGAGAGAAAGAGGGAGATGAAGAGAATGAGAGAGAGAAAGAGGGAGATAGAGAGAGAGGAGAGAGAGAAAAAGATATACCAAGAATATGAGAGAAACAGAGAGAGAAAGAGGAGAGAAAGTGACAGAGACGGAGAGAGAAAGAGAATGAGAGAGAGAGAGAGAGAAAGGGGGAGATTGAGAGAATGAGAACGAGAAAGAGAGAGAGAGAGAAAGAAAGAAAGAGATATACCAAGTGTGGGAGAGAAACAAAGAACATGTGTAAATGACAGTGGGAGAAAAATAGAGTGAGAAAGAGAAAGAGAGAGGGAGAAAGAAATGAGAGAGAGCCAGAGAAACCAAGAACGGGAGAGAAACAAAGAACAGGGGAAATGATAGAGAGAGAAAAACAGAGAAAGAGAGAGAGAGAGAGAAAAACAGAGAAAGAGAAAGAGAGAGAGAGAAAAAGTGAGAAAGAGACACGGCCATGTAAATCGTACCATCCATTGTGATAACGCAACATCAACATTACTACCAAAATATTACGTGTAAAAAAACATTCAACGTCAATTTTCCGCAACTGCTGCGCAATTCCTAGAGAGTCGAGGACTGTGATTGGTCGCTCTCGCGCGGCGTGTGTGTGTTCTGAGGAGGACGCGGCTTATTAAACACGTGTCGGGCCGTTAAACGCTCGTGTAGCTCAAAAACAACGCCGCGGTGGATCCGCCCACACACTCAGCGCCGCCGTGAAAGCCAATTAGGCGTGAGCGCGCCGATTGTGAACGGAGGTGAAGAAGAAACAGAACGTGACCCGGCTAATACGGGCGGAGCTAATTAGCTCTCCGACGGCGGCGTTGATTACCGCGGGCTGGGAGTCTTATCGCAGTCTTTGTTGTGGTGGGGCGACGCCCTCTCTGAGCGAGATTGGAGTCGTCACCTCGCACCTTCATCATCTCGGGCCTCCATCGCTTCACCTTTCGCTCTCATTGGCTGCCGAGCCGCGACTCGTCCTGATTGGCCGGCTGAGTCTCTGGCAGTGTGGCGAGTTAATTACTCTCGCTAAGATCGGCTGATGAATTTAATCTCGCGTAATTGAAGTTCACGGCCCCGGAATGCAAATCTGCCCGCGGCGATGACCGAGTCCTCGGAACACGACGCGCCGCCGCCTCTTTGCAAATGAACTTCCTCACAAATCTCAATATCATTAGACTAAACAGCAGCTACAAACAACAGCCGAGCCGCGAGATATACGACCAATCCGGAGCCTCGCCAGCCTGGGGGGAGGGGCATGAGCGCTGCGGGGTGACGAGGTCAGAACGATAAACGACTGGGACGAGTTAAACTACACGACACGTCTATAAGCGACGATGCTAGGTTGAGGAGACTGACGTCGTTCTTGAAAACGTAAGGAATGAGTTTAGATGTGTTGCTTTGCTAAAACTGAAATAAATTCTATACGTTTTCCAAATTAAATATTTTCAATAATGAAACAATTAATATACAGTTTAATCGGTAAAAAAAAAATTCTAATCTCTCAAATTGGTACAGGTCAATTTTTTCGATTAATTTCCCTTTCAAAAATGTCCAGGTCAAATTTTTCGATTGTTTTCCCTTTTGAAAATGTCAGTGTGTGGGTTCACGTTTAAAATCAAATATGCCACACTTTAGTCAAATATCTCGCTTTAAACGTGATCACATTTACTGTAAAAAAACTGTTCAATGAACTATGGGGCAAACAAAAATAAATAATTAAAAAAAAAACAATAATCGTTCATTAATTGTAATCCTGTTAAAATTTTTAGTTAATCGAGATTTTTGGCATTATAGCTCAGCACCATATTAACTTATAAATACCTTTAACGTCCTCCAAACCAACAGTCATATACCTGTGGTTGCGTTATCCTCCCGTAGTAACTCCGCCCACTGGCTGATGTCATCAGAGAAAAGCTTTGCGTTGCTGAAGAGGGCGGAGTCTGTCAGGAGCTCCTGAAGCGCCAGCAAAACCTGTGAAACTCTGACAAAACACAGTCAATTATGTCAAGATTGTCCAACCGTGTCATAATGTTTAAAAACTATATATTTAAAAAAAATAGTTTTGAAAGGATTGATTGTTTCAATACTGACAATTAATATTGTTCTATTTACGTGGAATGCTTTATTTATGAAATATCCCTTTTAAACAGATTATTATGTTTGGACTGGATTTGTCGTCCTGCCGCAACGAATCAGAAGCGTCGTGTCTGCTGACAATAGAGAGCGATTATGACTCAGCAGATTTGCTCTTTCGGCAAATAATAAGAACACGACAGACAAAAGAATTGGACAATATTGATGTTCGTCATGAATGAGACTTAGTCATTGTTGAATATTGACTAGTGCGTCAAAAATTGTGTAGATTCACACACGTCATGGAAGAGCGATTGGTGAAAGAAAGTGATTGGCGAAATAAAAACAAAAAATGTACATTCTTAACCTCTTGACAACCGAGCTCCGAAATGATATTCTTTTTAAAATGTGCTTTGCTAGTTATAGGGCTTATAGGAGCGCAACAAGTTTAAAATTAAACGTCATGGAAAAAAAAAAATTTTTTTTTACATGATTTAGTTTAGTTTAGTTCAGTTTATTTGTTTGTTTAGCCCTTTAAAATCAACCAGTGTTGAAACAAAGTGCTTCACAGATAAAAGGTCTTACACAATAAAAACTGGGGGAAAAAAAAAAAAAAAAAAAAAAAAAAAAAAAAAAAAAA
>MU204353.1:1210365-1233525 GCA_017309775.1 Paedocypris sp. Pulau Singkep
AGAGAGAGAGAGAGAGAGAGAGAGAGAGAGAGAGAGAGAGAGAGAGAGAGAGAGAGAGAGAGAGAGAGAGAGAGAGAGAGAGAGGGAGAGAGAGAGAGAGAGAGAGAGAGAGAGAGAGAGAGAGAGAGAGAGAGAGAGAGAGAGAGAGAGAGAGAGAGAGAGAGAGAGAGAGAGAGAGAGAGAGAGAGAGAGAGAGAGCCTGATCGTTTCCTCAACTGACGCTTCCACGGCGATTAAAGGGAAAATTGCCATTCCTGTGAAAACAAGCTCCATTGTGTAATTTTAGATTGGTCGGTTTCTCTGGCTCCGCCCCCTGAGGTCAGACTCCTTCTCCGCTCCGTCTTCCTCTGGTAATTGTCTCTAGTTACAGTAAATATTTCATCAGGCATCGGGCGGAACACGGAGCAGGAGAAATGGCCAAACACAGGAACCTCAAATGAAATATGCAGGAAGTAATTTCCTATTTATGAATCACTGTCCGTCAGTGCCATTCCATTCCATCTCCAGCCGGGAATTTATTTCCGCGGGAAATGGGTCTGCGGGCGCACACACACACACTTATCTGTAATTTTAGGGGCCAATTACTAGAGGACGCACAAGTGGAAGGTGCGTGAATGAGCGCGAGCGAAAGGTCAGAAAGCAAGTGGGAGGCGGTTACGGGATCCGCCGCATTTGCATACGATGAAAAGGCAACGATATATTTTACAGATATTAAAATGGAAATGGGATACACTGAAATGTCAAACACACACACACACACACACACACACACACGTTATTATACTGTATAAATGCGCAAAATGTACTCGACTTTGTATGCTTCAAACTGTTCAAAATTACAGCAAATAGTTTTTTTTACCCCAAAAAATTCAGATAATTATTCATTATGTCTAGGATATCCTGGAAGTATTTTAGTTGATTATATTGTCGCTTTATCACAAGCCAAATCTTCTAATATCTTTTCATATTCTCGTATTATAGGACTGTCTGTGGATTCATATGAAACCAGATTTATTTCAAAGAGCATTTGTTTATAATTCTCTTGATTTTTATTGTGTAAATAACATTTTTATTAGTAATCTATAAAAAGACTACTAATGTTTTACGATATAACAATTTAATAATGATAGTTTTATATTACAAAAAGTAAACTTGTCCAGTCCAGACTTTCAATACTAAATATGAAGGCTTTTATACGACAGTTACTATTATTTATTTCAGAAACGAGTGTATTAATTTTTCTTCATTGTACAGTGGTACGTCTACTTACCAACGGCTCTCATACGAAAGTTATAAACCACGTTTAATCGTAACTAGAGACGATATTGTTTCAAGAAACGAAAGGCCAAATGTTGTAGCGACAAGATTAAGTTTAAGATTAAGTCTTTTTCGTACTCTTGTTATTTTTGCACCATTCATGTTTTTGTATCTTCTTTCCTTTTTATTTTTCCTAAAAAAATGTGTTCTTTACCCTGTCATCACCGTTTCATTATTGTACCGTCGCCCTGTTGCTGCTGAAACAAAAGAAATTAATAGTTTGGCAGTCCTAGTAAAATAGTGAGAAACATTTACAAACAACTACTCTTGCAGGAAACGGATTAGGGTTTATAAGCAGGTAAGTGACGATCATCTAGTGTCAAACGAAGGACAGAGAGGAAACTACTGCGCGATATAAGACGCGACGCTAATTAGCATGTAGCGCGCGTCATAAACCACGCGAGCGACACACCGCGGGGTCACATGACATTGTTTAGCGGTAGAATCCGTCTCACAGAACCCAGTTATTGATCACACAGAGTCGGAGAGAGATGTTTGCAGGGGATTGTGGGATTGAGCGATGACAGGAAGTTCAGCACGCGCGTTCTCTCTCCCCGCGCTCAGATTCACCTAGGAAAACCGGAACCTTCTACTTCAACGCTGGATCTGGGCCTGAAAACGGCGCCGCTTTTCCTCCACACACACACACACACACACACACACACACACACACACGTGTTATGCAGTGGGATTTACAGATCACATCCACCAACGCTGCACTTTTCGGGGAACGGAATTCCGTCTAATCCCACTTTATTTAGAAGGTTCTTGAAATCCAGACCAGCGCAGGATAAAACGCCCCGCTTGCACATTTTAGCATTTTAGCCGCAAAAAAAAAAAATCTGACAAAAATGCAACTTTTGAGCGGAATGGTAAACTGTATAATTCAGGTTGGACTGTGTGGAATATTGTATTTTTTAATATCTTTTAAGTTTTACAGTTTACTTTACAGTCACGCTTTTATACAAATAGGCAAATATTCAACCATGCAAATAATTTCCTCTCAATTCAGTTCAGACTGTGTGGAATATCGTATTTTTGAGTATCATATTTATTTTAAATGGCAGACTCTTTAATCCAAAACGACTTACAAAAAGAGGAGCAAGTGAAGCAATTAGTCTAAGGATTTGTCTCTATTATACTATATTAGTGCAATAATGTGATTAACGTGAGTATTTATTACAGTACGTTTATAAACCTAAATACACTAATGTGTTGAATATGCAGCATATTAGTAGCATATTTTTATTTGTGCTGTTACACAAACACAAACAAACAAACAAAAATAAAAATATAATAAATACATATATATATATATATATATATATATATATATATATATATATATATATACAATGTATATAAAATATAAAAACACTAACAATTTATGACCAAATGAAAATGACTTTTTCTTCGTTTCACTTTCGTTAAATTACGGTAAAACGGCAAAAATTACCGCGTTCTGATTGGTCAATTTAACATACGCTCACCTGAGTTTCCAGCGGTTTAACTCCACATGTTCCGGTAAAAGCCAAAACACCAGCGCTTAACTAACCCAGACACTACTAACCTAACCAGCCCGCTCACCGACACTCTCTCGCTCGCCCGCTCTCTCTCTCTCACTCACAGGTGTGTGTCTCAGGTGAGGTGGTGTGTGTTACACAACAGGACACGCCCACCAGCACGTGAGGTCATCGTGTGATTGGTTCCCTGATGTGAGTTGTGTAAGTTAATGAGGCTGTGAGTTTTACTGCCGCAGTAAAAACAGCATCACATACAGTAAATCTGTGTGTGTGTGTGTGTGTGTGTGTGTGTGTGTGTGTGTGTGTGCACATGATAAATGCACAAATGAACAGATGGACACAAGGAAGGAATGAAGGATTGATGATTTGATCAATGGGTGAACAAAATGAACGATAGATTTATCGAGTGAAAGAGTGGATGGATGAATGAATGTGTAAAGTGATTAATGAATGAATCAATAGCTAAACAGAAGAATGTAGATGTATGAATGGATGGACGGATGGAAAAATTGATTGAGCGATCAAGGGGTGAACAATAATAGTAAAAAAGTAAAATAAACTAAATAATAATATTAATAATACTTTATTTCAAAAGCATGTTTCATTTGCAAGCAAATCTCAGAGTGATACAGAAAGATAAAAATGTGTAAAGAAAAAAAAGAATATTCAGTTATAATCAGATTCAGTAAAAGTGTGATACGTTAAAGGCTCTTAATATCAATGGCTAAACAGAATAGATGGATGAATCAATGGCAGGATTGGTCAAGCAATGGGAGACGGATGAATAAATGAATGGACGGCTCAATTGGGTAAAAAGAACAGATGAATGGATCGATGGGGTGAAAAGAAGGCTAGATGAAGGGATCAAACAAGGAGTAAACAAATGAATAATGAACAGATTAATTAACAGAAGATTAGATGGATGGATGGATGGATGGATGGATGGATAGACCCCTCAAAGGGAGAACAAAAAGAAAATGGATTGATGGATCAATGGATGAACAGATGAATTAAACTGTTAAACAGAGGAAAAGATGATCGCTTATTTACTGGATAAATGAAGGGATGGATGGAGAAATAGATGAACAGATTAGTTGATAAACGGTAAAACAGAAGACGAGACGGATTAATCACTAAATTGCTGGAAAAATGGAGGGATGAACGGAAGGTTGCCGGACCTATGGAATGATTTATTTACATGTTTGTTGGATTTTACGCCACAATTTTACACAATTTTACAGTCCAACAGAAAAACCTCTCTATCGCAGCCAATACATAGCAAAATATTCACAACATTTCAATAAGAACGTCTACAAATTTGACAAAATCATTCATGTTGTTTTCTGTAAAAATAAATTCAAAGACCCTTTGAAAGGTAAAATGTGGTGAAACATCCTAAAAAACTGTTAAAATACTTTCAGAACAAAACTGTCGTCTAATCTCAATCCAATTGATCACATTCCATTAAAATACGTGTTTTTTTTAACAGACAAAACATTTCCACACTAATCACAGAGTGGTTTCTCTTCACCCATTAATACATGTACAAGTGTCCAATTCTACATCTGATAAAAACAACGTGATCCTTTCCGACATAAAAACAACAGTTGAATTGTTTCATAGATGGGTTCACTTCAAAATGTTTGTTTTTTTTACATTTTGAAGACATTGAGACAGTTGAAACTGTGATAGTGTCTTACAAATGCTCAGAGCTTGAACATTTTATACCGTTTCATGTCTTCTGTAATTTGGACCTACTTTAATATATCGTAGTTATTAATATTGGTTATTCAGTGTGTATATTCTACCATTATCTCATCTCAACTCTACTCTTCTCTACTCTTTCACAATGCCATTTACTCCTAACATATGCATTTACTTCAGATTTGTGGGACATGAGGATGAAGAGACGGCTTTAGTGAAGATCACGTTAGGAATGATCTGAAGATCTACTTGAGGTAGCGTTAGCATCGCCGCGGCATCGCTAATCAAAGACTCAGAAAAGGCCGAATCAATAACGCGGCGGCGTCGGGGGAGCGAGCTGAGAAAACACTTCAGGAGTGTGAATGCTTCCAATCACACCGCACAATCTTCATAAAAAAGCACTTTAATCCACATACAGTACACAACACACACACACACACACACACGTCGACCTTTCCTTCTCCAGACAAACAGCCGTGATCAAAGTTCCCACGTGGAGAGAAGGTCATAAAGCAACGCCTCATAAAACGGAAAGCAGAGGAATATATGGTGGAATGTAGATGTTATGAACGCAGCAGTGACACCGGGGTCAAGGTCGCCGGGGGCGGAGTCTGAGAATGACATCAGCTGCCAATAACGCGGCATCAGGGTGACACAGCAACAATGTGATTAACCGGCTTGACAGACGTGTGGCAATCAAACGGAAATCAAAATTGATATAAAATTTGTTTTCTTTTTGCCACAAAACGGTATAAATATCTGAATGTGGAAAATTGTGGTGTATTTATTCCATGGCTTTCCTTATAGCAAAAAAAAAAAAAAGCGAAAGAAAAACATTTCTTAAATGCAAATATACCACAACAAAAGACTGAACAATCGCTGAAAACCAAGTACAAATTTTTGTAATTAAAGTTTTAATTTAATTAAAACATCTCTAAATTGTTGTATAAAAATAAGTGTAAAAAAAGACTTTTAATCTGTGCTTTTAATTCGCTGCTTAATGGTTAAATCATATGAAAAACAACAAAAAAAAAAAACTCTATTAAGTGTTTTTGCCATGTCCGAAATTTAAATTAAAATTCCTACTTTTAATTCTCATTTTTCTTTTAAATACAGTACGTACATTGCTTTGCAAAGAAAACAAAATAAAATAAAGTGCAAAAAGTAAAATATTTTTGCCATTTTTAAATGCCAAATTAGATAAAAGTCGCTACTTTGATTTACGCAAATTAAAACTTTTAATAAAGAGTGTTCAAATATGTATGTTTTTATACCAGGAAAGTTTTATTAGCCCCATTTTTCAGAATATTTCCATTTCTTCACTCTTTTTTTTCCTTCAAGACCCTCAGCCAGACTGACAAGCGTTTATAAATAATTAAAAAAAGAAATTAATCTCGTTTTAATGAGGCTCAACAGGCAAACAGCAAGTAAAGCCACTCACGAACCTACACATGCGTTCTGCTCGGTGAACGGGCTCGGGCTTCGCTTATGCTAATGTAACGCGACGCGCATGCGCAAGAGATAAAGAAAAAAATAATTAAAAAAAAGAACACTTGCCTTTCTCCCTCTCCATCTGTAATAGACGCGTGGATTCTCTTTTGTCTCTAGAACCTTCCCTGGAAATGAGAGACAAGGCAACATTCATTTCCTTTTTAATGAAAGAGTATATTTCAGCACATCATGTATATCATCTCATTAACGCGGCACTTCATTACGCGCACGCGCACGCGCTCATTCCGCGGAGTAATTGCGCCGAGAGTTAAATCATCTAATGGCATTTAAAGAGAAAAGCGCTTTATTCACGATTCTGAGCTTTTCACCACCAATAATCACGTTTCTTAACCGGCGGAACAAACTTGCATCTAATGATACAGAAGTTACAGTTTATAATACATTATGACGCATTTGATACAATTTAACAGATGAAATGCTCAAAACTGGCGCCAAAAACACATAAACAACTACCAATTCTCAAGTGAGATCGACTTCGATCTGTGTGCATTCAAACGACTGTTTGTTTTATGATAGAAGCAAATACAATGAATATTTAAGTACATTATACATTTGTTTAAAATAATTCAGTAGATGGACGTATCTACTGTTGTTGGAAGGTCAAGAGGACATGAAATAAAGCGATTTGTTTCTACCTGGTCAAACCGTGACTGCGGGAGGGGCGGAGGGCGTGGCCACTTCCTCTCTCCTCTTAAAAACGTTACGCCGGGAATTATGGGTAATGTAGTCCAGAGTTTTGAAGCGTTGTTTTGCAAAGGTTAATGGAGTTCTGGAGTTGATGGATTGTTAGTTTTAGTGACTTAAACAATTTATGGCTTGTGGTTTATGGACCGTCAGCAGTTTACTGAAACGTAAAACCGATGGATGGATAGATGGATGGGTAGATAGATAGAATTGTATAGAAGCAGAGATGATAGATAGATAGATAGATAGACAGACAGACAGACAGACAGACAGACAGACAGACAGACAGATAGATAGATAGATAGATAGATAAAACCTTTATTAATCATTCAAGTGTCCTACAGCAAACACACACAAATGCATAATCATTACTCAAAAAAAAATAAATAACAATTATAACAAACACATACATAAATATTGCAAAAACTATAAAAATGGCTTTAAAATTGACTTCCTATCAAAGAGGTGTTGATTATCCGGTCCAATAACTTCGTAACTCAAAGTGTTGGAGGAGAATTTACGTGGCGTAAAGTGGAACTTCAGGAGTATGGAATCAGATTAGTGCCAAAAATATCAAACTTAAATTTGTAATAAACAAATTTGTAATTTGTTATTTTTCGCTTGCAATCTTCACGTTTTAGTTTGATACTTTTTTTTTTCGCTTTGGATTTTACGTTCGGATTTTTTTTTTTTACAACATGGATTGCTGGCTTAAGTTTCACGTGGGGGTGGCCCTTAATCTGATTGGCTGGTGAGAAAACTAACGAAAAATCCGAAGCGAAAAAAAAGGTTTTAAAAAAAAATGTGAAGATTGCAAGCGAAACACAAACAACCAAATATTAACGTGAAGCATTTTCGTTCGTTTATTAGAAATTTACGTGTGATATATTTGGCACTAATCTGATTCCGTAGTCGAGCTGAGAAGTTCCCCTGAGCCGGCAGGAGCAGTGGCAGCGCAGTGGAGCCTCCAGTGGGCCGGAGCTGATCCTGAAGGTCCCGCCCCCTGCTCCGCCTCCTCCGCTCGTTACAGGCCGGGTCTGAGCAGGGTTCGGTGGTCAGTCAGACTCTCCTCGGGGTTTAAATTAGACCTTCTCTCCTCCGCTCCGTGTCGGGCCAGCGAGACAGATGAAGAGACGCCGTCCATCAGCTCTGACCTTTACTGGACCACCAGGTTGTTTGAAAACCACTTTGATCCATTTTTGACACGAGGGGCTTTGCAGAACTGAAGGAGCTGAAGTTCCCGTCATTCCGGACTTTTCTTCTTCGGTGTGGTGAAGTGGAGACGACGCTGACGCAAGACTCACAGACTTTTAATGGCCGGGTTGTGTTGTCGGAGCTTGATCTCCGTCAGTCTGTCTGCCTGTCTCTCTTTCTCTCTCTGTCTACCTGTCTCTCTCCTTACCTCTCTCTCGCTTTCTGTCTACCTCTCTCTCTCTCTCTCTATCTACCTATATATCTACCTATCTATCTAACTATCTCTATTTTTCTCTCTGCCTGCCTGTCTGTCTCTCGCTTTCTGTATCAATCAATCAATCAAACAATCTGTCTGTCTGCCTATCTAACTATATATCTCTATTTTTCTCTTTGTCTACCTGTCTGTCTGTCTCTCTCTCTCTTTCTGTATCAATCAACCAACCAACCAAAAAAACAAACAATCAATCAATCAATCAATCAATCAATCAATCAATCAATCAATCAATCAATCGATCAGTGAGTCTGTCTGTCTGTCTGTCTGTCTATCTACCTATCTATCTATCTATCTATCTGTCTGTCTGTCTGTCTGTCTGTCTGTCTGTCTGTCTGTCTGTCTGTCTGTCTGTCTGTCTGTCTATCTATCTATCTATCTATCTATCTATCTATCTATCTATCTCTAAAAGAAACTATATATCTCTATTTTTCTTTTTGCCTTCCTGTCTGTCTCTCTCTCTCTCTCTCTCTCTCTCTCTCTCTCTCTTTCTGTATCAATCAGTCCATCCATCCATCCATCCATCCATCCATCCATCCATCCATCCATCCATCCATCCATCCATCCATCCATCCATCTCTATCTTTCTCTCTGTCTGTCTGTCTCTCTCTCTCTCTCTCTCTCTCTCTCTCTCAATCTATCAGTCAATCTATCTATCCATCTTTCTCTCTCTCTCAGTCTCTCTCTCTCTACGGTGACGCAAGACTTACAGACTTTTAATGGCGGGTTTGTTTTGTCGGATCTTCATTTGCTTTTCGGCAGCGCTATTTCGGATCCCGTTTAAATTGTTAATTGGCTTCATCTGAAATAGCCGACATGATGAGACACTGAACACGCTTCGATAACACCAATCAATCTTTCCTTCAAATCGCAGAGACGTTATACGCATATATTTTTAATCCTTCATGTCAGTCCATGTATTTAAAAAAAAAAAAGCTGCTAATTTGACTTCAGTGTAATTTAAGAATCTCCATTAACTTCCAAATTGTCCAATTACTTCCTCCTTGTTTTTTAGTTTCCAGCCGGAGACTTTTGCGTGAGAATTTAAAATGAGATTAATTAGCGGTTCATGGCAAAACGGAAATGTTTGACCGCATAAACAACGACAAAAATGTGCAAAACGACAAAATACCACAACAGGATGTGATGTCATTGCGCATTACGCCCACAAAAAATACATAAATATCAATTTTAAAATAGAATCATATAAAACAGATGAATTAGATTAAAAGTGTACTAATAATAGTGATGCAATGATGTCATTAATTAAAGTAACTAATCCTGTGATGAATCTCTTGAATAGAATTAAAATAACAAAAAAAAATTAATAATTAACAAATGAAAAAAAAAATACACTGTATTTATCTTACATCCATAATGTAATACCTTTTAAAAAAATACCTTTTTTTCGATGCTCAAAAACTTCAGTTGAAAATGAAGAACATGGATTAAAAAAAGAACAAGGAGTAAAAAATCCAAGGAACAGACACAATCAAAACACTGGGTCTGCTAAACAGGGGATAATAAGAATCTCTAAACTTAGAACTCGACGGACCTCACGCCTTCGCTGACTGGTGCAAAGACTCTTGGGAAATGAAGTTCTGACCACTAGAACCGACTTTTTGTGATTCATTATTCAAACAAAATCACAAGTGACAAGTTAGGTTTGGTAAATAAAGAAAAAAGTGTATGTTTAGGAGAATATTAACCCAGTTTAACTATAAAACAAACAAACAAGCTAAAATTTACTTGGAATTATCATTTTGTGCCTGAAAAATCAGCGGGGGGGGGGGGATGCTTTAATTCACGTAAATACGATAATTCCCTCACTTTCCTTTTCGTTCCTGACAACCATCCGGAAGCCCATTCGCTTGTACGGGGGGGCGGGGCTACGGTCGGGGCTACGGTCGCTAAAGAGCAAATTGGCCAGTCACTTCACAAACGTCTGAACGGTTTCCGCGAGTGACACGTCCGCGAGTGACACTCCGCTCAAAGCCTCCGACCCGCTGCCGTCTGCTCCTGAGATGAAGAGAGGAGGATGAAGAGCTGGAGTGGCATTCAACCAATTACAGGCTGTTATCAGCACGCGACTCTCTCACTTCCCTTCTGTCTGTCTCACTCTCTCTCTGTGTGTCTCTCTCTGTCTCTCTCTCTCTCTCTCTCTCTGTCTCTTCCTCTCTCTGTCCCCCCCCCCCCTCTCTCTGTGTGTCGGTCTATCTGTCTCTCTCTCTTCTCTTTTGCTCTCTCACTCTTTTTTTCTCTCTCCATCTCTATCTCTTTTCTTTTTTTCTCTCTCTCTCGCTCTCTCATTTCGGGGAACAAACCCACGACCCCTCGCATCTGTTTGTCTTGCTCTCTCTGTCTGTCTCTCTCTCTCTCTCTCTCTCTCTCAGTCTGTCTCTCTTTCTCACTATGTCTCTCACTCTCTCAGTTTCTTTCTCTTTGTCTCTCTCTCTGTGTCTGTCTGTCTCTCTCGCTCTCTCTCTCAGTATCTCTCTCTCTCTCACACTGTCTCTCACTCTCTCTTTTTGTCTCTCTGTGTGTCTGTCTGTCTGTCTGTCTCTCTCGCTCTCTTATTGCGGGGAACAAACCTTCGATCCCTTAAATCTGTCTGTCGCTCTCTCTTCTCTTTTCTCTCTCTCGCTCTCTCTGTGTGTCTGTCTGTCTGTCTCTCTTTCTCTTCCTCTCAATCTGTCTCTGTCTGTCTGTCTGTCTCTCTCTCTCTCTCTCTCTGTATTGCTCACCCACTCACTCGTGGTTCTGTCGGACTTCTTCAGTTAATCTCGGACACTGGTATTGAGCTGTGGGGCTGGTGGTCTGATGTCAGAGTAATCATCATCATCATCATCCTCAGTGTAGCGTGACTCTTCATCAGCGCCGGCCCGGGATCTTAAGCTACTCAGGCGAGCGCGGACCACCGGGACCACGACGCTGCCAGAAATACAACCGCGGATGGAAATCGCCATCGATTGGGTTCGTTCCGTCCGAGGATCAGCATCAGCGTCAAGCTTCATCCCCAAAAACTCACTGATCCGCCGGCGCGCGTCTTCGGCTGAACGTCTGAAACATCCGCTTGGAGTTTGTTTGGCGAGTGTGAAACCGCAGCGGGTGCGAGATGTTCGTCCCGCGGTGACGCCTGCGGGGCCGATGCTAACACGCTAGCGCTTAGCTCAGGGCGGGAGATTAGCATGGCCGCTAGCATCGCCACCGCGGCGGATTACAGCTTTAACAATCCCAGCTGAAGAGAAGACACGATGTAGAGGAAAGACAAGAGAAGAAAAGAGAAAGAGAAAGAGAAGAACATTGAAGAAGAAAAGAAATTTGAATGAGTGAACGAGGGTAAAGACGGAGTCAGACCAAACTCAATTCGTTGTTGTGATTTGCAACGTGGCCAATAAACGTTTCTGATTCTGATGGACAACCGATACATTTGAGCTGATTAGCCAGGTTAGCAAACATGCTAGCACAGTAGATAGGAATAGTCTGATGGATATAAAGGTAGTGAACGGATAGATGGAAGTTGAATGGGTTTGAAAAGCAGATAGAAACACGGAGGATTGATAGTGAACAGACAGAAACGATTGACGAAGATAAAATGGACATATGGATGAACAGAAGGAGGACAAAAAGAAATAAAAAAACATAAACTGATGAATTAACAGATTAGCAATGAATAGATAAAAAGAAAAGTCAAACTGTGAGATAGAATGATGGATAGAGGAAGAGAGAGAACAAGAGACAGAGAGAGAGAGAGAGAGAAAGAGAAAGGGAGAGAGAGGGAGAAAGAGAAAGTGAGAAAAAGGCAGAGAGAGAGAGAAATAGAAAGAGAGAGGGAGAAAGAGAACAAGGAGGAGAGGGAGAGGGAGAGACAGAGAGAGAGAGAAAGAAACAGAAAGGGAGAGACAGAGAAAGAGAGAGGGAGAGAGAGAGAGAGAGAAACAGAGAGAGGGAGAGAGAGAGAGAAAAAGAAATAAAAAAACAAACTGATGAATTAACAGATTAGCAATGAATAGATAAAAAGAAAAGTCAAACAGTGAGATAGAATGATGGATAGAGGAAGAGAGAGAACACGAGACAGAGAGAGAGAGAGAGACAGACAGACAGAGAGCGAGAGGGAGAGAATTTTTTGTTTGGCAAAAATCTAATAATCGAAATAATATCAACATCAAAAATGATTGGCAACATTGTTTCACAGTAAAAACGAATAATCTCTGTCTAGCGGCTGTTTTGTTATATTTTTCTTGTAGTTTATTACGCTTTAATGCTCATGTGTTTAATCGCTGACTGAAGCGGGTGTTTTAATGACCAATTATACCAAAATAAATGCATTTTGACGACTGGTTATTCCTAGGAAATGAAAAATGTAAGATACATTTTATTTTAAAAGACTAAAAATGATGGATGGGCATAATTTTTTATAGTGTGCACATATAATATGCGTTTCATATTTTAGAGAATTTCTAAATTAATGACTAATATAATTGATTTAAGAGTCTGTTTTAATTTGAAAGTGGAAAAGAAAATTTTGCACACTTTGCTAGTGAATAAAACAATCACTGCAAATAATGCAAAAAATAATTATTTTGCACGGTGTATTGTTCATTATTTAACGGTGTTTAAACAATAATTATTATCGTTCATTCTTTTCATCAAACAAACGCTCTATTCATTTTGCGAATAATGTCTTTAGCTGAAACAATGTGGCTTCGTTAGTGTCACAGAGCAGAAAAAAGCGATAAACTTCAACCGTAAATAAAGGTTTATCTCTATCTTATCGTGACCTTTATCTGACCTCTCGCCTCTTTGTTGGAAGATAAAGACAAATCTAAGCATCTCTTCCTCGCGGCGTTGAGAAGGATGTTGTCGGCGTGACCGCAAAGCACAATCACCTCGAGCGGCGGATGAAACATTAATGCCTGGCGGAGGAGAAGAAGCAGTCGCACATCCTTTCATTTGGGATTCGCGGACGATAAACCAGCGCGATGCTATTTTTTTTTTTTTTGAACAAAAAAACGACACAAAAACACAATACAAAATACTTCAATGACATCATAAATAATCATATACTTTGAGCCTATTACAGAACTATTTTTACTATTTTAACAGTAATAACCTATTACTGTTTTTAAGGCTTTTGAATTGCTCGTAGTGTTAAAGTAAAGCGCCAATTCCTTACAGAAAGGAAGAAAGAAAGGTTTACTACCGTTGAATTTAGATTTATGAATAGGAATTTTTGCAAATAAAATAATCAAACTTTTCCCACATATATCTGGAGAATTTTTTTTTTTTTTTTAACAATTTTTTCCCCATTTCGACTATAGCGACTGCGTTGGTCTGGAACTAAGAAAAGCGCTTTAGAAATAAACTATTTTCCTAGCCGATGGTTCCTGTGGGCTCCTCGTCGAGTGAAGATGAAGGATGAAGATCGTTTAATGGATCAGATTTGTGTTGTAGGATTCATGTGTCCTGATGACGAGTCGGACGAAGAGATCATGACGAGAGACGTTTGGTCATCAAGCCTCGAAAACTCCCGACCGTCTCATAGTTCAGAAACTTTCTCATACGAAAACAAGGTGTTACGGGTGATAGTTGTGAACCGAAGCTGAAAACTGCTGTCTTTATGAGTTACTCACACTTCACCAGTCAGACGTCCAGGGTTGAGTGAAATAACAGTGAAGGAAAAAGAAGGTCGTATTTTACCGTCGAGCAAAACTAAATGAGATGATCCTCTGAACTCCACCGGTCAAGTTTCCAGAACTTACTAGTAATATTACGCTCAACTTCTGCTGCAGAAGAAGAAAAACTCGCCGTGAAGCGTCTCGTCCAGTCCAGACACGTCAGATCAATCCATCCCCGCATTCACATCAAGTACTTGAGTAAATTTACTTTGCTACTTCGCTGAAGTATTTCTTGGCTACTTTGTATTTATACCGACTGTCAAAAATATGATCAACTTTTATTCTCTACTTGACTACGTTAGTGATTGAGTATCTGCACCTTTACTCCACTACATTTGAATGGATACTTGCCGTTTACTTGTTGCGACAAATCGGCATCTTTTTCCGCCATTACGAATTAATGAGGATTTAAATTTTATTTGTATTTCAGGGAAAAACCTCATAAATAAAGTTCTTCTTAAGTTCTTTTAAAATGTGAAACTTTTACTCAAGCCTCTTTGGAATTTGCAACTTAGAATGCAAAAAGCATTTTACTCAAGTCGGTTTGGATTCGATGACTTGTATTGGAGCATTTTTGCGGCAAGCCTTCTACTCAAGTAGTTTTGGAATCGGTGACTTGTATTGGAGTATTTTTGCAGTAAGCCTTCTACTCAAGTTGTTTTGGATTCGTTGCCTTGTATTGGAGTAATTTGTTGCAGAAAGCCTTCTACTCAAGTCGTTTTGGAACCAGCGACTTCTATTGGACTAATTTTTGAAGTAAGCCTTTTACTCAAGTCGTTTTGGAATCGGTGACTTGTATCGGAGTATTTGTTTGCAGTAAGCCTTTTACTCAAGTCGTCTTGAAATCTGTGACTTGTATTGGAGTATTTTTTTGCAGTAAGCCTTCTACTCAAGTCGTTTTGGAATCGGCGACTTGTATCGGAGCATTTGTTTGCAGTAAGCCTTTTACTCAAGTTGTTTTGGATTCAGAGACTTGTATTGGAGTATTTTTGCGGCAAGCCTTCTACTCAAGTAGTTTTGGAACCGGTGACTTGTATTGGAGTATTTTTTGCAGTAAGCCTTCTACTCAAGTAGTTTTGTTTCGGTGGCTTGTATTGGAGTATTTTTTGCAGTAAGCCTTCTACTCAAGTTGTTTTGGATTCGTTGCCTTGTATTGGAGTAATTTGTTGCAGAAAGCCTTCTACTCAAGTCGTTTTGGAATTGGCGACTTCTATTGGACTAATTTTTGAAGTAAGCCTTTTACTTGTATCGGAGTATTTGTTTGCAGTAAGCCTTTTACTCAAGTCGTTTTTGAATCGGTGACTTGTATCGGAGTATTTGTTTGCAGTAAGCCTTTTACTCAAGTCGTCTTGAAATCTGTGACTTGTATTGGAGTATTTTTTTTTGCAGTAAGCCTTCTACTCAAGTCGTGTTGGATTCAGTGACTTGTATTGGAGTATTTTTTTGGCAGTAAGCCTTTTACTCAAGTCGTTTTGAAATCGGTGACTTGTATCTGAGTAATTTTTGCAGTAAGCCTTCTACTCAAGTGTGGTCTTCACATCTCTGCTTCAGGCGTCCTGTAGTCGGTCTCCACACTCCACTCCACTTCTTCACTCTCCTAGATGAGGAGAAGCAGATGAAAGGAACGTGTCGCCCACCAAACATCTCCTCCTCGTGGATGAAACGTGACTTCAGCGATCTCCTCCGTGTCCCTGGACGGGGGGCAGATGAAGGTGGTGACGGGGTGTTTGCTGCTCAACCAGGCGCTCACTCGCTTTAGCCGCTCGCCAGCCTGACAAAACATTCAGCGCCGCCGTCTTCTTCCTGGGTATTGGACCCGTCACCCTCCATTGCTCCAGCGCCGGGCCAATGTCAAACTCATTTGGGCCGGAGCGCTGTTCTTCCGCTGTGTCCTCTTCTATTCCCATCACATTCCCATTACGGCTCGGCTTACGGGGGGATTCGGATATGACCATCATCTCGCCGTCTGAAACAAGACGCCGATGAGATGTAGAGCCAGGACGGAAATTACGTGATGCGCAATATTGCATGTTTTTGATAGTTACAGTAGATGGTAAATTACGAATGTTGATTCCAAATGAAAAACATTTTTTGTTGCTTTTTACAGTTTGGGTTCAATGACGTTAATATTCTCCTAAACATACTATTTTTTCACTATTTAACAAACCATTTTATTTGAATGATAGATAACAAAAAGTCGATTCTTGTATTCAGAACTTCATTTCCCAAGAGTCTTTGCACCAATCCATGCAGGCACTAAACAACTGCGTGAGGCCCGTCTCTGTTTATTTGAAGCTGTGAAGAGAATCGAAACGAAGGATAATTATCCCCTGTTCAGCAGACCCAGCGTTTTGATTGTGTCTGTTTCTTGAATTTTTAACTTCTTGCCCGTGTTCTTCATTTTCGACTGTTTCATCTCTTTCTGCAATTACACATTGGACATGTTTGTTAGCGCTAAGCTAAGCTAACCGGTCGTGGTTTGTTGTTTCTGTTTGTTGTGATATTAATGATTGTATTTATTTTTACTCTGTGTTATTTTGTCTCTGTTAAGTGTCGCGGCGTGTATAATGTTTTTTTTTATTTCTGTTATTGAGCCAATAAAAGCTTATACTGTATATACATCTGCCGTTCCGTTTATTTGTGATTGTTCCAGTCTCGAAATACGAAAAAAATTTACGCATATTTGAAATCGGCGACCATAAGTACTGCTCAATTTTTTGCGCGTTGAAAATTCGGAATAAAGGAGTGCTTATATTCGCATACATTCGGTAATTTGCCCACTTTTGTTCAAACAGAAAAAAAGACGAGAACTTTGATACCAAAGCGGTTCAGACGAAAACTAGCGCTTCATCTTTGGCCTGGACTGAACTCCAAAACACACAAACCGTCTCGACTGGCGAGAGAGAGAGACGCTCGGCGAGGAGCCCGGCGCAAACTCAAGGGGAAATATTCATCAGGAACAATCACGCCGGCGTTTTCACAACATCAAATCATCGTTTAATCGCCAGCGTCGCCGAAGCTAATGCTCACGAGCCGCGCCGACACGGAACCCCGACCGAGTCGACAGAGATCCCGCCGCAAACATCCACAATTACCATCCGCGGCTCCACTTTGCCGGGATTCTTCCGGGGATTCGGGAAGAATTACATTAGCGTCGGCGAACAGCAGGTGCGACACGCTCAGGTGCTGAGAGACGCTAACGCTCTCCCGCCGCGTTCTGAGGCGTTCGCCCGCGGGGGTCACGAAGACAACGAGACGGCGGGAAAATCCACCAGCAAAAGACTCGGGGAACAAAAGAGGCGCGAACAAAAGAGCTAAAGAAAGAACAAACGGACAGAAGCGTCGTTAGCAACGTGGCCGCCGACTGAACGCTCGCTGGGACAATCCATTACGGCTGGAGATAAAGCGTCCGGCCCGGACACAGCGGCTCGGAGAACACGCCACACTGATAAGATTTGATTAATAGAATCTGGAGGCCGGGACTGCGGCAGGAGAACTCTACTGCTCGTCTCTACCTCCTGTTGGGTGGATGTTAGGCTTTTTTTACACCGTTTCATCAACTTGGATAAAAATTCTGTGTGGTTTGAAGTGTAAAACTAGTGAAGCTTTAACTAGCTGGCGAGGAACATATGTCAGAGCTCACAAGGTCAAAGGTTATGTCAGTAGAGGTGACCTGAAGGTCAGTTTTCTGGAATCAGAGTCAGGTGTGTAAAATTACTAGAGTTAGTAGAGTTTTGGCTTGTTTATATTTTGTATTTTATTTTATTTCAGACACAAAATATACTTTACATGGGCAATTGTTTTTTTTTTTTTGGCACCTACTTTTTACTTCTACTCCTTAAATACGTAAGCAAATATCTGCACTTATCTGTAATATCTACTCCTTACATTTTATAAATATGCTTCTTTAACATGTTTGCGTTGTAATCCAATGCTATACTTCTCAATGTAATTATATCTGGCCACTTTGCAATGTTACAATGAAGTCCTATACAATTAAAAAACTCATTATTGTTTCCTTCCCTACTTTCACTTTTATGTTTCAAGTAGTTGTCACACCAGTACTTTTACTTGAGTAAAATGTTGAGTTGATACTTCCTCAGAAGTCTTCTTTTAACTCCAGAATCTAGAAGTAGACAAATGAAAATGTGAAGCTATAAAATGGGGGAGTTATATTTTTATAAATATATATAAATATATAATATATAAATATATATAATATATACAACTCATTTTTGGTTAATTTTCAACAATTCGTCAAATCGTTTTGACAGTCGGGACGCGATTCGCTAATGAATCAGAATCAAGCAGCAGAACATCAGGAAAAACAACCGCCGTGTGTTTGGTACCGAGAAAGCGAAGGATGATTGTTTCTGCTCTTCCGCGGAGAAATACTGGCCTCTGATTGGTCGACTCGCAATATTGTGTAACTTCGAAAGCATTGTACCAACCCGTAAATATTTGTTAATAATTTGCGCAGCAGTTCAGACCGACACGCTTGACTCTTCTACCAACACGCCAAACAGTTCAAATTAGCATGGGAACAAACTTCCAAAAAGTACGAGCGAGACATTTGCGGATCTGATTTCCACAGACGTGGCGGTTCTCAGCAGGTGAGAGACTGGAGATCCGGCGTCTCGAGGAGACGTTATAAATGGATCCCCTTCATCCAAAATCCAATTTAGTGCCAGAATGAATTTAATCTTTGTCCACGGATCATGTCTGCACCGCGCGGGAGAGTGATAGAGAGAGTCCTATCTATTTAATTAAAACGACTTGAGTTTGTCACATCTAATTAGAAGCCGTGTCCAACAAATCTTCATTAAGATCCGGCAGATAATCCGCAATTACGCCTGTATCTCACTGGCTATATCTTCAGCGTTACGTGTCATCACACATACATCATTTCTCCAGGATCCACTGGGAAGGTAATGGGGACTCGGCCGAGAGAGACGGTGTTTAATGCCGTCATCCAAACCAGCACCGACGGCAAGGACACCAGGAGCAGAGAAGGAAGGAGTCGCAATATTTCAGCGTTGCGCACTTGACCTTGGACGTGAAGGACAATTGCTCAGAAGCCGTCAAACCGTGTGAGAAGATCAGAGGAAACACAGATACTAGCGGAGTTGATCTCGAGAGGTTTTTGTTTTTCTGACCTACGATCGTTGGGGCAGTTGGGGAAGTTCATGTTCAGTGGATTCGTAAAGCGCTTTTCACAGATACAACTGTCTCAAATACGTCAAATGTAAGAATAGAATGTTGTTGTGTTTAGTCCATTGATCTTGAGTGTTTAGGATTATGATTATGACCAGTGAACAAGCAGTGACCAGGTAAAAAAAAACCTCACTGACGAGAAAACCCTGAGGAGAACCCGGCTCTCTGGTGCCAGTCTCCTCTGGCATTTTAGCCTTACAGAATCGTTTTGAGCCATTGTGAAGACGATTCCAGAATATGTCTCCCTCTAGAGTGGCAAAAGAGGCGGCTCAAGAAAGTCCAGGGGTCAGAAAGACCAGGGGAGTGACAGAAAATGAACCCAAAGTTCTTAGAGAATGCCATCTCCATCCTGGTGGCACCGACACTCCTCCCGGGCAAATAGAACAGCACTCAGCGATCAGGAGAGGAGTGAAACACTGAAAAAAAAAAAAGCATTAGCATAACATGAAATTTTTGACACTCATAGGTGCAGGTGTGTTTCGGTTCCAGGCACCTAGAGCATGCAGCCTTTCTGTACGGTTATATTGGGTCTGAGAGGTTGCCGGATCAAATTCCCCTTAGGCTGTGTCTGCAACTGTGCTTGGGCAAGACACAGACCCCAAAATTATTGCTTTCATTTGAAAGTGGCTGATGGTCACTCATCAACGCGGGATCAATTTTTACACAGTGACAATCACCTCGTCCGATTTCTCGCGAAAGACTGAATTTCGTCAATTCCTCTGAGATTTCTCAGAATTGTGTTCTGCATGTTCCCTGTCAGTTTCACTCCATGTTCTCTCGCTGGACAGGTTTCATGTTTTCGTCTTCTCGGTTGCTGCGTGTAGAAGAGGGTGAGGGGCATTTATATATTTACTTCATTGCAGTTTGAATGAGGTTTTTAATGGTAATGAGCTCTTCCACTAACAGGTTTGGAAATGAGGCAATTGTGATAATTGTCGTTGTGGCTGATAGTTAGATGGTTCCAAGGTTTCATCGTCTGTTTAGCTTTTATAAGAATGAATTAACTTTGGGGTTGGATTTCTCGACGGTAGAATTAGAAGGTAGGATTTTAAGGAAATTTGGGAACCGCTTTTGATTTTCTCCCGTTATCTCTCCATCCGAGGAACTAAAAGACAAGAACTCCGAGCTGGTGAAAGATGGCGGCTGACCGGAGCTGGACTCGCGTCCTCCGTGTCTTTGCCGTCGGTGTCGGTTTGAGTAGAACCATTAAACACTCGCTCTCTCACTCCAGCGCCGTGTTCTGCTTTACTGCAGCTCATTCTGTACATCGTCCTGGACCAGGAACCAAGGTTGAGGCTTCATGTCCAGGAAAGTACAGCTTTGTATCATCATTATTCATTTAGAGTTTTTAAGAGGTTTGTTTTCTCTTTTCTTTTTGAGACATAAAGGAACAAAGACAAAGAAAAAAAGATGAAAAGATAGAGAGAGAGGAAGAGGGAGAAACAGGGAGTGAGAGACAGGAAGGGGGGGGGGGTAGAGAGAAAGAGGCTTGTTTTATCATTTCTTTTTGAAAGAGATAGACAAAGATAAGAAGATGGAGAGAGAGAGAGGAAGAGGGAGGGTCAGAGAGTGAGTGAGAGACAGAGAGAGACAGAAAGAGATGGAGAAAAAAACAGAGAGATCAAGGGACAGAGCGAGAGAAAGAAAGAGAGAGTTGGGGTAGAGGGGAAGGGAGAGAGAGACAAAGAGTGAAAGAGACAAAGAGAAAAAAGATGGAGGGACAGAAAGTGAGAGAGACGAAGAGAGAGAGAGAGAGAGAGAGAGAGAGAGAGAGAGAGAGGAGAAGGGAGAGAGAGAGAGAAAAGAATGGAGAGAGATAGACAGAGAAAAAAATATGAAGAGAGAGGTGGGAGAGAGAAGGGGGGGGGGCAGAGAGTGTGTGTGAGAGAGAGAGAGAGTGAGAGAAAGAGAGAGTGAGAGAGAGATTTGGGAGGGCAAAACGTTGAAGAAAATATTGAGAAAGTAAAAATATCGTGTTTAGAAAATTCCCAGAATCAACTCAGCTTATTATGAGCAGAATTAGTTCCAGAAACCTAAAACAGTTGATTCAATAAGTCACAACTAAAAATCTTTTTAAAAGTGTAGCGATAATAAAACAACATTAGGCACAACCTTTAGTCGTTTCGCACGAGCTGGATTGAGACTCGAGATGTCGAAGCCACGATGGAGACGATGTGTTTTGACAAGGAATACATCATTGATGAAGCTCTGGCGTGGCTCTTTGTTGTCGACCCAGCCTGGTTCACTCCCATCGCTGTCAATCTCAGCTCGTCTCTCTGATCTCCCAATGACAGAACGCTTTGCTAACATCGCCGCAACACCTCGGGAAACGTCATTATTCCGGGCGACTACATGCTCCTCCGTCCCGGACCTCCACAAATCGTCTGTCTGCCAGTGACTTTCCTCAGGGACACCAGCATCAAAAACATCACTGCGTTCCAGAAGAGAAGGACGGGAAGGCGCGGGAACGCTTCATTTCCCTCCATTACGGCAGGAACATCACACCAATCATTCCTGCTCTTGAAGCTCCGCAAAGCCTCCGAGGACACGGACCGGCTGAAGCTGTAATGCCCCGAGATTAATCACACCAGACAAACACCGCAACACACATCTCGCCGTGTTGGATTGTTGACGTAGCCTCGGGTGAGAATGAGGCGAGAAGAAGCGACAGAAACTCTAAAAGCCATGCGCTAAAACTGAGAAGAGCCATTAGGCCTTAAAGCGGAAAAAAATTTGATTTTGAATTTGGAAGGGCTACGGCAGCAGAAGAACACACTGGGAGCCGCCCCGGTTGGAGAAGAACAGCAAACTGATACTACAATTCACACAGAAATCACTCCATTACAAGTTACAAGTCGCCAATTCCGAGAAGACTTGAGTAAAAAGGCGAAAATAACTTAAGTAATTATATCTACTGAAATTAGTCTAAAAATCACCAAGAAGGCAAAAACATTTAACCTAAAAAATCACCAAGAAATGTGACACACTAGAAGCTCTTTATTTCAAGTTCAAGTTCAAGAGCTTGAACTCTTTGTTTATGAGGTTTTGTTTCCTAATAAAGAGGGGAAATTTAACACCTCGATGCTTCAAAATGGCTGAACAAAAATATACACAAATACACAAAAAACAGAAAGTCAGTCTCAGTCAAACTCAAATGTGCTAAAAATATGTGTAGTGTGTGCGGGATATTTTCACGCACATAGAAATGCATATAAAATATGTGTAAACTATGATTTAACGTATTAGAAAACAATATAAAACTAATTAGCATAAGTGTGATGCGGTGACTAGCATGACGGTGAGATTATCTGCGTTAATCCTCGGGATGTTTCATTTGAGATTACGCTCGACTCGACCGCTTCTGACAATCTGTCACAGTCCCGCAGAAACGCCACACTCACGTTTCACACCACAATTGCAAACGATGCAAAGCTTCGCAGCTACACACTCAGAGACCAGCAAATACAAACCTAATTGATTGCATCGTTTGCATAATTGCTCATTTGCATAATTCATAAGTGAAGTGACTCTGGTGTTAAAACAAACTTTACATACTGAATGTTGAGCTCTGGACGCAC
Source organism: Paedocypris sp. Pulau Singkep (assembly GCA_017309775.1). Taxonomy (NCBI): domain Eukaryota; kingdom Metazoa; phylum Chordata; class Actinopteri; order Cypriniformes; genus Paedocypris; species Paedocypris sp. Pulau Singkep. The sequence continues at coordinate 1,233,041 of MU204353.1, forward strand.
ACACACACACACACACACACACACACACACACTCACACTATCAATCATCTCAGTGAAATTCAAATCCTTAGGTCAGATTTATGGCCGCGCTGCGTGTGAAATCATCCACAATCATTTCTCAACACTTCTAATGAGCCCAACGAACAAAGAGAGAGAGAGAGAGAGAGAGAGAGAGAGGAGAGACAGAGAGAGAGAAAGAGAGAAAAAAAGAGAGGTAAACATACAGAAAGAGAGAGAGAGAGAGAGAGAGAGAGACAGACAGACAGACAGACAGACAGACAGACAGATAGATAGATAGACACAGAGGGAGAGAAAGAGAAGAAGCGAGGGAGACAGAGACACAGAGAGAAAGAAAGAGACTGAGGTAAACAGAGAGTAAGAGAGAGAGAGAGAAAGAAAGAGATAGACTGAGGTAGAGAGAGAGAAAGAGACTGAGGTAGAGAGAGAGAGAGAGAGAGAGAGAGAGAGAGAGAGAGAGAGAGAGA
>MU204353.1:1256784-1271784 GCA_017309775.1 Paedocypris sp. Pulau Singkep
GAGAGAAATAATGAAAGAGAGAGAGATAAAGTGAGAGAGAGTGAGAGAGAGACAGAGAGTGAAAGAGAGAGATGGTGAGAGATTGAGAGAGATAAAGTGAGAAAGAGTGAGAGAGAATAAAATAGAAGAGAGTGAGAGAGAAAGTGAGAGAGAGTCAGAGAGAATAAAAGAGAAGAGTGAGAGAGAGACAGATAGAAAGTGAGAGAGAGTGAAAGAGTAAAAGAGAGGGAGAGAGAGAGAAAACGAGAGATAGTGAGAGAATGAAAGAGAGAGAGAAAAAGAGAGAGAGAGGTATGTTGTGGTGTGATTTTCTCACGGAAGGAAACTATTAAACGTCAGTGTTAATTACAGGGGCATTTAATGTAAATGATTGTGCTGTAAACGCTCCACACACACACACACACACACACACACACACACACACACACACACACACACACACACACACCTGTACCAGGCTGTAATGACACATATTAAGCTTTGAAACACACGTTATAAAGCACCGCACTAAATTAATGTCTCTTGTAGTGGAATAAAACACTCAAACACTTCAGCTTGTCTAGAGAAACGCCGTGTGTGTGTGTGTGTGTGTGTGTGTAGACGCTCTATCAGGAGTGACTGGCTTTTCAAAAGCTGTATGAGAAAAACCAGCGAACGCAAACGGAATCCTGCCGACAACCTCCCCACGCCTCTGATTGGCTGGGAGTGTTAGCTTTAGCATGCTAGCTAAAAGGCCACACGCTTTCTCGGACCGGTTTGGAGAACACAAGTGGCGTGACGAGTCTTTCTCCAAGATGAAGACATTTGTCTGCGTTTGGCGTCGTGACAGGACGGTGACCCCGAGGTCGTGACCCCTGCGGGAGGCGGGTCGCTGGAGGGGTTAATAACTCGCCCTTTAAAACACTCTTATAAATCACGGTATTGGATTTGAAATGGTCTTGTTGTTGTTTCTGACGGACCGTTATAAATCACGAGTTTAAACCGCTGCGTCTTGAAGGAAACTTCACACTCAAATATATGATTTCAATTTGGGGATGAACTCGTTTCACACGCTGAGAGTCACAACCAATCACACACGGAGAGAAGAGTGACATCACCACAATGACCAATCGCCAACATGCCAATCAACAACAGAGAGAGTTAAAAGAGGAGTACAATATATGTAGTAGTGTGTGTGAGAGAGAGAGAGAGAGAGAGAGAGAGAGAGAGAGAGAGAGAGAGAGAGAGAGAGAGAGAGACAAAGAGAAATATAGTGAGATAAAGTTTGAGAGAGAGATAGACAGAGAAAAACAGAGAGAGTTAGAGTGAGAGAAAGAAAGAGATATGTAGGGTGACAGAGAGAAAGAGTGTGTCAGAGACAGTGAGAGAGTAAGAGATATAGAGAGAGGGGGAGAAAAAGAGAGATAGAGTGAGATAAAGAGAGAGAGAGTGATAGAGTAACAGAGAGAGAGAGAGAGATAAAGTGAGAGAGTGAGAAGAAGAGAGAGAGAGAGAAAGAGAGAGTGAGAGAAACAGAGAGAGTAAGAGAGAGATAGTCTAAGAGTGCGAGAATGAGAGATACTGAGAGAAAAAAAGAGAGAGTCAGAAACAGAAAGAGAAAGACAGACAGACAGAGAGAGATAGAGTGAGATAAAGAGAGAGATAGTGTAAGAGTGAGAGGAGAAGAGAGAAAGCGAGAGAGTGAGACAGATAGTGAGAGAGAGAGATAGATAGATAGAGAAAGACAGACAGAGAGAGAAAGAGATAGTGTGGTCTTGTTATTTCTGACGGACCGTTTGTAAATCAAACCACGAAAAAGTGCGCGGCAGCGAGACAGACGTAGCACAGATGCTAATGCTAACGCCGCTCCGCTAAACTCAATCTCAAAGATAGCGATTAACGATGGCGCGCAATCAGAACGATCGGCGCTGCTCCGGCGAATCTCTGCGATCCGTCGAGATGGCGTGATGCGGTCACGCGTGAAGTGATGATCCACCGCGCATTCCTCGCCGTCATCAATTCAGGCGGCGCGATTACACACTCACACCGTCTCCGCGCCGGATCCGAGGGGACGGCCATAAATTAGCATATTTATAGCGCTGGCGGCCCCTGGAGTGGCTAGTGTGTGGCTGCGGTGATGAATATTCATGCGCACGGCGGGGTTAATTTGGCCAGAACGTCTGCTGCTCTTTTCTGTGGAATAACACAGATCTTCAGGTAAGGACAACCTCCCCGCAGGAGCGCTGTGCTAGTTCTGCTCTCACCTCCGCCTCCGTCACGTGACCAATGAGACGCAGGGATTTCTCAACGCCGCACCATGAATCTTCTCTGTGTGTCGCGTCTGCAGGGATCGGCTGCCAGACTCCGCCTCTCGTAGGCAAGCCACACCCATTCTGGCTGCTTTATTAACAGACCATCTCCTCCTTCTTGCTTTGATTACCCTTTCAGACAATCTCTGTTAGGCCACACCCCCCTCAAGTCTATTACTAACAGACTCCACCCACTGCAGGTCTATTCTCTCAATACCACACAATGAATCTCTAACTCCGCCTCTTATAGGTAGGCCACACCCCTTCAAGTCTGCTTAATTAAAGACAAACTCCACCTTCTTGCTTTGATTACCCTTTTAGACAAACTCTGGTAGGCCACACCCCCTCAAGTCTATTACTAACAGACTCCACCCACTGCAGGTCTATTCTCTCAATACCGCACAATGAATCTCTAACTCCGCCTCTTATAGGTAGGCCACACCCCTTCCAGTCTGCTTAATTAAAGACAAACTCCTCAATTACACTTTTAGACAAACAGACTCTACCGCTGGTTGGCCACACCCCACTCAAGTCTATTACTAACAGACTCCACCCACTGCAGGTCTATTCTCTCAGTACCGCACAATGAATCTCTAACTCCGCCTCTTATAGGCAGACCACACCCCTTCAAGTCTGCTTTATTAAAGATAATATCCATTTTGTTGTTTTATTTACATTTTTAGACACACAGACTCCATCTCTGATAGGCCACACCCTCCTCGGGTCCAGTACTAACAGGCTCCACCCACTGCAGGTCTATTCTTATTTAAGTCTTGTGTTGAGACCCTCGGGTTTAACTAAATGAAAAGCGGTTTTATAGACGCCACCAGGAGATCCCGTCTTCAAATCCAGCCAATCTGTTCTAATCAACGTCTCCTGCATTTTTTGTGTCTGCGGAACTGGCGAGAAACACACTGAATTGAAGCTCAAAAAGCGTTTCGGGCTTCTTGAAAGTCAGACGGCTCGACGACCTCCAAATCTCAGAGCCTGGAGGCGACGGCGTGATGGAGTCCAGCCATAAAGAACGTCCGTCAAACCCACACGCCAGACCCCCGGCTCCGCCCCAGCCCAACCCAACCACGCCCCTCCCCCACTCACTTGATGTTGTCCAGGCAGCCAGAGTCGGGCTTGAGGATGGCGGTGTGGTGGAACATCTTGTAGAGCGCGATGCCCAGGAAGATGATGTTGAGCTGGAAGGAGCAGAACACACGTCACCCACCCACGCGAAGGGTTACCGACTCCACCTGTCGCTTCTCCATGACGTTTTACCATGATGATGAACGTGGCGGGACCTATGAAGCTCCAGATGAAGTAGGTGTCCAGCCGCAGCCAGCACCTGGAAGCGTGGAGAGACGCGTTACTGGATTCTACGGCGTGGAGCTTCTGGAGCATCAGGGTGAGATCCACTCACACTCGGTCGGTCCCGTAGCTCCTGTAGTCCACGGCGGCGGAGACGGCCACGATGAGCGCGGGGACGCCGTATCCCGCCAGGTAGAAGTATCTCCTGCGCGAGTGCTCGCTCTCGAACACCTCCACCAGCATGATGTAGAGCTGCACGCCCTCCAGGAACATCCAGGTGAAGGCCGACAGGAAGAAGAAGTGCAGCAGGGCGGCGAAGACGGCGCAGGCGATCTGAAACACGGAGATTCAGACACGCTCCTCATCACAGACCGTCAGCGGTGGAAATGCGCCATGGACCGCTAATGCTAATGCTAATAATGCACTGAATGTCTTTGAAAGAGTTTTTTTTCGAAAAAAGATTTTTTTTAAAGAGTCTTTGAAAGTTTCTTTTTAGCGGCAAACTACGACGCTGCTGCCATTTTGTCGTTTTTTTGCCCGCGGCGACATCGTGTCAAAACGGCAATTGTTGCGGCTGAGGCTTGTCGGTGGGATTTTAAGGCCCGGATATTAAACTGAAATCATTCCGTTTGTATCCTATAAGATGCCGAGATTGTTATATTCTATATATATATATATAGCCGCAATGCCGGAGTTAGCGTCCTAGTTTTGGGTTCATCTCTGTAGCGATCAACATACGGTGAAACATTTTGAGTCACATATAAATACACTCAACTTAATTGGGACTATTTTGCCCCAATAAAGCAGCACAAACTCCTTATGAGATATGATTTGGATTATTTCTCCGAGTAAAGCGGCTGCTCATTCATTTATTCGTTCAGTTAAGCAGAGTTCAGGATATGTTAATATTTATATAGTAGTGCTGTCAAAATTAGCGCATTAACGCATAAGATACATTTTAAATGCATAATCAAGTTATTTTTAACGCAAGTTACCACCCTTGCAGACTTTTTCACTTCCGGTGTGGCAACGTGCAATGAATAAGACCAAAGAATGACTTTTAGATGGAGGGTTTTACTGTAAAACTTTGCAATGCATATATATTTTTTTGGAATCCTCTTGACAATAAAAATATTTGGCTTATTTTTTTTAATCGCCATTGTTTGTTTTAAAGTTTGATTGACATACCTGTGTTTTTTTTCTTTAAGTGATATGTCTTTCAAACCAACAGTTAATTTTGAGGTTCTTGATGGTTTCTTGCAAGTGTTGTTAAGAAACAAAGAAAACTGCAAATTGAACAAAAATCTACTAAATTATAATACAGTATTTAAACGGGTGTTTAGTAAGTTCACATTAATTAACATTTTACACTTCAATATCCAACATTAAAAGCTTGAAGTGATTATTTGCGATTAATAACGATTAATCATGATTAATTCGGTTGGGGAAAAGCTATTATTTAGTTACAAAAAAATTATTCATTTGACAGCCCTAATATATCATTAACTTCAGTAATCAGTTTAAACAGTCGTATCCACAAAAATTGAACTCAAGTGTAACATAATCACATAAATTACGATTTAAAATTTCAAAAGATTAAAATTGGGCGAATACACGTGGATAATTGTGTTTATCCACTGGTTATTTTTGCTGATATTTAGGAACCGTTTATTTGGAAATATTATATATATTTATATTTAGGAAAATATTTGAACCGTTTGAAAACTCTTCTGGGCTTCAGAAACACGTTCAAAACGTCGAGTCTGTGCCGACGCTACGTGGGTCCCGCCCCCTTTGGAGCCGGAAGCCGTGATTGGCCGAGGGTGACGTACGGGCTGGTCGGCGCGGTTGATGCCGGTGAGGAAGAGTGTCTCTGCGATGAAGAGCGAGATGCAGAGGTTCTTGTGGATGGTGTTCCTGTCGCTCTGAAGCCCCCGGAAGAAGCAGAAGGTGAAGATGCAGACCAGCAGGCAGAGCAGAGACAGCAGGATGCCCACCCACGTGATGACGTCCAGCAGCAGGTCGTGCACGGGGTCGGACGCCTGCGCACACACACACACACACACACAGCAGATCCTCCTCAGACGTCTTCACTACACCACTGTTCCCATGAGATCAATCAATCAATCACTCTGTTTTCTCTGAGTGGCTCTCACACTCATCTCTCTCTTTCTCTCATTCGTCGTCCTCTCTTCTTACGCTCCATCTCTTCATTCTCTGCCTAATTTGTCTCCTCCTGTACTGGCTCTCCATTTCTCTCTCTCATTCGTCACCCTCTCTTCTCTCTCTCTCTCATTTGTCTCCTCCTCTTCATCTCTTCTCTCTCCCTTTCTCAATCGTCACTCTCTCTTCTTACTCTCCATCTTTCTCTCTTTCTCATTTGTCGCTCTTTACCTACTCTGTTCTCTCTCTCTCATTTGTCACCTCCTCTACTTACTCTTCATCTCTTCTCTCTCCCTCGCTTCCCTTCTCAATCATCGTCATCTCTACTTACTCTTCATCTCTATCTGTCATTCTTGCTCTCTCTTCTTCCTCTCCATCTCTCTCTCTTTCTCATTCGTCGCCCTCTCTTCTTCCATCTCTCTCTCTTTCTCAATCGTAGCCCTCTCTTCTTACTCTCCATCTCTCTGTCTTTCTCATATGTCGCTCTCTTTACCTACTCTCCATCTCTCTCTCTCTCTTTCTCATTCGTCGCCCTCTCTTCTTCCATCTCTCTCTCTTTCTCATTCGTTGCCCTCTCTTCTCTCTGTCTCATTTGTCACCTTCTCTACTTACTCTTCATCTCTTCTCTCTCTCTTTCTCAATCTCAATCGTCACCCTCTCTTCTTACTCTCCATCTCTTTCTTTCTCATTTGTCACACTCTTCCTACTTTCTCTCTTCTTTCTCTCTCTTTTTCTCATTTGTTGCCCTCTCTCATCTCTCTCTCTCTCTCATTTGTCTCCTTATCTATTTACTCTTCATCTCTTCTCTCTCCCTCCCTTTCTTCACCCTCTCTTCTTACTCTCCATCTCTTTCTCTTTCATCGCTCTCTCTTCTTACTCTCCTTCTCTTCTCGCTCTCTCTTTCTCATTTGTCGCCCTCTCTTCCTACTTTCTATCTCTTTTCTCACTCGTTGCCCTCTCTACTTACTCTTCATCTCTTCTCTCTCTCTCTTTCTAATTTGTAGCCCTCTCTACTTACTCTCCATCTCTTCTCTCTCTCATTCATCACCCTTTCTACTTACTCTCTATCTCTTTCGCACTCTTCTCACTTCATCTCTCTCTCTATATATGTCATTCCCTCATCATCTCTCTCTCTCGTGTCACCAACTCATCTTCATCTTTTTCTCTCCGTTTCTGTGATTCTCTCATCTTCATCTCTCTCTCTCTCATAGTCTCTCTCGCTCTCTCTCTGTCAGTCCCTCATCTTCATCTCTCTCCACTAGTATTCTGGTGATGTATCTCGTCAGCAGATCTCCTGACACTCTCAGACAGAGTTTGGAAGAGATCAGAAATAAACTGCCGGCTGAAACGCATCGAGGAACAACAGAGGAACTCAGATTTACATCTCGCTGCAAACGAGCGCGAGCAGATGCGAGGCTGGGGATTCGCTGAGAACTTCATGATGTCTATGCTAAACTAACGGCGCTCAGAAGCCTTCACGTCGCCTCGGGCCACGTCGAGCTTCTCGGAGATCCACAGGCATGACTACAGACCCCGCCCGGCCCAGGCCCGGTCCGAACCCGCCAAACAGAACATCTCACAAAGAGAGTCGGGCGTGCAGACGTCGAGCGGATCCTCCGAGGCCTTCAAGTGCGTTCAGCGTCTGATTCAAATACGATTCCCAACCGAAATAATTAATTCCCATGGAGCCACTTACACCAGACCTGAACATTTACCCGTTAAAAAGAGAGAAAATCCTGACGGCAATGGCGGTTTTTATCCGGCGCCGCAGTTCGGTTTCTACAATTATCTGGACGTTCTCTTGCAGAGAGAAGAACGGATGGTCGTTTTTTTGACAGTGTGGCACGAAAACACTAAATGAGACGCGATGCTAATTAGGGTTACCACGTTTAACACCCAAAAATAAGGGACGTGTGGATTTTGGTGGGCGGGGCAAATGGGGCGGTACGACACCGACATCACTTTGACACAGTGATCGCAATGTAAAATAAATTTACATGAAAGTATGAACGCTGAAACATTAAAATAAACCGTCTCTAATTGAAATACAGTCAGTCTTTCTCTTTTACAACTCATCAGGCTTCTTTAATGGCAATAATATATTTTTTGATTAATTAATTAACTAATTAATACATTTTTTGAAGTAACAACTATCCAGACATGGAAACAGCACATGCATAAAATAGCTACAAACATTAGCTGTAGTAACATTTTTGTATAGCCTATGTTCTAATTTAAAAATATAGAAAGTTGCGATTTACTAGTTCATTTTCTTGGGCATTATTTTCACGTGGACATTGGGTTATATATATTAATGTTTCGTGTAATAAATTAATGTTTATGTGTCTGTCTGACCATAACAAGCAAATAATAGATTGGATTGTGATAATTGTGATTATTTACGAAATCTTCACACATTACAATTTGTGACACAGTGTGTAAACTCGGCCAAATGAGATGAAGTTGGATGAAGTTGATTTAAGTTTAGCCATTTACTTCACTTTGATTTCAGTTGTTGACATGGTTTAACTTTATATTAAATACATACATTTTTGATTAACATTCAGAAAACTGTAAATCAAACTATTTTTTGTTTTTCCACAGACCAACTAGCAAAACCATGTTGGCGCAAATTTGATCCCATATATAAGACAAATCAAACTAACAATGACGTTGAGTGTTACCCAATCAAAAGTAGAAAAGTAGCAACTTCATAAAATGCTTGAAAGATCATTTACATGAGACGATGAAAAATACAGGACAAACTGATACAGGACAAACCCGTCCCGTACTGATTCAAAATGAAAATTGCAATCTGAAAAACGTGACAATTCCTTATTTCAAGGGACGGGTGGCAACACTAATGCTAACGCGCTAATGCTAAACCGCTAACGCTAAACCGCTAACGCTAAACCGCTAACGCTAAACCGCTAACGCTAAACCACTAACGCTAAACCGCTAACGCTAATTTGCTAACGCTAAAGCTAATTTGCTAACGCTAATTCGCTAATGCTAATTCACCCATGCTAATTAGCCCATGCTAATTAGCCCATGCTAATTTGAATGCATTAATAATAATAGCGGCTTGATGAGTGTGTAGTGCCTCCGCTGGGACGCTCGACTCACAAAACGTCTTCCAGTGCGGGAGCAGAAGCGCACGGACCCGCGGCGCCTCCGCTGTGAGCGGTGATTTTGATTTATTAGCGCGGTGCGGATAAAACTCTCAGATCCCGTGAGCGGCAGACACTGATTCCCCATTGCTCCCTGGCTAGGGTCCCTACGGAGGGAGCGTGACCAGGGGAGAAGAGCAGAGCTGATATGGGACACGTCCCACAGGACTTGTGTATGGCAGGCCGGACGTCAGCACTTCTGAAGAACACGGCCATGAATATTTATGAGCGTTGCGTAGGTAACACTGCATGGCAAGTGTGTGTGTGTGTGTGTGTACCCCAGAGGGCCATCGAGCACATAACACATCACTCTTCTTGAGGTCCACTCACCCCGAGTGCTATATCTCCTCTACACGTGCGTGTGTGTGTGTGTGTGTCAGAGCTGTAAGTAAATCAAGTTCTTGCGCCTGCTCAGCAGAATCCAGTGAGACTCAGACTTTATAGAGTCACCGCTGAGCTAAAGTAAATCTGTCTCTATAAACACACACACACACACACACACACACACACACACACACACACACTGAAACGTATACGGTGCATCTAGAGTTTGAAGTGCTTGGAGGGAAATTCGGTGTTTTAACATCTCAGACGCTGCTACGCGGTTTATTTTACGCCATTAAATCATCTTCATCTTTTCACCTCCACCAACGACGAGAGTAAAAATCAAACGCCAGAATGGCAAATCACTGCAGAAATTCCTTTCAGGCCAATTATTGAAACAGCTGCTCGGAGCAAAGTTAAACCACTGGAACATGTCAAACACACACACACACACACACACACACACACTTTTGAAAATGTGAATATTCTTCCTTGCGAATAACGTTCTTCTTCTCGTTGACTGTTAACATTAATGCTGTTGTTTAGATTTTCTCAAAACCAAATAAACAAAATAATGAAAAAAATAACAATAATATACAAATAAAAACAAAAGTTCATTTGAGTTATGATAAAGTTCAAGTTCAGGTGAATTTATATAGCGCTTTTCTCAGTTCAAGACCAACCAGTCACTATGCGAACTAGAGAAAAAATAGTATTTAAAGAATAAAAATGTCCAATTTTTTTATCTGTGTTCAAATATTAGGAAAAAAATGTCCATATGTTCTACATAATGACATAAACCTACAACCTATAGATTCGTCTTTATATAAAACCCACAACATATATAGGAGATAAAAACCTACAAACCTATAACCTATAGATTCATATATATACACCTACAATCTACAGATTCATCTATATAAACCTACAACCTATAGATTCACACAATCATCTGTACGCTAATAGATCAATTAATCTTTCCTTCTAGACCCATTGATCTGATATAATCGTTCATCTATTAATAGGATTCGTTTGATAACACAGGTTGTGGGTTCGAACCCCAGTGACTTGAAGTTGCCGTACAACGCCAGTGATGAATCGTTTAATAATGACTATCGATGCAATTCCAGCTGGTGAAAAGCTGCGTGAACAATGCCACCACAACCGCCTTAAAAACCCATTTAAGCAGCAAATTCAATCAGCATCCGAGAGTCAGCGATCCCTCACAAACACCTCGCTGAGGCGAACATGTGGTAACCATGACGACTGCCGCTCTTCCTGCTTCCTTCAACACGCCGACACCTCCAGCGTAACCACGGCAACCACGCAACAAAAGCGCACGGGAATCAAACACCAAAGTGCTCAAACTGTAACGAACGGCTCAGAGAGACCAGTGTTTGAACTGGAGTGGGCGTGGCTACATAACTGGGAGGGGCTGAAGTGGTCACAACTCATCACTTGAATGTCTAGGGACACGCCCCCTCCAGAAACTGTCACATGATCACCTCCGAAATCACCAATCCAGTTTACAATGTGACACTGTTATTTTTTAATTTCTTCTGGTGGTATTGCTTGAATAAACAAATTAAATAAACAATAATAAAATCAGTAAAATGTAAATATATGTACAATTAATAAATACAAAAAAAGTTTGTAACTCTGTTTATGCCAAACGACGCCACAAACTCAAGACATTTATTTTTGTGAATACTTTATTCCCTTAAGATTCAAAAGCACTTCAGCCTAGGGTGGGTGTGGGGGTGTGTCCTTATAGGCGGGGATGTCTAGTGGGCGTGGCTATACTTTCATTCGTCAAAGAAAAAAACTATCCTCCCAAAGGTGACTGCCAAACTTCGCATTTGAAAGCAAAAAACGAGCCTTTTAGAGCAAATTAATTTATGAATTAATATTAGTTTAATCTTTTTTTGCACGTCGAATAAACACAAAACAACAAAAACACTCGTTCGTTTCAGAGATCTTGCTACCGAAATGAAATATTAATTTATTTTAATTAATAGAAATGAGTTTGAAATTAAATAAGTTAGAGATAATCTAAAAACACAAACTAAAAATAACGTTTTGTTTTCTCTCCGTAGAGCCGCCATCTTGAAATGCCGTCGTACAAGTCACGCAAGATTACGGAAATCTCAGAGATTTGCACGACGGCATTTCAAGATGGCGGTGACCGTTCACGTGAGATTGTGCCGTTTATCATTATATATCGTAACTTTATTAACAACTAGCCAAAAGACAAACTAAACAACCGTTTTTACCACATTTATCAAAATGTTTTAAAACGTTTTTATACATAAATAACACATTTTTATCACAATTGTTACCCACATTTTATCACCATTTTGTATTGTATTTTTGTATATTTCTTTTATTTCACTACTTTATCACAATTTTACTCACAATATTTTACGGATCAGATGCTCTGATTAGAAGGCTCTGGATTAATTCCGGAAGTGGGCGTGGCCCTATTCAGAGCCGCCGTTTGCTGGTCGGCTGATCACTAAGCGGCTCCGCGGGGACTCGCCGTTGATCCCACGGAGAGATAAAGACCGCCCACCTGCTGATCTCCCACAATGCATCAGCCCGGAGTCATCAACAAACAACAAACACTCTCCGCAGAGATCTGCTCCACATCCCGCGGCTCCATTCATCAGGTGCTAATGTAGGTTACCTGCACGTCCACGTGAGCCATCAGCACGGCGAAGTTGGTGAGGTGTGTGCAGGAGCAGGTGGTGTGTGTCCGGTTGGTGGCCAGGAGCCGACAGTCCTGCGTGGACCAGAAGCCGCTCATGCTGCGCCTGGAGTAGCTCCAGAAGGAACAGTTGGGGTTGAAGCTCTCCTCCGACTGCTGAGGAGACACGGAAGACACACAAGCGCTCAGCGTCCGGTCCGTCTCGCCGTGGAGAAACACCCTCGTCCGACATTTGCTCACGTAAAGATATACCGTGTTTACGTCAATATAGGCACCCTCTTTTTCGAATTTTCGATGCTCAAAAAGGTGGGCGGTGCAAATGTCATATGCAAATGTAATCGCCCATTTTTAATCGCTCATCGTGGAGAAACACCCTCATCCGAGTCCCAGGCTGTCTAGACATTAAAGTAAAGATATACCGTATTTAGGCGAATATAAGCACCTCGTTTTCGTTTTCGTTACCTCAATTTGTTTTCGAATTGAACCTGAAATGTTAATTAAAAAAATATATATATTATGAATAAAATATAGATTAATCTATGGATAAAAATACATATTTATTGATCTCTATATAATACCTATAATCTATAGATTTATATCTATACATGCCTACAATCTACAGATATATCTCTACGTATATATATACCCACAATCTATAAATTCATCTCTATATATAGTCTATGGAATAATCTTTAGATAATCCTACAACAAATATATTAGTCTCTATAAAAAACCTATAACCTTTAGATTTATCTCTATACATCCCTACAATCTACAGATTTATCTCTCTATATACCTACAATCTATAGATTCATCTCTATATATAGTTTATAGATTCCTCTCTATATAAACCTGCAATCTATAGATTCATCCTTATATAAAACCTACAACCTATAGATTGATCTCTAACTTCCTACAACTCATAGATTCGTACATCTACACAATTATCTGTAATTAACCAAATTGAAAAAGCAAATTGAACAAAAATCATACTAAATTATATTACAGTATTTAAACGAGTGTTTATTTAGTGTTGACCTGACACTAATTGACATATTACACCTCAATATCCAATAATCCAAGCTTCGGTCATAGTGATAAATCGTGATTAATTTGGTCAGGGAAGTGCGATTAATTTGTTTAAAAAAGAAATGTATCGTTTGACAGCCCTAATATATATATAGAGATTTATATATACTATAAGTATATATATATATATATATATATATATATATATAGAAGCGGATACCACTACACTAGATAATCTTCTCCGTCTGCGTCCAGCATCTTAGTGTTTGAAGCTAATAATGAGCACTGGTCTGCCTCTGGCGTGATTTACGCTACCTGAAGCATTAGCGCTGACCGCTCTAATATCAGCATTGATTAGCTGCTGTGCCGCGCTTTAATTAGTCATCAACGCAGCGCAAACGTTACAACTGCAGATTTATCACGCGGCGTTGTTAGCGGCGCGTGACGTCTACAGGTCAGAGGCTTTACCGCCTGTATCGACCGCCACTGACCGCGCGCTAATCGAGACGCTCCCGCGGCCACGCCCGGTCCCAGGCTTAAGGTTCGCCACAAGGCAAATCAGTCAATATTTGGTGATTTAGACGAGAAAAAAAACACCTTCAGATCGTTTGCTGACAAATTTTCGATGTCAATATTTATCGACGTCGAGCAAAACCACGTCGAGAACAAATCTGGTCACATTTGTTGATGTCGACGTTTGCCAATATTGACAAAACACACACGTGGAGAAAAGCTTGATTTCAAGGTTTCTCAATAATTATCACTCTCAACATTATTGGTTTTTGATTATGTCGGGAACTAGAATAAAAAATATATATTTTGGACGACATTTGATTGTATTTTTACCAACATAATTTTGCATTTTTATTCATATTTCATCTTTATATCTACTGTTTTTATAGTATTTCTATTCTTTATCTTGCTGGACAATCAAAAAACACATTTCACATGTCGTACCATGTATAATATAAACACAAATAAACATTACTAGTATCTATTCTAAAAGATTTTTCACATTTATATATTTAAAATGTATTTTTTTCATTAACATTAATAGCAAATCAACAAAATGAACATTAATAAAAAATAAAACCAAAATTTTTTTCTGATAATTTTGTCGTTATCGATGCCAATATCGTCAACATTTTTCCCTCTCAGCCCACTATTCCGAGATTTTCCCAATCTCGTAACCGACAGGAAAACCGCTTCCGACCGGCCAATCAGCAGCGGCGTCTGAGGTGTGTGTGTGTGTGCGGCGCACCTGAATGTGGCGGAGCGTGAAGACCACCGGGTCGGACAGGTAGACCTTGTTGCTGTCTTTGTTGATGGCCGCCGTGATTACGGGCGAGTTGACGATGACGGAGTAGTTGGTGTTGAGGGTCTCGCTGCTGAACTTGACGCTGGCGTTCTCTGTGGACAGGTACCAGCCCAGATGCTTGTAGAGGACGAAGGCCATGCGGATCTCACCTGAAACACACACACACACACACACACACACACACGCTTCACAAATCAACTCAGAAAAACCGTAAGATACTGTATTATTTGGGGAAACACCATAACTGATAACAAGATAAACATGTCATCAACAATCATTCAATAACAAACTTCATTTGTTAGCAAGAAAATACTTGGGTCACGTATTTGATAAAAAAAAAACCAATTGATTTTAACTTAAAGAATTGTCATATCATACACATACATACAAAACAATACGTCACCAGCCCCTTAACCCCGCCCATCCCAATAACCACACCCACACTCTACTTATAACTCCAGTGTAAAATCCCTCAAACAGGCCCAGACACAGGTCCCCACAAGTCACCATAGTAGAAAAATACACTATTCACACACACACACACACACACACACACACACACACACACACACACACTTATATCACAGTGGCGTTGCACTGTGACCCTCAAACAGGCCCAGACAAAGGTCCCCACAAGTCACCATAGTAGAAAAATACACTATTCACACTCACACACACACACACACACACACACACACACAC
>MU204353.1:1274418-1276918 GCA_017309775.1 Paedocypris sp. Pulau Singkep
CGACGCTCAGACTCCCATCATGCTTTGCGGCTCCCAGCATCGCTCAGCCATGACGCCGTGTTCTTCTCACAAGCGTTTACACAGATTGACAAAGGCTTTCCGGCGAGTGGAGAAAACCATTGAAATATCATTAACACTATTTGCTGCTGTTTTTATAATGATTATTTTCTTGATTGCAATACTTGTTTGTTTGTTTGTTTGTTATCAGTGTTATTTCTTTATTTTATTGAGTAATGGTTATGCATTTGTGTGTGTGTGTGTGTGTGTGTGTGTGTGTTTGCTGCCAGACACGTGAATTTCTCACTTGGGAGATTAATAAAGTTTGTTTGTTTGCTTCTTTCTTTTCATCCACCCATCCAACCATCCATCCATCCATCTCTCTGTGTGTGTGTGCGTCTATCTGTCCTCTTAAATATTCTATTCTTTCTTTCCTTCCTTCCTTCCATCCATCCATCTCTGTCTGTATGTGTTTGTGTCTGTGTTTCTGTCTGTCTTCTTAATATTCACCACTCCTTCTTTCTTTCCATCCATCCATCCATCATCCATCTTTGTATGTATGTGGGTGTGCCTATCTTTCTATCTGTCTTCTTAAATATTCACCTTTCGTTCTTTCTTTCTTTCTTTCTTTAGTTCTTTCTTTCCTTCCTTCCTTCCATCCATCCATCTCTGTCTGTATGTGTGTGTGAGTCTGTTTTTCTGTCTTCACCATTCTTTCTTTCTTTCTCTCTTTCCTTCTTTCTTTCTTTCCATCTATTCATCCATCCATCCATCCATGTCTGAGTGTCTGTCTTTCTGTCTACTTAAATATTCACCTTTCTTTCTTTCTTTCTAACTTTCTATGACTCTATGAAAAAGAGAAGCAGCTCAGCTCTTTATATCCTTCCTCTGTTAAGAGAAAACCTGGCCTGCTTGGAATCACAGACGGAAAAAAAGACCTACAATAATTGTCTAACAAGCGCCAGGGTGAGAAGAACAGAGGAGCGTGGAGAGTCTCTCCTTCAGCAGGTGTAGAGAGTGGAGGTAGAGAAGGTGTGATGGGATGTCAGGGATGAAGATGGAGGAGTGTGTGCTACCGTTCCTGCCGTGCTGCTTGAGCGTGTTGGCCGACAGGTGGATGGCGTTCCCGTGTCCTCCGCTCTGAGGGAACTTCAGGTCGGGAAGATTCCCATCCGTGCTCATGCGCGCCACCTCCAGCTCTGCACACACACACACACACACACACACACACACGCACACGCACACGCACACACACACACACACACACACACACACACACACACACACCGTGAGGAGAAGAACCAAGGAATGAATGAATGACTTTATTTAAATATTGTTTTGTTTACAGCAGCAGGGTACAACATAGAAACATAGAAAGGGAATAAATAACAACAATAATAAATAAGAATATTATTAATAAAATAAATCATAAAAAATAACCACGAGAAACCATGAAACTCTAACCGCTCACTCTTACAAACACTTTACACATTACTGAGTCACTTCTTAGACACTTTATATCTTTCTGGAGTCACTTTTTCGTACTTGGTCTTTGTATTTTACTCACTTCTACGTTATTCCATTGTAATTTTATATCTGTTGTCTTTTTTATTCATATTTCATATATTTTTATATCTATTGTTTTTATCGTACATTTATTTCTATCCATCCATCCATCCATCCATCTATCTCAGTCTGTATATGTGTGTGTGTGTGTGTGTGTGTGTGTGTGTGTGTGTGTGTGTGTCTCTTTCTGTCTGTCACATCTATTCATCTTTCTTTCTTTCTTTAAGAGAAGGATAAATGCATAGACAAAAAAAGTGAAAAATACACGCCACAAAAAAACAGCAAATTCACTAACCGCTGCTCGCTCGCGCCACGTGAAAGGAAAGCGCCGCCAAATCCCGCCGCAGCCGCGCAAACAATTATCCAGCCCGGATTAGCATCAACAGGCCCAACACGACCGCTCGACACATCGCTCGACAAAAGACGCCGATGAAAGGCTACCGCTGTTCTAAAATTCCGTCCTACACGTGAGGATTTCCTACATCTCGCATTCTGCACATGCAATACACAATTACATCATGTTCTGGCCACAACGGGAAGCAAAAACGGACAGTTCTATCTATCTTAGAATGTGACAGAGGTAATTAGACAATCATACTTAAATAAAATGATAAATAGAAAGAATAAAGTTTAGTGAAGTTTAAAAATGTTCGTCATTGCACAAGTGTTTTTATCGCGCGTGCGCATAGAGCGATGTAGGAAATCCTCACGTGTAGGACAGAATTACAGAACACCGGCAAACTTCCAGGCGGGAACGCCGTCCAGCCTCGGGAGAAATCAAACGGCCATTTAAATGACACGTTAATCACTCCAGATCTGCTGAGGAGATTCGCGCGCGGTCGTGTACGTGAACGGCGTTTGGACTCCAGCCAACACTTCAGGCCGACAGACGAGGCACAAACAGCCTTTATTTCCCCAAACAACCGTGTCATCAGCG
>MU204353.1:1279418-1284418 GCA_017309775.1 Paedocypris sp. Pulau Singkep
CTCACTTTTATTGTGATTATATTCATTGTACAAAACTCTTCAGCAAACTACAAGGAAAAACAAACAAATAAATGAAATATTCATTCATTAATCGTAAACGTGTTAATACGTTAAAATGAATCGAGATGTTGGCATAATCACACACACACACACACACACTCTTGAGCGTCTGCGCGGCGTGATGCAGATATGCTCTTATCACAGAGCTAAACACTCGATCAGGGCGTATCAGATCTGGCGAGCTCCGCGGACACCGGCTCTCCGGACCCCTGGCACTCCAACACTCGACCTGAACCCCAATCCACTGGCACACGCCATCAGGGCCCCGCGCCAGCGGAAAGAGGCTTTCAGCAAACAGACGGTAATTAACCCGCCGACTGGCGAAGACAATGAGCGAACACGGCCAACGCCACACAATCACATCCACGGCTTAAGAGTTTGCTGAGCGCACCGGCGATGAGATACGGAAAACGTTAGGCGAAAATACGAAAAACGTTACGAGAAATATGACAAACTGTGAAAATAAAACGAAATGTGAAAAAAGACGAAACATTTTATGTGAAATATGAAAAACAAAATGTGAAAAAAGTCGAAAAATATTAAGCGAAATATGAAAACCAAAATGTGAAAAAAGTCGAAAAACGTTGCGCGAATAGGAAAAACGAAATGTGAAAAAAGTCGAAAAACGTTACGCAAAACTTGAAAACCAAAATGTGAAAAAAGTCGAAAAATATTAAGCGCAATATGAAAACCAAAATGTGAAAAAAGTCGAAAAACGTTACGCGAAATATGAAAAACTAAATGAGAAAAAAGTCGAAAAACGTTACGCAAAATATGAAAAACTAAATGTGAAAAAAGCCAAAAAACGTTATGCAAAATATGAAAAACAAAATGTGAAAAAAGCCAAAAAACGTTATGCAAAATATGAAAAACAAAATGTGAAAAAAGTCGAAAAACGTTACGCAAAATATGAAAAACAAAATGAGAAAAAAGTCGAAAAACGTTACGTAAAATATGAAAAAGTAAATGTGAAAAAAGCCGAAAAAACGTTACGCAAAATATGAAAAACAAAATGTGAAAAAAGCCAAAAAACGTTATGCAAAATATGAAAAACAAAATGTGAAAAAGTCGAAAAACGTTGCGAGAAATATGAAAAACGAAATGTGAAAAAAGTTGAAAAAAGTTGAAAAACGTTGAAAAACGTTGCGCAAAATATGAAAAACGAAATGTGAAGAAAGTCGAAAAACCTTGCGCGAAATTTGAAAAACAAAATGTGAAAAAAGCCGAAAAACATTACACAAAATATGAAAAACAAAATGTTAAATAGTTTAAAGTTAAAAACGAATATAGTTAAAGCGAACGTACGTAGACATTGCAGCAGACAGGTTGGAATCCTAGGGTAAACTAGCATAAAACGTTTCAAAGCAGAACTCGACCAATGAGGAAGCTGGTCACTCACGGATGTTCTCGGTGTTCTCCTGCACCACGTCGGTCTTCAGCAGGTTGTCCGCTAGCACGAACGCGCCCTGCTCCACCGTGTCCAGTAGCATGGTGGCGGCGCGCAGCTGCTCGCTAGCCGACAAGCCCATCCACGCCGCGCGCGCCTGCGGCTGCAGCAGGTTGTTGACCGTCTCCACCATCGCCTACGACGCCAGAAGCACGTTAGCATCCAAGCGCGGTTTAGCGCACACCTGCACAGCATTTAAAAATGGGAGCCGAGGGGATTCATGCAAACACGGAGAGCATGCTAGTCATTCCCGAGCACTTAGCATGCTAGACGTTCTTGAACACTTAGCATGCTAGTCATTTTTGAGCACTTAGCATGCAAGTTGTTCCCGAGCACTTAGCATGCTAGTTGTTCTTGAGCACTTAGCATGCTACTCGCTTTTGAGCACTTAGCATGCTAGTTGTTTTCAAAAACTTAGCATGCTAGTCGTTCTCAAGCACTTAGCATGCTAGTCTTTCCTGAGCACTTAGCATGCTAGTCGTTCTCTAGCACTTAGCATGCTAGTCGTTCTCGAGCACTCAGCATTATATTTGTTCTCGAGCAATTAGCATGCTAGTGGTTCTCTAGCACTTAGCATGCTAGTTGTTTTCAAGAACTTAGCATGCTATTCGTTCTCTAGCACTTAGCATGCTAGTCTTTCCAGAGCACTTAGCATGCTAGTCGTTCTCTAGCACTTAGCATGCTAGTTTTTCCAGAGCACTTAGCATGCTAGTCGTTCTCTAGCACTTAGCATGCTAGTTTTTCCAGAGCACTTAGCATGCTAGTCGTTCTCTAGCACTCAGTATTATATTTGTTCTCTGATTCACAGTAAAAGTAAGATATTTTAAAATAGGTTTTATTAAGGATTGTTTACTTTTTCATTTGCTGCCAGTGACAACATTGTCTGATTTAATTTCAAATAAGTGATAATAATCTATTTTTCGGTGTTTCAGATTGGTTAAAAAAAAAAAAAAACATGACTAAGTGGTTATTTTCTATTCTTATTCTCTGGTATTTAGGTTCAGCTACTGCATTTATTAATCACGAAGCATCAAACAATCTCATGACCTCAATTCTTTTGTATGTAGTTTATTTAACCCCGTGTGTTGTAAAATCAACTGTATTTTATTCATATTTTTTTTTATGCACTTAAAAGTGCAAAAAACGAAAATCGCATCGCAATCACAATATTTTTCAGAAAAATCACATATAGGTATTTTTTCTCAATATCGTGCAGCCCTATTGGACGGTGAAGAGCGCGGACTATACGGTCCAGGCGAATCGCAACCTCGCCAACTCTCGTCTTTTGATCACGGCGGCGTGATAGCAGAATAGCGCCGCGTGTTTACATGATTCTCACGCCATCGGGGTGAAAGCAATCAGACGCGTAAACGCCGCTAATCACGCTAGCCCGCGCGCCGACCCCTGAGCGCCACAGATTTCAATCAAACGTTTCCCACCAAGCCGCCGGAGGAAAACGACAGATTCCGCTGCTTACGAAATGATAAATATTGGCTAGATGCTAATTCCGTTTACGCTGGAACGCTGACGAGCGCTATCAGACATCAGACGCCGTTCATGACCAGCGGAAGGTTCTAGAAACAAAAAGCCTAAACCGAATGCCACAAGAATGCGCATTATTAATATATGTGGCTTTAACTCGACTCGCTGTGATACGGAAAAATCATGTTTATGCCAAAGGCGTCGTTGCTAACCACAAAAGACAAAAAGATAACACAAAAGATAAAAAAGAGATATATTTATTATTACGTTATTATAATAATAACTGTAATTATTAATAATGGTCTGTAACAATGATCTGTTTTTTTAATTTGACTCGCTGTGATACGAAAAAAATTATGTTTATGACAAAAGCTTCGTTGCTAACAACAAAGGACAAAGATATATTTAATGTTTTGTTATTTTAATTAACTGCAAATTATAATAATGATCTGTAATAATGATCTGTTTTTAATTTGACTCGCTATGACACTGAAAAATTATGTTTATGAGAAAAGCTTTGTTGCTAACAACAAAGTACAGAGAGATGTTTAATATTAAGTTATTACAATTATTAACTGCAATTATTAATAATGAGCTGTAACAATTATTTGTTTTTAATTTGACTCGCTGTGACACTAAACAATTATGTTTATGACAAAAGCTTCGCTGCTAACAACAAAGGACAGAGATATATTTAATATTTTGTTACTAACTGTCAATAATAATATTATCTGTGGTTTTAATTTGACTAGCTATGACACGAAGACACCGAAAAATTATTGGCAAATTGGTTTATGGCAAAAGCTTCGTTGCTAACAACAAAAAACATAGATATTTATTATTAAGTTATTATATTTATTAACTGCAATTAATAATAATGATCTATAAAATTTATCTATTTTATTAAAAATTATTCAAAATTATTATTTAGTTTGACCAGCTCTGACACAGAAAAATCACGTTTATGACAAAAGCTTTGCTTCTAACAACAAAGGACAGAGAGATATTTAAGAGATATTAAGTTATTATAATTACCTGTAATTAATAACAATCACCTGTAATCATTATCTGTGACTAGTTGTGACACGAAGAGACACAGAAAAATCATGTTTATGACAAAAGCCCGACAGATGCTTCATGATAATCTATTATAATTATTAACTGTCATTATTCATAATTAACTCTAATTATTACCTCACAAATTTCTGGCTTTCTGGATTCGCAAATTCGCAAACATGGAGAGTTTGAAACCTAATTCAATTGCACACGACACACAAGCTAATTGATCGGCGAATGGGAATCGTTGAGCGCGTGGAATGCGTGTGATGGACGGCGAGGTCAGATCAATCCCTCATCTCCTCAGTAATCCTCTATAAGCCCTGGATCAGCGAGATCGGTAATCTACTGCTCGGGCCTGGACGCCACTGATGCCTCAAACGATCCGACGAATCACAGGCTGATCCCAGGTCAAAGGTCAACGACCTCACACACCTGATTCCTCACCGACGTCAGAGCGGAATATTCCAGAACGACTTAATCACGAGTGATGAGTGTGTGTGTGTGTGTGAGTGATGGACTCATAAACAGTGACGTGTGTGTGTCTCGCCAATCACTCCACAGTTATGAAAAGCTGGAAGTGTTTTAATACACTTAACTTTACTGCAGACGGACTGATAATGATATTGATATACAGACGAGTGTGTGTGTGTGTGAGAGAGAGAGAGAGAGAGAGAGAGAGAGAGAGAGAGATGGAGGAATTAAGATAGAGTGATAGAGAAACAAAGAAAAAGTGTGTGAGAGACACAACAAAGAGAAAGAGGGAAAAATAAAGAGTGAAAGTGAGTTTGAAGGAGAAAAAAGGTGAGAAGGAAAGGGATCGAAAGAATGAAGGAAAGAGAGAGAGAAAGAAAGTGTGAGAGAAAAAGTGAGTGAGTTAGAGATAGAAAGAAAAAAAAGAGAGTCAATGCATGAGAAAGTGAGAGGGAGAGAGAACAAATGATTGAGAAATGGA
>MU204353.1:1289418-1290875 GCA_017309775.1 Paedocypris sp. Pulau Singkep
GATCATGATTTACGCTATTAACAAAGTGCTCCTCCCATTTCTACTCTCAGTCAGCAAAGCCGTCAAGCACTTGCCCCTCCCACGTCTTTCTTGAAGAAACACGCATCATCAAAAAATGCTCCTCCCACTTCTACGTTCAATTAATGTCATTAAGCTATTGCCCCTCCCTCGTCTACTTTCCTAAAAAAACACGTCGCCAAGAAAACGCTCCAACTTGTACGTTCAAATATTGTTCAAGTTTATTTATGTGGTGCTTTTCTTAGTTCGAGACCAACGCAAAGTCGCTAAAAAAAGGTTCGCAAAGTCAAGCCCTTGCTCCTCCCACGTTTACTTTCGTAAAGAAACCAATGATGTTATCAAGCACTAGCTCCTCCCATGTCCACTTTCTTAAAAAAACACCTAGTCGAGAAAAGACTCCTCCCACTTCTACGTTCAAATATGGTTGTCATCAAGCTATTGCCCCTCCCACGTTTACATTCTTAACAAAAACACATCACTAAGAAAATGCTCCTCCCACGTCTCTACTTTTTTAAAGAAACAGATACCATCAAGAAAAGGCTCCTCCCACTTCTACGTTCAATTAATGTTGTCATCAAGCTATTGCCCCTCCCACATATACTTTTTTAAAGAAACAGATACAATCAAGAAAAGGCTCCTCCCACTTCTACGTTCAATTAATGCTGTCCTCAAGCTACCCTTGCCCCTCCCACGTCTACTTTCTTAAAGAAACCCAGATGTCATCAAGCACTTGCCCCTCCCACGTCTACTTTCGTACATTTGCATATTTCAAAGCCAGAAGAAAACAACAAACAAACAAAAACAACAAATGCAAACACAAACCGGCCGTGTGTGTGTGTGTGTGTGTGTGTGTGTGTGTGAGAGTGTGTGTGTGACTGTGTGAGTGTGTGTGTGAGAGTGTGTGTGTGTGTGAGTGCGTGAGTGTGTGTGTGTGCGCACCTTCTGGTTGATGATGTTCACCCACGTGGAGGTGCAGTTGCTCAGGTCGGGCCCCTGCTGGTCCCACAGACCCTCGGGCCCCTGACAGAGGAACGCCGCCGTGCCTGAACACACACACACACACACACACACACTCACACACATCAGAGCCGAGAGCTTTATCCCGAGATGACACCAAACACTTTCAAATGTCTCTGATTATAAAAGATGTGTAATTACTTCCTCTGATAGAGATAAAATCTCGTCAGCGTGTGTGTGCGTGTGTGTGTGTGTGTGTGTGTGTGTTCCCTGGAGTGTATCAGTAAAGGTCAATTAAAGCTCACGGAGAGAAACGTCTTCTCGGCTCTAATTAGAAAGACAGAAGGGGAACAAAATGTCATATTCCTGCTCTCGAGCGACTTTATCAGCACTCAGGTTACACACACACACACACACACACACACACCTGCACTTCAACAACACACACACACACACACACACACACACACACCTGCACTTCA
>MU204353.1:1300263-1315263 GCA_017309775.1 Paedocypris sp. Pulau Singkep
GAGAGAGAGAGAGAGAGAGAGAGAGAGAGCGAGAGAGAGAGAGAGAGAGAGCGAGCGAGCGAGGGCTTCTGGTCTGATGGTGTCACCCTGAAGGTGAGCTGCACTATCACTGTAATGATGTCATTTAAAAAGCCGACAGCTCATTGGCCGGTTTATTGATTGGGCTTCACAGGATCTTTTAAATGGGAATTAGATTATGAATATCATTAGTGTTAAAGTGCTAACGGGGTGTGCGAGCACTTAGCCGATACACTGACGCGCGCTCGTCTCATTACCAGCTGATGAAAAGCATAGATCATATTTCTCGGCCCGAAACGTTTTTTTTTTTTACTGCGTTGTTTACACACACGGAGCGGAAACGCCGAAGCCACAGAAATACTCACGACGCTTAAATCTGGTTTCCATTAAACTCAAATAACGAACACAAACGCAAACAATACGCCACTTCCTGTGAAGATTCTGTTACTGAGCTAATGTCAACTTTACAAAAAAAGCGACTTAAAATAATTATTACTTATTACATTTATTTATAAAAAAAATATATTGTTATCAAAAAGCTGATAATAACAATTATTAAGACAGTGTCGTTATTTTCAATATCGGATTGATTTTATCCTCCAAATAATCATCTGTTGTTAATAAATAAACCTGTTATTTGGTAACTAATTGTTTGTTTGTTGTATATATAACAAATACTAATATAGTATTGTTGTTTTTGTATATTTTGCTTATAGGTAAAATGTAAATACAACAGGTTTTAGCGATTTTTCCTTCAGCGACCACAAAACACGTTTTCAATTGCAAAACGCTTTTAATTTTTAAGCTTTTTAATTAATGGACTGTTTAATGTGTGTGCATTTCTCTACAACTACTGCCTTTTATAAGCATTGACAATATATATATATATATATATATATATATATATATATATATATATATATATATATATTCGCAACTATTTTTGACCATGCAGTTTTCATGACGTAATTTCTGAAATGAAAACCGTTTACTTTATTACTTCAGATTTTTTGTGAAATGTGCTAAAATTAATTTTAAATACATACACAAAAAATTCAATCACAACAAATATTGGTGATTTTCATTAAGCGACTACAAAACACGTTATTCTCAATTCTAATACTCAATTCTGAAACGCTTCAAATTTTTAAGCTTTTTAATTAATGAACTACTACATTTTCTTAAGCATTGACATTTGTTACAAATACAAAAAAAATGTATATACAAGTATTGGTGATTTTTCATTCCGAGACGACAAAATTGTTTTTCAACTGAAAACCTTTCTTTTTTCTTTTTAATTAATTAACTGTATTAATGTATTTGCATTTCTCCACAACTACTTCCTTTTATAAGTATGGACAACATTTATTTATTTATTTTTATGTTTCCAAATGATTGATTTGTTTATTTTTATTTGTTTGTTTACTTTTTATTTCATTTAAAATAAAAATATTATTATTATTATTATTATTGTTTTTTTTTTTTTGCAAATATGTACCTGCATGTCTCTTTGAACAAGTCTGCATTTGTACGTGTGTGTGTGTGTGTGTGTGTGTGTGTGTGTGTGTGTGTGTTCAGAACAAATCTCATTGGCTGACAGACGTCGGGCTCTTCCTGGTCCAATCAGAGCTCTCGTGGTCCGTCGCACTTCAGCCTTTGATGGTCAAACATCAGATTCTCAAGTTCACGTGTCTTTATCTCAAGAACTTTTTATTTTGACCAAAAAACTTTGTGCGTCTTGTTTTTCTCAGGTTCTCGTGGGAAAAGCGTGAAGCCACCGGACACAAACACAACACACGACACTCCGACCCGCTCCCACAAAACACACACACACACACACACACACACACACACACACACAAGCAGCGTCTTTACCTTTCTGCTCCACCTCTAGTTTAGGCGTGAAGGAGAGAAAACAGACAGAAAACAACATAAGTTCATTCGTTCACTTTCTGTCCTGTAAATGATAAAAGGACTGATACAGTAAAAAAAAACAACACAGAGAGAATCACACGGAACGAGAAGAAACAGTGTTACTGTAACTGACAGAGATCAAACACAGACCTGCGGGAAAAACTGTGTGTGTGTGTGTGTGTGTGTGTGTGTGTGTGTGTGTGTGTGTGTGTGTGTGTGTGTGTGTGTGTGTAAAAAGAAGGGAGGCTGAGAGGAAAATAGTGTGAGAAAAAGCAGGGAGGGCGAAAATTAAGTGAGAGATGGGGTGGTGGGAGAAAGAGAGAGATAGAGAAAGAGAGAGAAAGAGAGCGAGAACGAGAGAAAAAGAGAGAGATAGAGAAAGAGAGATTGGCAGATTGAAAGATAGACAGCAAGTAAGAGAATGAGACAGATGGGGGAGAGCAAAAGAGGAAAAGGAAAGAGAGAAGTAGAAAAAGGTGAGATAGAAAAGTGACAGATGAGAAAGAGAGAGGATGGTGTTTGAGAAAGAAAGAGTGATCATGATAAAAAGGCTGAACAAAATGATAGACGAAGAGAGAGGTAGAGAAGACAGCTTGAGAGAGAGAGAGAGAGAGCAAGTAGAAGAGAGAGAGAGAGTAGAAAGTGAGAGAGACTGAGAGAGAGAGAGAGAGACAGAGAGAGAGAGAGAGAGAGAAAGAGAGCGAGAGACGGAAAGACAGAGAGAGAGAGAAAGAAAGGTAAAACAGCTTGAGAGAAAGTGAAAATGTAAAGTTCTCTCTCTCTCTCTCTCTCTCTCTCTCTCTCTCTCTTACACACTCACAGAAATTATCGTTTCTCTTTTACCATTCTCTGAGAGATTTTTACGTTCGTTTTGTTAACAAATAACAAAAAAGAGCATTTTTCAAAACACTTCAACCACAAACTATTGGAACGACTGATTTACCTTTGAATTATTTATTTATCGAAGACGTTATTAATCAGCGCAAAATAATCAGACGCTCGTTATGCGTCGCGTGGATGATCATGGTTGATTGGTCTGGAGAGTGTGTGTGTGTGTGTGTGTGTGTGTGTGTGTGTGTTCATAGATCTATAAATAAAATGCAAAAAATAAAAACATTATTAAATAATAACAATAATAACATAATAAAATTAAAACATGTACTTTTTAGGTGTTTTTTACAATTGCTTACATTTTAGATTCATTATTTAGCTTTTTTTTTTAAATCTCTCTCTCTCTGTCTCTCTCTCTTTCTTGCGCCAAATTGTAATTTAAGTAATTATTTATTATAATTCCTGTGAATAAAATTGCCTTGTTGGTGCCAATCAAAAGCCACTTACTCCTGAAACAAACATCCCTGATTTTTCAGAAAACTCTGAATCAGAATCTGCGGCGACGCACTCGAACACAATCTCACACAGAGTGAGCAGTCAGGTGCGACTCACACACACACACACACACACACACACGCGCGCGCTGGCAGGAAGTGTGAAGCAGCAGGTGTGAAGCTCCAGCCGCTGCGAGGGAATAATCTCTGCAAATCTACTCGAAACGAATGTTCATAACGACAACTAACTATACAGAGCGGCGGAGTTTAACCGTTTCTACCCAACATACACGATCTACAGAAATCTGGACCCGCCCTCTAACTCCGCCCACCTTGTGTCAGCCTCGGTCTGACTCACTAAACCTCACACACTTCCAACTGACAATCACGTTATCACCAGCCAATCAGAGTAAGGACCGCCCCCTCGTAAAACTAGCGCCAAACAGACCGACGTAAATATCCGAAACGATAAAAAAAAGTCAAAATGGCCAGCAAACAACAAAAAAACGAAGGAGAATGAGGCACGATTTCGTTCAGATTCAAGAAATTTGCGTTATTGCGATATTTTTGGCGCTAATCTGATTGCGTCCCATATTGGCAATTTTATTAAAACCGAACACAATTTACGAAACAATTGTCAACAGCTGCCAATCTCGTTATCATTAGCCAATCAGAGTAAGGACCGCCCCCTCGTAAAACTAGCGCCAAACAGACCGACGTAAAAATCCGAAACGATAAAAAAAAGTCAAAATGGCCAGCAAACAACAAAAAAACTAAGGAGAATGAGGCACGAGTTCGTTCAGATTCAAGAAATTTGCGTTATTGCGATATTTTTGGCGCTAATCTGATTGCGTCACATATTGGCAATTTTATTTAAACCGAACACAATTTACGAAACAATTGTCAACAGCTGCCAATCCCGTCATCATTAGCCAATCAGAGTAAGGACCGCCCCCTTCTGAAACTAGCGCCAAAAGTCGAGCCGCAAAAATCTGAAACGAGTAAAAAAAAAAATCAAGCAAAAAATTTAAATCCAAATGAAAATGTGACGCAATTTCAATTATCTTTGATATTTTTGCCACTAAATTATTATTATTATTACAACCACACAAATGGTGGAAGAGAGAATAATTCGCCAAACACGTTTCTCTGGAGTGAAAGGTGATCTTCTTCATTCGGATCAGAACCTGCAGTAGATGAGCAGGTCAAAGGTCAGACTCATTAGGTCATCGACAGTTTAGTCAACAATAGTTTCCACTAAGTATTATTGACCAACAATATTGTTGACTAACAATTTAGTCAACTATAGTCAACTGCCGCCAATCACAGTAAGGACCGCCCCCTTGTGAAAATAGTGCCAAACGTCCGGACGCAAACATCAAAAAAGTCAAGCAAAAAACATACAAATGAAATGTAGATAACAGAAATATAGAAACAAAAATGTGACGCATTTTTATTACAACCACACAAATGGTGGAAGACAGAATCATTCGCCAATCGCGTCTCCCCGGAGAGAAAGCGAATCAACGGGGTTTGCGTCCCAGCGTCTGTTATCTTCTACCGGGTCGGAACCCACATGAGCAGGTCAAAGGTCAGACTCATCAGGGCCTCCATCTTCAGGCCCGCGCGGGAATCATCTCCGCCATGTGCTGGCGATATTAGCGGCGATATATTGGCCAGCAGATCCGAAGCCCGTCCAAGTGTTCCGAACACACGGCGGCGGTTTGGTTTGGAGCGGGGGGGCGTCTCGCGGGGTCAGGCGGCGGGCGCGGGAACACTAGCGAGGTCCTGGCTCTCGTCCCAATGCCATTCAAACGGCAAACCTGCAATCAGCCGCTTATGATAAACACCTGATGGTCGTTAGTGGAAGCCAGGTGGCATTAGCGGAGAGCTCTGATTGGCCACTAACTTGACCAGCGGGGTCCGTTCCGCGCAAGGCTGCGAGAGAATAATCTCTGGAAATCTACTCGAAACGAATGTTCATAACGGCAAATAACTATATAGACCGGCGGGTTCCACGCAACAGGACCCGCCCTCAAACTCCACCCACCTTGTGTCAGCCTCGGTCTGACACGCTAAACCTCACACACTTCCTAGTCAACTGACAATCATGTTATCACCAGCCAATCAGAGTAAGGACCGCCCCTTTGTGAAACTAGCGCCAAACAGACCGACGTAAAAATGTCAAGATGGCTAGCCAACAACAACAAAACAAAGGGAAATGAGGCACGATTTCGTTCAGATTCAAGAAATTTGCGTTATTGCAATATTTTTGGCGCTAATCTGATTCCGTCACATATCGGCAATTTTATTAAAACCAAACACAAATTGACTAACAATCTAGGCAACAAGTCAACAGCTGCCAATCACGTTATCATCAGCCAATCAGAGTAAGGACCGCCCCTTTGTGAAACTAGTGGCAAAAAAAAAGCAAAAAAAATAAATAACCGAAACGACGTGTCCGTTCCTCGCTCTGGCTGGATGCCTGTGGAGTCGGAGGCGGCGGCTGGTTGGCTAGTTAGCGTGAAGGCCAGGCTGGCGAGTGGCTGGCGAGCGGCGGCGGACATGATTAATCACGAAGACGCAGGTGCGAGGAGACCTGCCAAACCAATCAGTTTGCTGCGAGCGGCTGGAAGGGACCGGAACCTTTGACCCGCCCCCCTGACGCCGCATCATCTGTGACCGGCCCAGCTAATTAAGCACTAATTAAGCGTCTCGGCCGCACCTGGTGACTCCTCTCGTCCTCCGTCCTCCCTCTCTCCACTCGTCTACTGCAGACAGAACACAGACGCTGGGGGATCGTCTTCCTCTTCCCTTCTTCCACTCGCCTTCATCTTCACTTTCTTCACTCTTCTTCTTCCCTTCTTCAATTTGTCTTCTGCTTCACTTTCTTCACTTAACCTCTTCTTCCCTTCTTCAATTTGTCTTCTGCTTCACTTTCTTCACTCATCTTCCTCTTCCCTTCTTCCACTCGTCTCCCTCTTCACTAACTTCACTCATCTTTTTCCTTCCCTTCTTCCACTTGTCTTCTGCTTCACTTTCTTCACTCATATTCCTCTTCCCTTCTTCCATTTGTCTTCTGCTTCACTCATCTTCTTCTTCCCTTTGTCCACTCCTTTTCCTCTTCACTTTATTCACTCATATTCCTCTTCCCATCTTCCACTCATCTTCCTCTTCTGGCTCCCTGCATCCCCTCGATAGCGTCTTCTTGTCATCCATTTGTCTTCCTCTTCACTTTCTTCACACATCTTCCTCTTCCCTTCTTACCCACGTCTTATTTTTCCCCTCGTTTTCCTCTTCTGGTTGTCTGAATCCTCTCAACTGTGTCCTCTCTTCTTCCACTCGTCTTCCTCTTCGGGCTGTCTGAATCCACATGGATTCTGTCTTTTCTCCATCCACTCGTCTTCCACTTCACTTTCTTCACTCATCTTCATGTCCCTTCATCCACGAGACTTCATCTTTCGCCATCAACTTTTGTTCTTCTTCATTCCTCCATCATCTTCCTCTTTGCCTTTATCGGTACTTGTCTACGTTCCGCCATCTAGTCATCTTCCGGTTCTGTGCATACACTTTCCTTTCCTTCATTTCATCTCCTCACTTTTCTCTTCTTTTATTCCACTTGTCTTCCTCTTCTGGTTCCCTGCCTCCTCTCGACTGTCTTCTCTTCATTCACTCTTCACTTTCTTCACTCATCTTCCTCTTCTCTTCCACATGTCTTCTTCATCCACTCGTCTACCTCTTCATTGTCTCCACTCATCTTCCTCATCACTTTATCCACTTGTCTTCTTGTCCCACGTCTTCCACTTCACTTCGACCGCTTGTCTTCCTCTTCACCTTATCCAGCCACGTCTTCCTCTTCCCTTCAACCACTCGTCAGCTTGTTCTTTACATTCTCTCGTCTTTGTCTTCTAGTAATCCATTCATCCTCGTCTTCCATTCATCCACTAATCTTCATCTATCTCCATCAACCTTATTCCTCCACCATCTTCCTCTTTGCATTTACTGTTACTCGTCTTCTACTTCCCTTCATCTACTTATCTTCCTGTTCTGTTCGTACACTCGTCTTTCTTTCAATTCATCTTCTCGCTTTTCTCTTCCCTGGTTCCGCTCGTCTTTCCCTTGTGGTTCCCTGCATCAACTCGACTGTGTCTTACCTTCATCCACTCGTCTTTCCCTTCACTGTCTCCACTCATCTTCCTCATCCCTTTATCCACTTGTCTTCTTGTCCCACGTCTTCCTCTTCGCTTCAACCTCTGGTCAGCTTGTTCCTTTCATTCTCTCGTCTTGTCTTGTTTTAATCCAGTCGTCGTTGTCTTCCCTTCATCCTCTAAACTTCATCTTTAGCCATCAATTTTTGTTCTTCTTCGATCCTCCATCGTCTTCGCATTTCACTTAGCATTTCCCGAGTATTCGCCTTCTACTTCCCTTCCTCTTCCAGTTCGTACACTCGTCTTTTCTTCATTTCATTCTCTTCCCATCAGCCACCCATCTTCCTCTTTCCTTCGACAAGTCTTCTCTTTGACAAACGTTCTCTTATTATCTCTCCATCATCTTTATCTTCCCTATTCTTCTCTTCTCTTCACCCAAAGCCTTCTTCTTCCCTTCATCTACACATCGTTTCCCCATTTTCTTATTCCTTTTATCCTCTCAAAAGATCAGTTTCCACACTCCTCTTTGTCTTACTTTCACTTTCGATGTCTTTCTATCCCCTTCAACAACTCTTTTTTTCTGTCGAGTGGATACAAATGTTTTCCCTTCTTTGCTTGATCCAGTCATCCTCTTCCTTTCATCCGCTCGTCTTCCTCTTCCCTTCCTCCACGGTTCTGTCTGCTGGGTCCCGGTACAGATTTAATATGCGGCGAGGTGATAATATTATCAGAAGTGAATGTGTTCTGACAGTGACAAATAAACGTCCCCGGAAATCTCCGACTGTTTGTGCTGTTTTAATTGACACTGACAATCCAATTAATCATTTTTACTCCCTCTCTGTCACATCGCACGTCTCCGTCTGAAGGAAGATGTTAGAAAGATCCGGAAGGGATGTTCCTCGCACGCGCACACACACACACACACACACACACTCTCTCTTAAAAGCTCGATCCATTCGCTCAGAAAGACAGAAGCCGATACGTGAATAATAACGATTATTACTTGTTATAATAATTGTCATTAGCAACACAGACAATGTTTTGAGTGTGTAAGAATAATTACTTAAATATGAACCTATATTATGTTACATTTTACATCCTCTTTTTCTTAAAATAAATGTTAACATATTACAATGACAGCAAAGTGTAAATATTATTAACGTGTTATTTAAGTAGCGACACTGAATGTAAATAATATTAAATGAAAAATGTCTTCATTGATTATGTGTTTTTAATATTTAAATATGAAAACCAATAAACACCAATAAAAGGTGGTTTTAAAATATTTGCAAAAAGCAGAACTTGCTTCTTTTAATAAATTCTACACTTCAGCTATTATGTACTTAGTTGTAGCAAAACGTTCTTTCAACAAACTTCTTTTTTATAAAATAAACAAATAAATACAAATAAACATTATCAGTATCTATTATAAAACATTTTTAATCCGTCCAATCCGTCCGTTTTAAGCGCGTTTTACTTTTTCGGATTCTTCATGATCGGAATCCAAATCAAACCAACGGATGCTTTGAAAAGGAGAAGAAAACGAGGGGAAAAAAAGAAGAAGATGAAAAGCACGTAAGTAAAACCAAATGTGAGAAATACAGTGGATAAGATAAACCGGAGGAAAAAGGCAGACTTATGATAAAAGTGAAGGATGAGGAGGAGGAGGAGGAAGAGGAAGAGGAAGGCGCGAGAACTTCTCCACGGCGTCCATCAGCTCCTCGGCTTTAGATACAGAAGAGCCGATCCATCACGCCGAGCGTATCATTAGCCATCTGACAACTTACTCATCCTGACAAAGTGCAGCGCTTCCACGCTTTATCACAACGCAACCAAAGTCATCGGAAAACACACACACACACACACACACACACACACGCACACGCAAGATAAGAAAGAGAGAGGAAGTTCAAATGAAGGAGAGAGTCCAGAAAAACAGAAGTTACAAATAAGCAGGGGTGTAAGGTACTTGAGTAAATGTACTTGGTTACTTTACTTAAGTATGTTTTTGGCTACTTCGTACTTGTACTGAGTATCAAAAATATAAGCCACTTTTACTCTCTACTCCACTGCATTTGTGATTGAGTAGCAGTACTTTTCACTCCACTACATTTGAACAAACACTTATCGATACTCGTTACATTGTGATTGTGCGCGACAAACCGGAATCGATTTATACCGCGGTTAATTTCTTGGGCGGACGAGGTGAATATCGCCATCTTTAGGCTGCTGAAGGTAATGGAGGCTATTTGTGAATTAGAAACCACAAGAAAGCGAATCAGGGGCGTAAAAATGTGTTTTACAAATGTTATTACATAAAATAATACTTTATATAATACATGTAATATATAATTTACTAATCAGATTAATCATTTTATTTTATATCTACTTGCAAATTTAAGTGATTGAGACTGACTTTTTGTTCTTTTTATCTACTTTGTTCTACCAGTTTTCAAACATTGAGGTTAAATTCTGTTTCTGTCTTGGAAAACAATAGTTTGTTTTCACATTTCTTTTTTTTTGGGCCTATATTGAGCACGAATAAAAATACTTCTTAATACTTAAGTTCTTTTAAAATTGGATACTTCGCTACTTTGACTCAAGTCTTTTTTATGGTGGTGACTTTTTACTTGTATTGGAGTCATTTTCACAGTAAGTATCTGTACTTTTACTCAAGTATGGTTGTCCGGTACTCTTTACACCCCTGCTAATAAGTCCGATTTTAAGAGCACGGGGCTATTAATAGAGTGTGTGTGTGTGTGTGTGTGTGTGTGTGTGTGTGTGTGTGTGTGCAGGACACTTACTGTAGGGGACGCACTCGTACTGGACCTCCAGGTACTTGTAGGTCCCGGGGCAGGGGTCCGGGAAGGCGTCGGGTCCGGCCACCACGGCACACTGTGTGCGGTTATTACACCTGAAACACACACACACACACACACACACCAGTGCTGTCAAAAGTAGTCACTTTTCTTACTTCATTAGAAGTAGAAATACTAGAGTCAAAAAGTACTTCTGTGAAAGTAAAAGTAAAATGCCCAATATTCTACTAAAGTAAGAGTAGCGTTACGGATACTGATGAAACTACTTTTAAGTATAAAAGTAAAAGTAATGCGAGGACAAAAAATAGCATTATAGAACTATATTGTTCTATTAAATTGTTGTAATTACATTGAATATTAGTGATTGAGAGAAAGGACGAGTGAGTGAGAGAGAGTGAGAGAAGTGAGTGAGTGAGCAAGAGAGAGAAAGAAGTGAGTGAGTGAGAGAGAGAGAGAGCAAGAGAGAGAGAGATAGAAAGAGAAAGAGAGAGATAGTGAGGAGAGTGAGTGATAGCAAGAGAGAAAGAGAGTGAGTGAGAAAAAAAGAGAGATAGAGAGTGAGAAAGAAAATTGAGTGAGAGAGAGAGAGAGAGAGAGTTAGAGAAAGAGAGACAAAGACAGAGTGATAAAGACAGAGAGAGAGAGAGAGAGAGTGAGATAAAAAGTTGGAGAGAGAGAGAGAGAGAGAGAGAGAGAGAGGATTGTAAACTAGTAGGATTTGGGTGTCAAACATCTTGTGATCTCTCTACCGTGATTGATCAATCCAGTCGATGACAGCGGTGAAGCTGAAGGTCGGAGCAGCGTCCAGCACAGACTCCAACATCTCATCTCACTCTCTCCTTCACAAACAAACGACCAAAGCCAACGTGGACGTGACGAACACAAACGGGCCGAGCACTGACCCCTGACCCCTGACCTCAACCTTCCCCAGCAGAATACAAGCTCCTCCCCACGGACTCAGCCACCCGACCAATCACATCGCTAAACGCTTTGAGACAGTTACAACTGTGAAAAGCGCCCTACAAATACACAAATTATTATTATTAATATTATTATTATTATTATTAAACAGATTTAGACAGAAAATTTAGTCGACAATTTTTTTGGGGAAGAGATAAAGGATTGTCGGCGAAATACGTCGCTTAATTTCGCGGATTTGTGTTGGACCGGAGGCAATTACGCAACACAATGAGGATTACGACCCCAAAGCCGCGTTAGCGCTCGGCTAAAGCTACGCCGCGAATCCCTAACCGACACGTGCTCGGACTGACGCGGATCAATGGAGGAGAGCCGCGGCATCGATTAACGCCGCCAACGTTCCCGCGTCTGCAAACATCCTAATTAGCCACCGCCGTGACGTCTGGACCCGCGACAAACCGCTTTCCGGACCGGAACACACAACGCGCGTCAATAAATCGCTGCGGGTGAGCGAGGAAACGCCGCTTTCCAGCTTCAGCTAATGATCTTCACTATTGAGCCAATCACTCGCCGGGAAAATACACCCGCGCGTCTGAGAGTCTCCGCGCAGAAATCTACACCACAAAAGTCTCATTTGGGGACGAACATTATTAACCGTGAATAGAATTTTAGCCCCAATGCAACAGTGTGGAAAAAATGTGAATCGTTATATGGAATTATTATATGAAGAAAAAAAAAAAAGAAAAAAGAAATGCGGGATGGAATGTCTGTTTATGGATTTTGGACCAAACAATAAAATTGAAATTGAATTGAATTGAAAAACTCCCAATGCAACGGTTGAAAAAAGAGATTAGACACAAATATTACTCCTAACGGAACAACTTTAAAATGAGATTCTAAAAAATGTGAATTATAATATGAAAAAATATTACTCCTAATGTAACCACTGCAAAAAGAGATGAGAAATAAATGGTATAAGAATTATTACATAAAACTTTTTACTCCCTGTCTAACAGTTGCGAAAAAAACTTTTACATGAAACTATATTACTCCCAATGTAACTTTAGCAGAAAAAGATGTATGTAAAATATTAGATGAAAAAAATATGACTCCCAATGTAACAGTTGCAAAAAAATATTTAAAAAAACGTATGTAAATAATATATATAAAATCTTTAGGCTGCTGAAGGTAATGGAGGCTATTTGTGAATTAGAAACCACAAGAACGCGAACCAGGGCCGTAAAAATGTGTTTTACAAATGTTATTATATAATATATAACTTTATATAATACATATAATATATAATTTACTAATCAGATTAATCATTGAGACTGACTTTTTGTTCTTTTTATCTACTTTGTTCTGCCAGTTTTCAAACATTGAGGTTAAATTCTGTTTCTGTCTTGGAAAACAATAGTTTGTTTTCACATTTCTTTTTTGTTTTGGGCCTATATTGAGCATGAATAAAAATACTTGTTAATACTTACGTTCTTTTAAAATTGGATACTTTGCTACTTTGTAACATTATTACTCCATAAGTAACAGTTGTGAAATAGGATTAGAAATAAATTGTATGTGAATTATTATATGAAAAAATAAAGTGGTATATGTACTGGTATGATAATACAAAAAATAGTAAATGATAAAGACTAAGGTATATAAAAATAGAGCAATTGTGTGTGTGTGTGTGTGTGTGTGTGTGTGTGTAGTTATTAATATTCCACGCAGCGTTTGGTGTGTATTTTGTGATTATATAATATGAATCAGAGAAGAAGCGGCGTGTTGTGTTGTGGTGATGAACGTGAAGCGGCTGAACAGACGGACGCAGCAGTTGCGGAGTTTATCATCACTGGCGTCTGAACACACACACACACACACACACACACACTCACACTCTTGTCCCAATAAATAATATATACTGTATATAGTGCCCAGCCTGCAGGGGGCAGTCAACTAACTGACCGGTTTATAGGTGTGTGTGTGTGTGTGTGTGTGCAAACAAGCTCTATTTGTATGTGCGTGTATGTTTATGACCAAGTGCATATTTACATTCTGTGTGTGTGTGTTTTTTTTGTGAGCTCTGTGTGTGTGTGTGTGTGTGATTTGTTTACGCACATCCATGTGTGTTTCTTGTATACACACACACACACACACACACACACACACACACATACACAGAAATGTACAATTTTCCATATTAGCAGAATAGCATGAATCAGTGTTACATTAAACAAGAAAACGCAGACAATTCAGTGTGTGTGTGTGTGTGTGTGTGTGTGTGGGATGTCTATCTGTCTCTATCTATTTAACCATCTATCCATCCATCCATCCATCTATCTATCCATCCATCCATCCACCTATCCATCCATCACTCCATCCATCCCTCCATCCATCCATCCATCCCTCCCTCTCTCTCTCTCTCTCTCTCTCTCTGTCTGTCTGTCTCGCTCTCTCTATCTTTATCTCTCTCTCTCTCTCTCTCTCTCTCTCTCTCTCTCTCTCTCTCTCTCTCTCTCTCTACCTCTATCCACCGAGTGATTCTGAGGAATCCCTTCATCAGCTCAGGATGATCGGTGTGTCCAGAGGCGTGAGAGCGTCAGGAATGTTCCGGATGTTCACAGTTTAGCAGATGTTCTCTACCTGACGGCATCACTTCAGATTTACAGCCCAGCAGCAAGATGGCGAGGAATAAACCCCCATCAAATTCAATTACACTGAAGCAATTTTCCCAGCGCCGGTGAGAGTGATGTTTTGCTGTGGAACGTAATGGAACTAAACGCCGGAGACGCTGCTGAGGAACATCTGATCCGATGAACACAACACGGAACATTCCACCAGCCCCAGAGAACGCTCGTTCAATCATCCGCAGGCCAGACATCCATGAGGCCAATCAATACATCATCCAATAATCAATTACACCAATCAATCCATCATTCAATAATCAATGAGGCCAATCAATAGATCATCCAATAATCAATGACACCAACCAATCCACCATCTAATAATCAATAAGGCCAATCAATACATCATCCAATAATCAATGAGGCCAATCAATCCATCATCCAATAATCAATGACGCCAATCAATACATCATCCAATAATAAATAAGGCCAATCAATACATCATCCAATAATCAATAAGGCCAATCAATCCATCATCCAATAATCAATGACGCCAATAAATACATCATCCAATAATAAATAAGGCCAATCAATACATCATCCAATAATCAATAAGGCCAATCAATACATCATCCAATAATCAATGACGCCAATCAATACATCATCCAATAATAAATAAGGCCAATCAATCCATCATCCAATAATCAATAAGGCCAATCAATACATCATCCAATAATCAATGAGGCCAGTCAATTTATCATCCAATAATCAATGAGGCCAATCAATCCATCAATCAATGATCAATGAGGCCAATCAATCCTTCATCCAATAACCAATGACACCAATCAATACATCATCTAATAATCAACGAGGCCAATAAATCCATCATTCAATAGTCAACGAGGCCAATCAATCCATCAACCATAATCAATGAGGCCAATCAGTCCAACATCCAATAATCAATAACTAATGTATCTATCAATCAATCAATCAATCAACCAACCAACAAAACAACAAATTACTCAATTAATCAACCAACCAATAAATCAATTAGCCAATCAATCAACTAATCACTCATTCATTCAATCAATCCACCAATCAATTGATTTGTCTATTGATCTTTTGATCCTTTCATCTACCCGACATCCATTATCTACGGTCAAACCATTTTTCACTGATTCCCATTGTTTTTATGTTTTTTGTTTAGACGTAAACAATGACTAAAACAACACGTATC
>MU204353.1:1317763-1319864 GCA_017309775.1 Paedocypris sp. Pulau Singkep
TACACATAAAAAACATTGTTTGCCCAAAAAAAAGAAACCAGACAGAATTCCGGCACGTCGCGGTTCTGGGATTCCCAGCGACTTGATCCGTTCCACAGAAGAAGAAAAAGAAGAAGAAGAAGAAGGAGAAGGACAAGGAAAAGGAGAAGAAGAAGAAGAAGGAGAAGAAGAAGAAGGAGAAGGAGGAGAAGGAGAAGAAGAAGAAGGAGAACGAGAAGAATATGAAGAAGGAGAAGGAGAAGAAGAAGTAGTAGGAGGAGAAGAAGAAGGAGAAAGAGGAAAAGGAGGAGAAGAAGATGAAGAAGGAGAGGAAGGCGTGGCAGGACTATAACAAGCAGCTGGGGCGCTCTACAGGTGTGTGTCACTCGCGGGGTCCGGCCCCGCCCGCAGCCCTCGGGAACGCTGGGATTGAGTGGCGGAGTTCACAGGGAAACGGCCTCCCGCGGGACACAACGCCGCTAAACGCACTCGCCGCGCGGCCTGACAGCGCCTCACACACACACACACACACACACACACACACTGTTTGTGAGCGTGTCAGACGTTTGACTGGCTTGAACTTACACATTCCTCAGCCGCTCTCCCGGGAACTAAGGAATGGTCTGAGAGCGGCAAGCTTGTCGTACCAATGTAGAGTAAAACGTAGTAAATGTGTGTGTGTGTGTGTGTGTGTGTGAGGGTTTGTTTACAGTATAATCGTGACATCATTTGTGACATGTGACGCGTGATGACATCATACAACACACTTGACATCACTCTTTGATCCCTTTCTTGTGATGATTTAGTTCACGGAGCAACAGTCGCCAAATCATTCGTGACTCGTGATAACATCATTGTGACGCATTTGTGACGCATTCCTTGTGATGACATCATTCATGACACATTCCTCCTGATGACATCACTCATGACACATGACACTCATTTACTTATACCAGGCTTCTTGTCAAAATGACCTGCAAAATAAAAAAAAAAATGGACCAATGGACCAAATCAGAATCTGTAATGATCTCAGAAACGTTCAGAACTAAAGAGTGTTTATTTCAGTCTGCTCACTAGGTCTTATTCTCTGGTTCTGGTTCTGCTGTGAATCAAACCGCAGCGAGTGACTGACCATCAAAAGCAGGTCAGCGGGAGTAAAGTAGGCGTGGCTAATCTCTTCTTCTCTCGGGCCGGGCGAAGCTAAAAGGCCGTCACGCCGCTTCTGACGGCGTTTATTCTGAGAGCTCTTTGATTGAATTAGGCTCATGAATACGAATGGTTCCCGTCAAAGCTTCCCGCCGCGCCACTGACAGCGGCGGCCTGCGGACGACATCACAGCGCCACAAACCACCAAAATTACAGGTTAGCGGGAAAAAAAACTCTAGCCTGGCGAATGAAGAACAAAGGCGCGCTGGCGTGTTTTCATCTCGTCTCGCACGGCGAATGGCGCATCGAAAACGCCGCTTTCAATCAGACGCACGCGAGCTCTTTGCGTTCGCTCATTAACGAGAGGGCGTGGCAACGGGAGAGAATCGCCATTGGGCTACTGTGCAGACAGGAAGTGAGGTAGGAAGTTTGGATTTTTGACTCGTTTGACTCGAAAAATCCAAACTTCCTAATAGCTAATGCTAATGCCAATCACGAGACGAGTCCAAATAAGTGTCAAAGATCCAAACAACCTTTGACTTTACAAGCATCAGGTTTTTATTCTCAGTCACTTTTTGAGAATTCTCAAAAAACAAGAGAACTAAAACCGATCCTAACGACCAATCAAGCCGCGCTAGCAACAGACAAACAATGGCGTAGCAACCATCCGAGTCGCTCTATCAACCTAGCGACCGACACCCAAATGTCAGCGATGACCTAGCAACCAAAGACAACACCTAGTGCTAGAGAGAGAGAGAGAGAGAGAGAAAGAGTCAGAGAGAGAGAGTGAAAGAGTCAGAGTGAGAGAGTGAAAGAGAGTGAGAGAGTGAAAGAGTCAGAGAGAGAGAGTGAAAGAGTCAGAGTGAGAGAGTGAAAGAGAGTGAGAGAGTGAAAGAGAGTGAGAGAGTGAAAGAGAGTGAAAGAGTCAGAGAGAGAGTTAGAGAGAGAGAGAGAGAGAGAGAGAAAGAGTCAGAGA
>MU204353.1:1322332-1337332 GCA_017309775.1 Paedocypris sp. Pulau Singkep
CCACACACACACACACACACACACACACACACACACACACACACACACACACACACACACACACGCACACACACACACACACACACACACACTCCCAGGGTGTCGTTGTTTTTACCGCTCTCGACAAAACACAGGGTTTAATTGCGGTCAAGCAAACAACCGAATGAAACTTTTTATTTATTTTACAGGAGACACACACACACACACACACACACACACACACACACACACACACAATAACACAGAAAACACGAACCCGTCAAAGACTGAAAAGCGTTTTACATGCAACCAAATCCACACACAGTTTTACACAAACGTTGGCGGAAGGTAAAAAAAACTACAACGACCGGCAGTCGTTGCTCATTTGCATAACGCCAGCTGCAGGCCACGCCCATCAGGTGGCTGGTGTGACCTTCCGCAATTGCGAATTGGAAGTGAGTTCACGACCGTTTCGTCGTAAAGTTCGATTTTACTCGCGCGGCGAATGGCGAATGGTGATTTTCCACGCGTCTTTACCGTCGAGTCGTGATTTTTCACGCGTCTCCTCGGCTCCGACAAGCCAATCTGACCCATTTAGGAAACAAAGACGGATAAATATAAACGGCTGCGTGTTTTCGGCGGAGATGAGACGGCGAGCGAATCCCCGGAGAGCGGCGAAGATGAAGGCGCGAGAAGAATGGAGGCTGCTGGCGTTTGCGCGGAGAAGAAAACGAAAAAAAAAACTAAAATAAAAAAAAGAGTAGATCTTCCGGCTCGGAGTCGTGCACAATATCCGCGGATAACACGACATGACTCTTCAGATTGCAGAACGCGGGAGTCGCGGCCCAATTTAGACGAGAGGCAGCGAGAGAACAAAAACGAAAAAGAGCGGGAAAAAAAAAACGATACATTAAGAAATCATCTAAAGAGCGCTTACGGCTTTCATCTGATGCTGGGAATTAACGTGCGCTGTTAATCCCGCACAAAAACACAGTTTGGGTCGCCGCGTGTTTGAATCAGACGCACACTGAACACACACTGACGGCGAAAAAAACTCGAAACTCGAA
The DNA here is from genome assembly GCA_017309775.1 of Paedocypris sp. Pulau Singkep. Taxonomy (NCBI): domain Eukaryota; kingdom Metazoa; phylum Chordata; class Actinopteri; order Cypriniformes; genus Paedocypris; species Paedocypris sp. Pulau Singkep. The sequence continues at coordinate 1,323,379 of MU204353.1, forward strand.
TGGAAATCACAGGGAAAGTGTCACGCCATTACATTATTTATTGTTATTGTCATTTAACAGGTTCAAAGTCGCATGTGAAAAGCAAATGTAGAAAAAAAAAATTATTTGTTCAGCGATTCGCAATTTGTTTTCTTTCGTGACGATAGTTGTGCGTTTCGATCGTGTCGTGAAACCATGAACGTGTCCATCTGGTGTTCAGCTCACGACTCAGAAACACGCGATGCAAACTACATTTGGAGCGGTCAGCAAAAAGTGTAAAAAAAAAAAAAAAAAAACACGCGTAAAAAAACATTTTTTTGTTTGCCGCAAATCGTTTTTGAGATATCTGATGTTGCGTCAATCCTTGTAAAAAAAATGCTATTTCCGCTTTTGCGCAAAAAATCCAAGTTCTGATTGGCAATATTTGCCAAATGTCTTTCCTAAACCACTTGTTGAACGATTGACTTAAATGACTCGATATTTTTATTGTTTTATTGCAATTTATTCCGTATGAACGTACCCGCGCGGTTTCTGCTTCACACAGGTACGACTCCGGACCGTGCGAACTTCGCGTGTAGTAAACGCAAACGTATTTTGTGCCGTTCAGCAAAAAACATGCGAAAAATTTGTTCAAGTTCCGAGTCACAAAATCGATGAAAATCTAACGCCACAAAGTCCAAACCCTGTTGACCAGGCACTCGCACATCTGCTTGTCCTGTTCTGATGCTGCTCGGCGCCCCCTTGTGTCGGGGAGAGAATCTGCGTCAGAAACGGGATGTTTATGTGTTTGCCGCAGTTTATTGTCACGTCATTCCTTGCAAAAAAAGGATGACAATATTTCTGCATTTGTGCAAAAATTTTACGTGGTGATTGAAATTTTTTTTATAAAATGTCTTTGATAAACTATTTTTTTTAGACGATTCACTAAAACGACTCGATTTATTGCGACAAGTTCATTTCCGTCATGTCCAAATTTCATGTTACGAACGTATCTGTCTATGATTTCCGGCTCACACAGGTATGACTCGTAAAAAAAACGTTTTTTTTGTTTGCCACACGTCGTTTTTGAAATATCTGATGTTGCGTCAATCCTTGTAAATAATGATAAAAATAATGATAAAATAATGCTCAAAATGTCCTGTTCTGATGCTGCTCGGCGCCCCCTTGTGTCGGGGAGCGAATCTGCTTCAAAAATTGGAAAAAAAAAACCCAGGCAAAATAAGCAGTGGATGTTTGTCCCGGTGTGAACAGACGTCGAGGGCGAAGAACAAAAGAGCCGAACGGCGTCGGTGAGATCCAGCAGAGGAACACCTGTGGCTCCTCGTTTGTAGTGCTATCACCGAGCAGATCTCCAGCTCCAGTCTCCACATCTCAACACTTTATTACAAACATCTCGGCTGATGAAGCCACACCCTCAGGCTCCTCACACGGCCGGAATGCCGTGAGTGGAGCGTCACTCCGCTCCGGAACGTTCCGAGCTTTGCGCGGCTTTTGTGAGGGACGCGTGTTTGTTTAGCGCTGAGAGACGTCTGGATCAATCCATCAGCAGCTCAACCGCGCAGACAAACCCTTACAACGCCGACACCAGAGTGAGAGACAGAGAGAAACTAACTAGCAAACGAGGAGAGAGACAGAGAGAGAGAGAGAGAGAGAGAGAGAGAGAGAGAGAGAGAGAGAGAGAGAGAGAGAGAGAGAGAAAAATAGACTAAGAGGGTGAAGAGAGAGAGAGAGAGAGAGAGAGAGAGAGAGACAAAGAGAGAGAGAGAGAGAAATAGACTAAGAGGGTGAAGAGAGAGAGAGAGAGAAAGAGAGTGAGGGTGAAGAAAAAAAGAGAGAGAGAAAGAGAGCAACAGACAGAGAGAGAGAGAGAGAGAGAGAGACTAAGAGGGTAAAGAGAGAGAGATAGAGAGAGAAAAACAAACTAAGAGGGTGAAGAGAGAGAGAGAGAGAGAGAGAAACAGACTGAGAGGGTGAAGAAAAAGAGAGAGAGAGAAACAGACTGAGAGGGTGAAGAGAAAGAGAGAGGGAGACAGAGAGAGAGAGAGAGAGAGAAGAGAGATAGAGACAGAGAGAGAGAGAGGGAATGAACAACGGAGACGAGCACAACGGAAGAAATGAAGATGACAAGGGGAAGAAAGACTGAGATCAGAGAAAGAGGCAAAAAGTTACAATGCGAGTGATGAGATAGAGAGTGAGAGGAATAAAGAGATAGGCTGGTTTAGGATGAGAGTGAGAGAGGGAAAAAGAGATATGAAGTGAGAGAGAGAGAAAGAAAGAAAGACTGAGAGGTAGAGTAAAAGGGGGCTGTCCGGGAAAGCTAGAGAGGATGAAAGCGAAAGTGAGGGAGAGAGAGAGAGAGAGAGAGAGAGGAGAGAGAGAGAGAGAGAGAGAGAGAGAGAGAGAGATGGACTGGGTGAATGAGAGATAAATGAAAATATCTTTATTTCTCAAATTTTCTCTTTCAATTTCCATGTTTGCACTTGTTCGTTTTCTCTCCCCACATATTCTTTTTGTCACACATTCATTCATATTTATTTTCTCACTCTCCTTCACTCGCTTCAGCTCTTCATCTCTCTTTCTCTCTCTCTCCTCCCTCTCAGTATCTCTCTCTCTCTCTCTCCCCCTCTCAGTATCTCTCCCTCTCGTTGTATCTCTTTCCTCTCAGTCTCTCTCTCTATCTCTCCCTATCTCTCTTTCCTCCCTCTCAGTATCTCTCTCTCTCTCTCTCTTTCCTCTCAGTCTCTCTCTCTCCATCTTTCTCTCCCTCTCTCTCTCTCTCTCCTCCCTCTCGGTGTATCTCTCTCTCTTACCTCTCTCTCTCTTTTTCCTCTCAGTCTTTCTCTCCATCTCTCTCTCTCTCTCTCTCTCTCTCTCTCTCTCTCTCTCTCTCTCTCTCTCTCTCTCTCTCTCTCTCTCTTCACTGATCTTACACATCTTTCATAGCTCTCACTCTCTCTCTGCCTCAGTGTGTGTGTGTGTGTGTGTCAGGAGGCTGATAAATTCCTAATCCTCTCCAGACTCTACGCTGCTATTGTTCTCTCTCATAAAGGCTGTTCTGTTGGCGTGAGCACACGAGCCGTCCGCCATTGTTCTCCACAGTGTCAGATGGCGAGTGTGTGTGTGTGTGTGTGTGTGTGTGTGTGCCAAACACTCTGATTATCAGAGGGTCACATGTTCAGGTCATGTGCTACAGTGGACGTGCTAATTAGCGCAGCGAGCTAACCCAGTGTTACAGATTTCATCGCTTCTTTCACTAGTTCTGGCGAGTTGAGCGCGCGCACACACACACACACACACGCACACACACACAGGTCAGGAATGATTAATGCACTATGTAAATCTCGCAGGTACAGCGCTGGAGTTGTATTAGCATGAGGTGTAATCCGCATGATCGCAGGTCCATTCAATTATATCACGAGCTTATATTCACACACACACACACACACACACACACACACACACCTGTTTCTGTGCTGGACTCGCAGCTGTGTGATACTCTGTGTATTGTGTTTTATTTCCATCTGTGTGTCCATCAGCTTTTCTCATGAATAAATCAGAAATGCAATTCATACGCGGATAAGAATCTCGCACCAAAAGTAAAAACTGGTCGCTTCAACACACAGAAACGACGGCTAAGATTATACTAATATTTATTTACACAGATGGATGGACGGACGGACGGACAAACAGTTATATATGTGCTGTATAAATATATGTGTGTATGTATAATTTAGTATACGTGTGTGTGCATTTTAAACCTACACACATTGTGCGCTTTGAGACAGTTAAAACTGTGAAAAGCGCATTACAAATACTCAGAACTTGAACTTGAACACACACTGATACATATATAATATAGAAATGTATAATTATAATAATAATAATAATAATAATACTGTAATAGCTTTTAATGTTGCATGTTCTCTTTCCTACGGACCATTTGTGAGTCTGAAATAATAACAAAAATAAACCAATAAAAAAAACTCATTAATTCAAACACACATTAAATAAATTATTATGTAACGATTAATTTATGATAATACTGTAATAGCTTTTAAATCTGATTTAATTCTGTGTATTTTGTTTTTTTTAGGCGCTCGCCTTACAAAAGATGAGTGACTGCTGTTTATTTTTTATTTTTTATATGTATGGTAGGAATGTTCTCTTTTCTATGGACCATTTGTGAATCTAAAATTCAAATAAATAAATAAATTAATTAATTAATTAAAACACACATTAGTAGAAGTATTCCATAAAGATGAATTATTTTTTTATATCGTTGGGTGCAAACTGAAGTTAAAATAAAAGAAAATCTGAAGTGAAATTGAAAGAAAAGAAGGAATGAAATGGCAGATAAAGACTCTGATGGCTGAATAAAGGTCAATGAGTCTGAAAATCTCGGGTGTTTTGACCTTTAAACGGAAAAATGCTGCTGCTGCACACGAATAATGCGCAATAATAACAGCAGTAATAATGCTGCACACCGTCAGTGAAAATAATAAAGCCACGCGCTAAAATACTTCAGGAAAATCAATACAATTTATAATAATTATAATAATAATACAATAATACAAAACAAATGCTTTTTAATTAATTGGTTCATTCATTCATTTTCTGCCGCTTGGTCCTTTTCAGGGTCGCGGGGAGCTGCCGCCTATCATTGGTTTTTAATGCTAAAATTGATAATTTAATTGACTACAGATGGTTTTAATTGTTAATTGACGTTAATCATTGCGGAAACACACACACCACACACACACTTTGAATATTTTCAAGACAAAAGTTTTGAGCAAATCAGGCAGGAATATGTGCATATTTTTCTGTATCTGTGTGTTTCTTGTCAACTTCTAACATGCATTCTACACACACACACACACACACACACACACACACCTTGCAAACCACAACAAGCTGAGATTTATTTATTTACCATATTTATGTGAGCATAAGCAACGCTTTTTTTAACAAAATTTAGACGCTCAAAAATGTGCATGGTGCTTATAATCGCCGATTTCGGTATTGAAATAATAAAAAAAAACGTACATCGCGAGACAAAAAACGAGCTCAGCTTTAGTCTGACAACGCTAAGGATTATGGGAGGTGGAGTTTTATGACTAGAATATTTTTTTTATTACAATTATTCATGTAATCGAAGTAATCACAACTAATCACAAGTTGGGTTTGTTAAAAAAAATGATATGCATATGCAAGTAAATTATCCAGAAATGTAAAAAAAAAAAATTAAAACATTTGAATTTTTATTCGCATAAATACGGTATTTTCATGTTTGTATCGTCCATAAATAGTGTCAGAAACGTAGAGGCCATCAGAGCTTCGTCTCGCCGGGGAAACCAGCAGAAGTGTCTGTCTGCGTCTGACAGGCGTCACCATTATCTGTCGCTCTTTACAAGCTGGAGAAGAGTGAGCGCGGGCGTGTCCGCAGTCGCACAAACGTGTCGCTTCCTCCACAAAACACTCACACTTACTCTGTATTTTTTGTTGCACTCTGTATTTTTTTTTTTTTTTTTATTTTAATTGTATTTTATTTTTTTCCTTTGTTATTTTGGTTCGGAGTGTTCTTTTAGAATCCTTACTCTTTGCGTACTTTATGCTATTGTTGTGTTTTGTTGGTTGAAGACGTTTTGTTTAAATTACTCGTAGTGACAATTAAAAAAAAAACAAAAAACAATATACAAAAAAAACATACACATGCTAATGCTAACGCTAACCGCGTTACCACTTTTAATACCAAAAAATAGTTTTTGGTATAAAAAAAAATGTTTTCACGTATATAGCCTATTTTTTATTTATAAATATAGAAAGTTGCAAGTTACTAGTTTGTTGGGCATTAATGTTTTTTGTAATTATGTTGCATTTACATTTTTTTCATTTAATGTAAATTTACATTTACACTTGTGTTGTCATTTTTACAATAATAAATAGTAAATTACTCAAACAATTGACTAGCTAGATTTTTACAGATCATCTAGCCATTGTTGCAATTATTTAGCAATTAATTAAGTCATTTGTTAATAGTAGTTACACTGTAATTACGGGAGAGACGCTCATTTTAACGTCGGGTTGCTAATTTGATTACTTACAAAAAACTGATAAAACTAACAATAACGTTGAGTATCGTCCAATCAGAAGTAGGAAAGGAGCATCTTCACAAAATGCACGAGGGATGATTTCTATGGGACGATGAAAAATAAGGGTCATTACAATCTGAATTTGGATAATTTTCTGTTTTTTTTTTTTTTGTATCTTTCTCTCCTTGTAGTATATTTTATTCATGTTTTATCTTGCATATTTTTACTTTTTACTCGCGCATCTTTATCCTTTATCTTTTATTTTATTCCACCTAGCATTTTTATCTTGTATTTAGTATCGTTCTCTCATTGCATTTTTACCTCTTATCGTTTATTCATTCATATTTAATCTCTATTTTTACTGTACTTTATTGCTTTTTATCTCTTATCTTTTTATATGCATTTCTATTGCACCCCCCCCACACTATGTTTATACGCCAGACGATTGTAAAAACACTTTTCACTGCACGTTGTGGCAAAATAACGCGTAAGTGACAAATAAATCTTGAATTTGAAATATTGGACGCGCAATTCCGTATTTGAAGCTAAAGCGGCTCCCACACGTGTTCCAAACGCCTTTCCAACACCACGCCATTAGTCACAAATCCCCGCAGTCAAAATAAGTTTAAACGACGCTAATGAACAGAGAGAAAAGCTTCGGTGGGATTAATTAGCCGCTATCGCGCGTCGTCCCTGAGAAACAACGGAATTAACAGTCAGAAGCTTCTCCAGTGACACGAGACTTTTCCGGAACGAGAGTTTCACACTCGGACTCATTTCACTTCAGCGACACTGGTGACCTTTACTCGCAGCTTTAGCCGGACATCATTAGCACGCCGCGCGTGACGATTAATCGTGTTAGGCGAATATCGCGCGGGAAAAAGTGATGCAAACAATTAAGACTTTCATTCCGACACGTTTATTTTTACCTGAAAACTATTAGCGCCAACAGTTTGTCTAAAACCGGTATATTGCGAATTTTAGAGTTTTAGATGATTTAAACATCTTGTAGAAACGCTCAAATTCTTTAAAACTCAAGTAAATTATAAAAAGTATTAACTTGTGATCAATGCAGGGCTTTCGCTAGCTTGGCTAATGACTGCAGAAGGTAGAGAAATAAGAAGAGAGAGGTAAAGAGAGAATTTGAAGAGAAAGGCAGAGAGAGAATATGAGGAGAAAGGTAGAGAAAGAGAAAGAAAGAGTGAGGTGGAGAAGAGAAAGAATATGAATCGAAAAGAAGAGAGGGGGAGAATTTTAAGATAAAGGTAGAGAGAGAGAATATGACGAGAAAGATAGAGAAAGAAAGAGTGAGGTAAAGAAAGAGAGAGAGAATTTGAAGATAAAGGTAGAGAGATAGAAAGAGAATATGACGAGAAAGACGAGAGTGAGGTAGAGAAAGAGAGAGAAAGAGAATATGAAAAGAAAGACAGAGAGAGAGAGAATTTGAAGAGAAAGGCAGAGAGAGAGAAAGTGAGTGAGGTAGAAAAAGAGAGAGAATTTGAAAAGAGAGGTAGAGAGAGTGAATTGAAGAGTAGAGCAGAGAAAGAGAGAGAATATGAAGAGAAGTGTAGAGAAAGAGAAAGAAAAAGTGAGGTGGAGAAAGATGACAAGAACGGTTGAGGAAGAGAAAGACAGAGAAAGAAAGAGTGTGGTAGAGAAAGAGAATATGAAGAGAAAGCTAGAGAAAGAAAGAGTGGGGTAATGGAAGAGAATGTGAGGAGAAAGAGTGAGGGAGAGAGAGAATATGAAGAGAAAAGTCGGCAGCTAACAGCGACTCGGCACATTTCCACAGCGTGTCATACTGTGTAATTACAGCGTATACACACCTTTCTCACTGTAAATTAGCTTTTGCTCACGTCGGTGTAGCATTGATGCTAATCCAAGCGTACACGCTTTTGATCAAACGAGAAGCAAAGCATTTACATCAGATCTTTCGCACATTGCCTCACGCAAAGCCGCTAGTTAAAAAAAAAACACACACACTAAACTCCTAAAAAAAACACCTCACAAACTCTGAAAACGAAAAATCAAGAGGCAAAAATCAATTATCAATTAGCCAAAATTAGCACGAGCTCCAGCGCGTGACAACACTAACAATCGACTGTTGACCTTGAGCGCAATCGTCTCATTCCGACGTATTAATAATCCGAGGAGGAACTGCGTCTTTCCAGATCTTGAGGAATTGAGATCACGCCAGTCGGGATTTAGACGGGTTCAGACGCTTTTACAACGAATCACGGCCTCGTGAAAACACGTCGGGCGGTAATTACGCGGCTTTAGCGTGACGACTATAGCGTATGAAGACGTCTGTCAGGTGCGAGGAGCTGGAGAATCTGGTATTCGCAGGGTTTCTGCCCGGTTGCATCACGGAAGAGATGAAGAGAACGTCAGGTTATTTATTTAATAGCTTGTGTGCGTGTGTGTGTGAGCACGTTAGCGTCAAACACACACACACACACACACACACACTCGTCTCTTGGCGATCTACATACATTTTCATCACGCTCGTCTTCACACGTTCACGCCGCTTTGATCGGTTTGACGCAACATCTCGTGTTCTCCTGCAGAAGATCTCGCCGGAGCTCTTACTCCTGCCACCACGACTAATCACACAGACAAAGTCCAAATAGTGAGGGAACACAGAGATGGAGAGAGAGGAGAGAGAGAGAGAGAGAGACTTTTTCTTTTTTTGTTGTCGACTTTTTCCAACACTATATTTTATTACAATAAATAGTAATCAGTATCCGTCGTACAATTGAATTTCCGTGTAAAGTTAAAAACAAAAACTGTAATTCAAAGCTTCATTCATACACCGTATACATTCAAACTGCAGAGAAAGAGAGTGAGGTAGAGAAAGAGACAGAGAAAGAGAGTGAGGTAGAGAAAGAGAGAGAGAATATGAAGAGAAAGGTAGAGCGAGAGAGAGAAAGAGAGTGAGGTAGAGAAAGAGAGACAGAATATGAAGGGAAAGGTAGAACAAGAGAGAGAAAGAGAGTGAGGTAGAGAAAAAGAGAGAGAATATGAAGAGAAGGGTAGAGCGAGAGAGAGAGAGAAAGAGAGTAAGGTAGAGAAAGAGAGAGAGAAAGAGAGTGAGGTAGAGAAAGAGAGAAAGAGAGTGAGGTAGAGAAAGAGAGAAAGAGAGTGAGGTAGAGAAAGAGAGAGAACGAGAGTGAGGTAGAGAAAGAGAGAGAATGAGAGTGAGGTAGAGAAAGAGAGAATATGAAGAGAAAGGTAGAGCGAGAAAAAAGAGAGTGAGGTAGAGAAAGACAGAGAGAATATTAAGAGAAAAGTAGAGAGAAAGAATATGAAGAGAAGGATAGTGTTAGGAATTATGATGTTGGATTGACATTTCATTTCATGATCCATTATCCAAGTGTTGGATGTTCTGGTTGTCTTTGATGTGGAATGTGATCAGATACGGTTTTGTGGCCGGTTGTAATATCACGGTTGGAGACCACGTGCTGATTTAGATGGACAGTGTCTCACTAATCAGATTGATCAGATTGAGGTGACAGGTCGAAGCCATGGCCTTATCTGGACTGCATTCCTTTGTTTCTTTGTTCTGTAAATGAATGTACCGTGAGATGCTCACAACACCAAACTCTCCAACAGAAACAAACACAGAGTCACAGAGAGTTAGTTCTCTCACGGAGAGCAGGAGGCTCTAAAAGAGGTCTGGGAAGATGTAGGTTGAAGCAGCGAGAAGGAGCTTCTCCAGCTCCTTACCTTGGGTTAGCTTCTTAAACTTAGCTTCTTAAACGTAGCTTCTTAGCTTGGGTTAGCTTCTTAAACTTAGCTTCTTAAACTTAGCTTCTTAAACGTAGCTTCTTAGCTTGGGTTAGCTTCTTAAACTTAGCTTCTTAGCTTAGGTTAGCTTCTTAAACTTAGCTTCTTAGCTTGGGTTAGCTTCTTAAACTTAGCTTCTTAGCTTGGGTTAGCTTCTTAAACTTAGCTTCTTAGCTTAGGTTAGCATCTTAAACTTAGCTTCTTAGCTTAGGTTAGCATCTTAAACTTAGCTTCTTAGCTTAGGTTAGCTTCTTAAACTTAGCTTCTTAGCTTGGGTTAGCTTCTTAAACTTAGCTTCTTAGCTTGGGTTAGCTTCTTAAACTTAGCTTCTTAGCTTGGGTTAGCTTCTTAAACTTAGCTTCTTAGCTTGGGTTAGCTTCTTAAACTTAGCTTCTTAGCTTGGGTTAGCTTCTTAAACTTAGCTTCTTAGCTTGGGTTAGCTTCTTAAACTTAGCTTCTTAGCTTGGGTTAGCTTCTTAAACTTAGCTTCTTAGCTTGGGTTAGCTTCTTAAACTTAGCTTCTTAGCTTGGGTTAGCTTCTTAAACTTAGCTTCTTAGCTTGGGTTAGCTTCTTAAACTTAGCTTCTTGGCTTAGGTTAGCATCTTAAACTTAGCTTCTTAGCTTAGGTTAGCATCTTAAACTTAGCTTCTTAGCTTAGGTTAGCTTCTTAAACTTAGCTTCTTAGCTTAGCAACTGGAAACGCAACACAATACAAGAAGATTGGAACAGAAACAAATTGTTGTGTGTTTATTTGGCTGGGAAGAACTGAGGCTGGACCCAACAGATAGATAGACAGAGAGAAAGAAAGAGTGAGGGAAGAAAAGAGAGAGAATATGAAGAGAAAGTTAGAGAGAGAGAGATATTTTGAAGAGAAAGGTAGCGAGAGAGAATATGAAGAGAAGGATAGACAGATAGAAATAAATAGAGAGAAAGATAGAGATAACAAGAGTGTGGTAGAGAAAGAGAAAGGTAGAAAAAGTGAATATTAAGAGAAGGAAAGACAATGAGAAAGAAAGAGTGAGGAAGGGAAAGAGAGAAAGAGAATATGAAGAGAAAAGTATAGAGAGAATTCATCTGGTGATTATTGCTCTCTCTCTCTCTTGAAGTTAAAGGTAGAGAGAGAGAGAATACGTCGAGAAAGGTAGAGAGAGAGAAAGAATACGTCGAGAAAGAGAATATGAAGAGATGGACAGAGAAAAAAAAGAGTGTGATAGAGAAAGAGAGTATGAAGAGAACAGTTTTTTTTAACTCAACTCAACTCAACTCAAAACTGAACTGACACACGGGAAAAACAACCAAAGCTGCTTTTTGAGGGACACGCACAAGCCCGACTTCCAACGCCGTCCCATAATGCACCACGCTCGGAAACCCAGCCCCCCCCGCCCTCACTCATCCGCGCAAGAACGACAGCAGAGAAAACCGCGAGCAAACACGCGAGCGACGTGCCACGACAAATCTCTCCCCGCCATGACATCATCAGAGCGCCGTCCAATCAAGCCACTCACCCAGAGCGACCGGCTCCAGCAGACTGGCCAATAGCAGCACCGTCAGAACCCCCATGGCACCGCCCCTCATTCCAGATTGGCTGGCTGGTACGTGGCTCCTCCCCTTCCAGTAACGACCGTTTCTCCAGCGTAAATCCACCTGTGGAGACACAAAAGACGAAAGCGTTTGTTGTGTTTGCTCCTTTATCTGCGTTTGTCGTCTTATCAGGCCTGAAAAATCTGAAACACACTCGAAAATCTGAAACACACACTCAAAAATCCAAAACACAAACTCAAAAATCTGAAACACACACACTCAAAAATCTGAAACACACACTCAAAAATCCGAAACACACACTCAAAAATCCGAAACACACACTCAAAAATCTGAACACACACTCAAATATCAGAAACACACACTCAAAAATCAGAAACACACACTCAAAAAAATCCAAAACACACGCAAAAATCCGAAACACAGACTCAAAAATCCGAAACACACACTCAAATATCTGAAACACACACTCAAAAATCGGAAACACACACTCAAAAATCGGAAACACACACTCAGAAATCGGAAACACACACTCAAAAATTGGAAACACACACTCAAAAATTGGAAACACACACTCAGAAATCAGAAACACAATAAAATCAGTGCTTTTTTATTATTATTTGAGATGTGGGTCACTGTGAGAAAACACAGTGTGTCACATCACACACACACACACACACACACGTGCGCACGAGTGAAGTGTGTGTTGTGGGCACACACTCATCAGAGAGAGCAGTGCATGCTGGGAGTCTGAGAGCCGCCGCGTCAGCTTTATCTCTCGCCCGCGATTCCCCGTCGTCAGCGACAACAGCCGCCACACAGATGCGGCTCTAATAAATAAACACACACACACACACACACACGCACACACCATCATCGTTTTAAGACTCCGGCAGTTCATCAAAATACTTCATTCTCTCTCTCTCTCTCTCTCTCTCTCTCTCTCTCTCTCTCTCTCTCTCCCTCTCTCTCTCAGGTAGATGTTTCAGAAACAATGCGATATCTGCACATCTGTGTATGTAGGACAGTCCGTGTGTGTGTGTGTGTGTGTGTGTGTGTGTGTGTGTGTGTGTGTGTGGAGTCATGGAGTCTTTCATTAGACGAGGCTCATTCACACGTCTGTAACTCAATCCCCTCACACGAATGCTATCTGATGAGAGTGTGAATACACACTACAGAAAGAGAGAGAGAGAGTGAGAGGGGGGGGGGGTGATGAGAAAGAGTGAGGTAGAAAAAGGAGAATTTGAAAAGAAAGGTTGAGAAAGACAGAATATGAAGAGACTTTGAGATTTGAACAATACTTTATTTCAGTTTTTACCTCAACCAATTTTTCACATATTATTATTATTTGTATTTTGCGACAAAAAAAAGTAAATCAAGAAAAATAGCCCAGAACAGGGGCAAAGACCAAACTGTCCTCGTGCACTTCAAGAATAGGAAGAAAGGGAGAGAGAGGGAGATAATATGAAGAGAAAGCTAGGGAGAGAGAGTGAGGTAGAGAAAGAGAGGCTATGGAAAAAGGTAGAGAAAAGAAAGAAAGGTAGAGAGAGAGAGAAATGTAGAGAGAGAGATCATTTGAAGAAAGAGTGAGGTAGAGAAGCAGTGAGAATATGAATGGAAAGTTGGATAGGCAGAGAGAGAAAGGAAGAGAGAGATAGAGATGTAGAGAGAGAGAGAGAGTATCAAGAGAAAGGTAGAGAGAGGGGAAAAGAGGTAGAGAAAGAGAAAATATGAAGAGAGAGAGAGAGGTAGAGAAAGAGAGAGAATAAGAAACGAAAGGCAGATAGAGAGAAAAAAAATAGAGACAGAAAGAGAGTATGAAGAGAAAGGTGGAGAGCGACTGCATCTGGTGATTATTACGGGCAGAATGGAGATGCTCTAAATCGTCACACACACACACACACACACACACGCACACACGCACACACACACACACACACACACACACACACACACACACACACACACACACTCCCTCGTGTCTGGTTTTCACTCTGTTTCTTCGCTTTGCATGATTTTACATGGCAAGTAGAACGTCAAAACAATTCCTCTATACACACACAAGATCATTCAAATTAGAGCTCGCACACACACACACACACACACACACATACAGGGGTGTAAGGTACTTGAGTAAATGTACTTCATTACTTTACTTAAGTATGTTTTTGGCTACTTCGTATCCAAATCATATGAGCAACTATATGAGTACTATTTGATACTCAATCATATGAGTATCAAAAATATGAGCAACTTTTACTCTCTACTCCACTACATTTGAACGAACACTTATCGTTACCCGTTACATTGTAATTGTGCGCGACAAGCCGGAATCGATTTATACCGCGGTTAAATTCTTGGGCGAACGAGGCGAATGCTGAAAGTAATGAACAGTATTTGTGAATTAGAAACCACAAGAACGTGAATTAGGAGAATGTAAGTGATTGAGACTGACTTTTTGTTCTTTTTATCTACTTTGTTCTACCATTTTTCAAACATTGAGGTTAAATTCTGTTTCGGTCTTAGAAAACAATAGTTTGTTTTCCCATTTCGTTTTTTT